>JAKWJD010001761.1:46394363-46396863 GCA_027705065.1 Solanum peruvianum
TTGCATCCAGTTAGCTCAGAAATCAACATATCATTTTCAAGTTATTTTACTTGCTTTTGTGGTCGTTTAGTTATGTTTTATTTTAGCTTTATTTTATCCTACATGCTCAGTACCTTTCAAGTACTGACGCATACGTGCGCTACATCATCTCGTGATGTAGGTTCAGATTCTCATCATCCAGATCACGCGTAGATCGATTTCCCGATCTCCAGTTCAGCAGATTCAATGGTGAGTCCTCATTCTCCAAGGAAGATAGTTATGAGTTTCATTTCAATCTTTAGTCTTTTAATTTAAGTTTTTTCTAGATTGGGGCTTGTCCCAATATTTCTAGTCTAGTTTAGAGGTTTATGTAAGACATAGTTAGTTTCAACTTAGTATTGAGTTAATAAATTCTTTGTATTAAACTCATCAGTCTTCATATTATATTAGTTTTAGTATATGGGTATTCCCCATCTTTTCATTATAAATTATCATTCATATTCCACATCAGTTTAATATCTTTAGTATGATCATGATCATGCAGTAGGGTTAGCTTGGGATCATTTGTGGTCCTAGGTTCTATGTCCGAGTCTCGGGGGTAGCTTGGGGCGTGACAGACCCAATCAACGGAGGGCACAGAATGTCCCATCCTTGGACCAACACTCCGTCCTTGGGTCCGTCGATGCAGGCTGGTGCATCATTGCCTGCGCACTGCTCATTAAAGGGGTGAATGGGAAATTTTACCCGGCGTTCTAACCTGACCCTAATAGGTTTAGTTAGCTATTTTTGGGTGTATATAAGTTATAAAAAAACGTGATCAATCCATTCCCAATCCCATACACACAAAATAGACTTTCCCTTATAAACCAATTCTCCCTAGAAACCTCCATTGTTGGTGAAGCTCAAGAACAGCTTGGAGCTTCAATTCCTATGGTTTCTTCATAAAAGTTTTAAAGGTTTTCATGAATAAAAAGGTATGTTAATCCTTAATATCTAAGAAACCTTTCACTTGGAGAGTTCTTCTCAATGTTTTCAAAGAAAAAAATATGATCAAAGTTCTTCTTCTTCAATATGGACGTGGGTTCCTTCTAAAAATGTTTTAATGGCTTAATCATGATGAATTGATGTTAATTTATTGGTTTTAACGTGGTTTTCAATTCAATTGAATATGAACCCATGTCTCTTCCAAAAATCGATATACCCCTTGCATGGGCATTATGATAATGGTTTATTAATGATTGAATTGTGATTCTCTTACGTTAAATTGTCTATATATACTGTTATTTACATGAATTAACAATGAAGGATCCATGTGGATCATTTTATGAGGAATTGAACATACCTAGTTTTGAATTCTTGGAGTTCATTGTAACGTTGCCTCTTTAATGGTTGAATGTTGAAGTTGATTAAGTGAAGATGATTGTAGATAATGTTTTGGGTTAATATCATGATTGAATTATGTATAGGAATCTCGTATTATCAAAGTAAGAAAGGATTGACATTAATTGGTCTAGGTTCTTCTAGTCTATCAAATGGTAAACTTGTGATCTTGACGTTAGTTTGGTTGTCTTGTATCTTGATTCTATGGTAATTGTTTCATGATGTTGTATAGGGTCAATTGTATATTAGCTACTTCCTACAATATATTATAATGATGAATTATGTGTTGGTATCCAATGTTGATTGATTCTTGAAGACTTGATCCCTAATTCGTCTCTATTGTAATCCCATGATGTTCACTGTAATCTTGACCTCTTGGCAAATTGTAGTAGAATTTCTTCTAAGACATGGTATATTTAAATACTTCCTTTTTGTATATTATTGATTAATTAAGAGTATGACTAGTGGACAATCAAAGTGAGAAAGAATTGATAACAGATTGACTTCTCTTCACATTCTGTAAATTGATGATTCCATGAACATCATGTGATCACAATTTAGGTTAGATGAAACATGATTTAGTCTTGATTATTATGTCTTTAACTACTACTCTTGGTTTGTGTTATTGTTATATTACGAAGGCTAATCATAGTAATCACAGTAAAAGATATTAGCAAGTGATTTATAACTCTCTACCTTCTAGTATACGTGTGATGCCTTGTATTATGTTATAGTATGATCTTGTAGCGACGTGTACATGATTTCTTTCATCATTAATGTACATTTAGATACTTCCCTATACATGTATTATTGATGAACGATTAGTAATGGTCAATGATGACTAAGGGTAAAGAATTGGTAAGAATTGCTCTACTCTTCTACTTTTTTAACTTCTTTATAGTAATGTTGATGAAGCCTTGTATGGCATTGTGTGGTATGGTCCACTTCTGGTGGCGGTGTTTACTTTATTGCCATTGTATCTATGTTAACCATGGCCTTCAAGGAGAATTGATGAATATACGAATGAGCGATTATGATGATCACCTTATGTGTAACTTGTGCCTAGTCTTCTACTTCAGTTGTGAATCTAGGTTATGTTACTATTGTTATGAGTACGTAAATGGCTATGAAAGATCATGTG
>JAKWJD010001761.1:46406863-46889363 GCA_027705065.1 Solanum peruvianum
TATAATTTATCAAGCCTTCTTTCATACTAAGGCATCATCAATCTTATTATATAATAATCAAGCGAATTAGGGTTCTTCAAGATTTGGGATTCAATAGCTTCATCTCATGCTTTGTTAATCATCACAATTTCGAAATCAAATCATGCAAGCATACAATTTAAGCACATAGCAGGTTTACAATACTATCAACACATAATATTCACTATTAAGAGTTCACTACGATTATCGTAATATAAACCATAACCTACCTCCACCGAAGAATGGAATCAACAAGAAATTCCCAAAGCTTGTTTTTCTCCCTTCTTGATCGACTGCTCTCTCTCCCTCTTTCTTTTCTTCATCTTTTATTTTATTCAAACCCTCCTTCTTTTTACCCTAATTAAAAGTGTAATTAAGTGTAAAGGAGGACAATAAAACCCACTAATTAACTTAAGGTTATCTCTTTTAACTCCCAAGTAATTAGACCAAGTAATTAGACCTATTAATATTAACCCTCAATCTTTATAATTAAGGAAAGAATAGTCCAAAACGACCCTAAAACGTGTAGAGGAATCCTATTTTGCCTGGGACTGCGCAACCTGTGACGGGCCGTCGTGCCTGCGACGGTCCGTCACGGTGGTCGTCGCAGCTCCCTCGAGCTCAAGTGGCCTGTGACGGCCCGTCACAGCCGTGACGGTCCGTCCTGTTCCTCCTCCGTCATGACGGTCAGAAACTCGTTTCTTGTACCAAATTCTCAAAAGTTGAAGTGTTTGCAATGAAAACTCACGACGGTTTCGTCGTGGATGTGACGGCAACGTCCTGCAGGTCCGTCACAATTTACAGAGAGTCGATTTTCAAGTACCCAATTTCAAAATTTCTAAGTATGTTGGCAAACGATACACACCCTCGACGGGCGTCGTGCCACGACGGTCCGTCGTGGACCAGTCGTCCCAGCCAGTTTTTTCCAGAATAAAATCTGCTGCTCAAAACGACTAAACAGGTCGTTACAATAGATACCAATTTACCCATCGTTCGTCCCCGAACGATCAAAAGAAGAAAAACAATGGCGAAAGGAGTACCTGAATCTGTAAACAGATGTGGGTATTTTTCTTGCATATCTGCCTCCTTCTTCCCAAGTAGCCTCTTCAACCGGTCGATTCTTCCATTGCACTTTGATGGATCAATCTCTCTCGACCTCAAGTTGCGAACTTCTCTATCTAATATAGCAACCGGTCCTCTTCATAAGTCAAGTTCTCATCC
Source organism: Solanum peruvianum (assembly GCA_027705065.1). Taxonomy (NCBI): domain Eukaryota; kingdom Viridiplantae; phylum Streptophyta; class Magnoliopsida; order Solanales; family Solanaceae; genus Solanum; species Solanum peruvianum. The sequence goes on from JAKWJD010001761.1 coordinate 46,408,103, forward strand.
AACAAAACTGAATCCCAACGGATAATGTAGTTTCCATCTCCGTGGTATCTCTTCAACATGGACACATGAAACACCGGATGCACTCCGGACAGCCCTGGGGGCAAGGCTAATCATAAGCCACCTCCCCTATTCGCTTTAGTACCTCGAATGGTCCAATACCTTGGACTTAGCTTACCTCTTTTTCCAAACCGCATCATCAACCCCTTTCATGGGTGAAACCTTCAACAAGACTTGTTCACCTTCCATGAACTCCAAGTCTCTAACTTTTCGGTCTGCATACTCCTTTTGTCTACTTTGAGCCGCTAAAAGCTTTTCTTGAATAGCTTTCACCTTCTCCATAGAATCTCTTAACAGATCAGTCCCCCCAGGTCTAACTTCAAAGGCATCAAACCACCCAATGGGAGTCTACACTACACCTCCTCCCATACAATGCTTCAAATGGAGCCATGTCGATACTGGAGTGATAGCTATTATGTATGAAAACTCTGCCAACGGTAAGAAGCTATCCCAATGGCCACCAAACTCTATCACACACGCGAAGCATATCCTCCAACACTTGAATCGTTCGCTCAGACTGACCCGTCCGTCTGAGGCGAAACGCCGTACTAAGGTCCAACCTAGTACCTAATTCTGCATGCAATGTTCTCCAAAACTTAGAAGTAAACTGCGTACCTCTATCTGATATATTGAGAGTGGAACTCCATGCAACGAACGATTTCTGAGATGTAGATTTTGGCTAACTTCTCTGCATTGTAGGTCACCTTGACCGGAATGAAGTGAGCAGACTTAGTTAACCTATCAACAAAACCCAAATAGAGTCATACTTACCCAATGTCTTGGGAAGACCAACCACGAAGTCCATCGCGATTCTCTCCCACTTCCATTCAGGAATGGGCATTCTCTGAAGTGTTCCTCTGGGCCTTTGGTGTTCATACTTTACTTGTTGACAATTTGGACATTTGCAACAAACTCAACAATATCTCGCTTCATTCTACTCCACCAGAAGTGTTGCTTTAGGTCGCGGTACATCTTGGTTGCCACCAGGATGTATAGAATATCCGGAACTATGAGCTCTGTCAGAATAGTGGTGATCAAATCATCGATGCGGGGTACACATACTCTTCCCTTAATCCTCAAAACACCTTCCCATCGATTATTGCTTCCTTAGCCTCTCCTTGCAACACTTTATCTCGAATTCGCCTTAGTTTCTCATCATCAAACTGTTTCCCCTTAATCTGATCAAGGAAAGAGGATTTTGCCTCTACACAAGCTAACAATCCTCCCTTCTCGTTTATTTCTAACCTCATAAGGTCATAGCCAAAATCTGCACTTCTCTAGCAATGGGCGTCTAGAAGCTTGCAAATGAGCTAGACTTCCCATGCTTCCGGCCTTTCCTACTCAAAGCATCTGCCACACAACATTTGCTTTCCCCGGATGATACAAGATAGTGATGTCGTAGTCCTTCAGTAGTTCCATCCATCTCCTCTGTCTCAAGTTCAAGTCTTTCTGAGTGAATACATACTGTAGGCTACGATGGTCCGGTAGACTTCACACTTAACCCCATACAAGTAGTGTCTCCATTGCTTTAGTGCAAACTACTACCGCGGCCATTCCAAGTCAGTTGGATAGTTACGTTCATGCACCTTTAATTGCCTTGAAGCATAAGCAATCACATTCTTCTCTTGCATTAGCACTGCACCCAAACCCGAATAGGATGCATCACAATAGACAATGAAGTTCTTACCCTCTACCGGCAAGGTAAGGATAGGCGCGGTAGTCAACAAGTCTTGAGTTTCTGAAAGCTTTCCTCACATCATCCGACCATACAAATGGAACATTTTGCTTAGTCAAGTTCGTCAATTGGGAAGCAATAGAAGAGAATCCCTTGACGAATCGGCGGTAGTAGCTAGCTAACCCACAAACTCCTTATTTCTGACACGTTTGTAGGTCTTACCCAATTCTTCACTGTCTCAATCTGGATGGATCCACCATCACTCCATCCTTAGAAACCACGTGCCCCAAGAAGGACACTGAATCTAGCCAAAACTCACACTTGGAGAATTTCGCATAAAGCTTTTTCTTTCTCAACAACTCTAACACCATTCTCAAATGCTCCTCATGTTCTTTCTTACTTTTGGAGTATATCAGTATATCATCAATAAACACAATCACAAAGAGGTCCAAGTATGGCTTGAAAATCCCGTTCATCAAGCTCATGAAGGCAGCAGGGGCATTCGTAAGACCAAATGACATTACCACAAATTCATAATGCCATACCTAGTTCGAAAAGCAGTCTTTGGCACATCCGTTGCTCGTATTTTCAATTGGTGATAACCGGACCTCAAGTCAATCTTTGAGAAGACACAAGCACCTTGTAACTGATCGAACAAGTCATCAATGCGAGGAATGGGGTACTTGTTCTTAATAGTTACTTTGTTCAACTGTCGGTAATCTATGCACATTCGGAAACTCCCATCCTTCTTCTTCACAAACAAACCGGAGCACCCCCAAGGAGATGCACTTGGTCTAATGAAGCCTTTGCTCAACAACTCTTGAAGTTGTGCCTTTAACTCTCTTAACTCTGCGGGAGCCATTCTATAAGGGGGTATAGAAATGGGGCGAGTACCCGGTTCAAGATCGATACAGAAGTCAATATCCCTATCTGGTGGCATACCAGGAAGATCTGCAGGGAACACACATCCAAAAACTCACAGACTACAGAAACTGACTCAATCGAAGGTACTTGAGTAGTGTCATCCTTAAGATGTGCCAAGAAAGCTAGACAACCCTTTCTCACCATCTTCTGAGCACGAATAAAGGAGATATACGCACCGGATTGGAAGTGTAGTCACCCTCCCACACTAACGGATCTGCCCCAGGCTTGGCTAACGTCACTGTTTTAGCATTACAATCCAAAATCGCAAAATTCGGAGAAAGCCAAGTCATACCCAGAATTACATCAAAGTCACCCATTTCTAAAATAACCAAATCTACATGAGTGTTGCTCCCCACAAAATTCACCAAACAAGACCTATACACTTTTTCGACTATCACAGACTCACCCACCGGAGTAGAAACACGAATAGGCATGTCAAGTAATTCACAATGCAAATTTAGACCATTAGCAAATGATGAAGATACATAAGAAAATGTGGATCCAGGATCAAACAACACGGAAGCCATGCAATCACAAATCAGAAGGTTACCTGTGATAACTGCATCAGATGCCTCCGCTTCAGATCTCCCAGGGAAAGCGTAGCAATGAGCCCCATTATTTGTCTGTCCGTTGCCCCTACCATGTTGTGTAGTAGTGGCTCCGTTTTGCCCTTCACCTCTGCCATTCTGGTGACCACCATTACCTCGGCCACCACGCCCTCCAGAATAACGACCTCTACCATTACCACCCCTACCTCTAGCCAGTGGGGTTCTGTAACTCTGGTTTGGACAATACCTCTTAATGTGTCCATTCTCTCCACACCCATAACATTCTCTGGGTTCACGCATCGGCCTCTCAGAGAAGTGTTGACCGTTCTGAGGTGGACCCCCAACTATAGTCTGTAGTGAAGACTGAATTGGTCGACTTGCGTAACCTCCGGAGCTCTGTCCTCTAGAGTGAGAACCATTAAACTCACCTCCCCTTCGAAACCTCTTTGATGTAGACGTTGTGGTGAAGTCATCCGGTTTCACTCCTTCCACCTCTATCACAAAGTCTACCACCTCTTGGAAGGATGTTGCTGTTGCCGCTATCTGTAAGGCTGAAATCCGCAATTCTGACCTGAACCCCTTCACGAAACGGCGAATCCGTTCTTGTGGACTGAAACAGAGTTGGGTGGCGTATCTGGATAGTGCGCGAAATTTAGCCTCGTATGCATTAACCGTCATTCTACCTTGCTCCAGACTCAAGAACTCATCCCTCTTTCTATCTCTCAAAGTCCTTGGGATATATTTCTCCATAAATAGGGTAGAGAATGATTCCCAAGTCATAGGTGGTGCCTCTGTTGGTTGACACTCAACATGTGAACGCCACCACATTTTGGCGTTCCCTTGGAACTGGTAGCTCACGAACTCGACGCCAAACCGTTCTACTATCCCCATCTTGTGTAGTAGCTCATGACAATCAACCAGAAATCATAAGCATCCTCAGATTCTGCACCCTTGAAGACTGGAGTTTCAATTTCAAGAACTTACTAAAAAGTTCATGTTGATCGTTTGTCATAATAGGCCCAGTAGTCAGACGTGGAAATGTGCCTATTCCCAATGTTGCATCCATGCGGGGAGCCAAAGTAGCCGCATGTCGTATCTCTGAAACCGGAGGTGTTGGTGCAGAAACCACTGGAGGAGCCTGTCCCTGATCGGACAACCCGCTAAGATAAGCAAGTAACTGGTTGATCATCTCTGGGGTAGGTTGGGGTGGCATTTCCTCATTCTGCCCTTGTTCATTCTCCCCTTCCTCACCCTCTCTTATCACCTCCTCGGTCGGTGGAGGAGTCACCGCCCTAGTATCAGATGGGCTAGGGGCTCGTCCTCTTCCTCTAGAGGACGTCCTCCCACGACCTCTTCCACGGCCTCTTGCCGCTGTTCCTCCTCGATCCACAGCCCCAGTGGCTGGCTCAGTAGTTTCATGTCTTTCCGTTGTCGCTGCTGGTGCGGTCGTTGCTCTAGTTCTAACCATCTGCGAAATAGAGTGAAGATGGTCAGATACCAATTTGTATCACCTAGATACCAATTGGACTCAAGTAGTAGCACGAAAGAAAGAATGAAAGAATGGAATCTTCCTAAAGTCTTATAGCCTCTCAAAGAAAAGTAAAGGCGTCCCCCTACCGTTCCTTAAGACTCTACTAGACCTGTTCTTGTGTGATGAGTCCAATGAACCTAATGCTCTGATACCAAGTCTGTCACGACCCAAATCGGGGACGCGACTGGCACCCAAATTTACCCTCCTATGTGAGCGAACCAACCCATCTACACCTTAACATTTAAAATATATCAACAGAAAATAATGCGGAAGACTTAAACTCATAAATAAACAACTCAACTATTATTAATATTCCCAAAATCTGGAAGTCATCATCACAAGAACATCTATCTCAAATTACTAAACTAAAACTGTCTAAGAACAAAAATAACTAAAAAGCTAGTCCATGCCGGAGTTAAAGGCATCAAGACTTGAAGAAGGAGACCCAGTCCAAGCTAGACGCGTTAGCTCACCCTGAATTTCCGATGGAGTGAAGACTGGCTTGATCTACTGCTGGGTCGAAGTTGACGGAACGTTTGCTGCATTTACACAAATAACAAAAGGGAAAACATAAAAGTAGGGGGTCAGTACAACCACACGTACTGAGTAGATATCATCGGCTAACTCAAAATAGGGAACAATATATATCAATAATAATGTAAATCAACTACAATACTCAACATGTAGCAACAACAATTACTTTATCATTAACAATTTCCGTCAAGTTCATACATGAGGTCTCAAGCCCCAATACCATACTCATTTGGGAATTAAGTTCATTAGATTGAGTATATTCATTATTTTTTCAAGATTCATTATCTTTCTTCCTCTTGTGTCGGTACGTGACACTCCGCTCCTCATATTCATTCTATCCTGGTGCCGGAACGTGACACTCCGATCCTCATATACTATCCTGGTACCGGAACGTGGCACCCGATCCATATACTATCCTGGTGTCGGAACGTGACACTCCGATCCTCATATTCTATCCTGGTACCGGAACGTGGCACCCGATCCATATACTATCCTGGTGTCGGAACGTGACACTCCGATCCTCATATTCTATCCTGGTGTCGGAACGTGACACTCCGATCCTCATATTCATTCTATCCTTGTACCGGAACGTGGCACCCGATCCCCTAATTCATCAAGCCTTCTTTTATACTAAGGCATCCTCATTATCATTATATAATTTATCAAGCCTTCTTTCATACTAAGGCATCATCAATCTTATTATATAATATATCAAGCGAATTAGGGTTCTTCAAGATTTGGGATTCAATAGCTTCATCATGCTTTGTTAATTCATCACAATTTCGAAATCAAATCATGCAAGCATACAATTTAAGCACATAGCAGGGTTTACAATACTATCAACACATAATATTCACTATTAAGAGTTCACTACGATTATCGTAATATAAACCATAACCTACCTCCACCGAAGAATGGAATCAACAAGAAATTCCCAAGCTTGTTTTCTCCCCTTGATCGACTGCTCTCTCCCTCTTTCTTTTCTTCATCTTTTATTTTATTCAAACCCTCCTTCTTTTTACCCTAATTAAAAGTGTAATTAAGTGTAAAGGAGGACAATAAAACCCACTAATTAACTTAAGGTTATCTCTTTTAACTCCCAAGTAATTAGACCTATTAATATTAACCCTCAATCTTTATAATTAAGGAAAGAATAGTCCAAAACGACCCCTAAAACGTGTAGAGGAATCCTATTTTGCCTGGGACTGCGCAACCTGTGACGGGCCGTCGTGCCTGCGACGGTCCGTCACGGTGGTCGTCGCAGCTCCCTCGAGCTCAAGTGGCCTGTGACGGCCCGTCACAGCCGTGACGGTCCGTCCTGTTCCTCCGTCATGACGGTCAGAAACTCGTTTCTTGTACCAAATTCTCAAAAGTTGAAGTGTTTTGCAACGAAAACTCACGACGGTTCGTCGTGGATGTGACGGCACGTCCTGCAGGTCCGTCACAATTTACAGAGAGTCGATTTTCAGTACCCAATTTCAAAATTCTAAGTATGTTGCAACGATACACCCTCGACGGGCCGTCGTGCCTTCGACGGGCCGTCGTGCCTACGACGGTCCGTCGTGGTGTCCGTAGTATGGCCCAGTTTTTCCAGAATAAAATCTGCTGCTCAAAACTACTAAACAGGTCGTTACACTATCTATCTATCTATCAATCTATCTATCTATCTATCTATCTATCTATCTATCTATCTATCTATCTATCTATCTATATATCTATCTATCTATCTATCTATCTATCTATCTCTATCTATCTATCTATCTATCTATCTATCTATCTATCTATCTATCTATCTATCTATCTATCTATCTATCTATCTATCTATCTATCTATCTATCTATCTATCTATCTATCTATCTATCTATCTATCTATCTATCTATCTATCTATCTATCTATCTATCTATCTATCTATCTATCTATCTATCTACCTATCTATCTACCTATCTATCTACCTATCTATCTATCTACCTATCTATCTACCTATCTACCTATCTACCTATCTACCTATCTACCTATCTACCTATCTATCTATCTATCTATCTATCTATCTATCTATCTATCTATCTATATATATATCTATATATCTATCTATCTATCTATCTATCTATATCTATCTATCTATCTATCTATCTATCTATCTATCTATCTATCTAATGATCTATCTATCTATCTATCTATCTATCTATCTATCTATCTATCTATCTATCTATCTATCTATCTATCTATCTATCTATCTATCTATCTATCTCTCTCTCTCTCTCTCTCTCTCTCTATATATATATATATATATATATATATATATATATGTGTGTGTGTGTGTGTGTGTGTGTGTGTGTGTGTGAATCTGGGTGTGTGTGTGTGTGTGTGTGTGTGTGTGTGTGAAGTAATCATCTAGCATATGATATGCTAAGAAAGTTTTAAATTTTCCTCTAAATTTACTATGACAATGCGATGAATAATAACTATGGGATGTTTAAGACCTCCGAGAGGTCTAGTAAGCCATGTTACTTCTAGGTGGTTCTATCCAGATGTGACAAATGAAATCACGTTATCATAATAAATTGAACTAAATTGACTTAAATTGATGGAAAACAAATATTAAATTATACTGCAATATTAAATTTAATTCAAAACTACATACTAAAATTATAAGTGATGTTTCCTAGAAAAAATACTTTACATTTTGTGTCGCCACTGAGAATCCTTGATTAACCAAGAGAGAAGAATTGGGGCAAATCGCAAACATGGCTGGAAAAATCGCACCTCTTCATTTTTGGAGGAGAGCAGATTATGGAGGATGGATCAGCCACATGTATTCTATATCCTTTTAATATTTTTTCTCTTCTTTGTACTTTTTGTGTAGTTTTTTACTCTATCGGTGCACAATAATAGGTTTTTTGGATCTGTATATTTGATGGTTCAGTATACTTAAGGGTGTCTTCTGTATTTTCCCCTAGGGATTTGTTACTATACCAGAAACTGGTCTAGATGGGTCTGTCAATTTGATGGTGTGACATTGTTCTACCCCTGGAAAAACTACAGTAAGTAAACTTTTTCTTGCTTTCTTCACTACCCATTTCAAGTACTCTCCTTTTGTTGTTTTTTGTATTGATTGTTCATTACAAGTGAAAATGAGAAAGTTAGATGTTTTTTGATACTCTTCATGAAAATTTATTTAGATAGATACAAATTAATGATGAGAAATAATTAAAAAGTGTCCACATGTGCTCGCTCGCTCACATTTCCTGTTTAAGTTCATATCAAGGATGACGGTTGAATTAAGCTTGTAGACATTGTGAAATGTTTCAATTTTTTCTATGGATTCTCATAATTGTAAAAGAGTAGAAACATGTATATATTCAGTGGTTTGGTGTATATTTGTGGCTCAGGCTAGGGCAAATAAAGCCTCTCTAATATCCCCATTAGTGATGTCCAGTGGAACCACCGGAACATTATCTTCATCTCCAATAGAGACTTGATCACCTTGGGGAGGCACTTGAGCATCTTGAGGAACTTGAACTCCTTGTGGAGCTAGTCCATCTTGGGGAGCATCGTGTGGCACTCCTTCTGACCTTCTTTAGGAAATTCTTATAGTACTCATACTCCTATAAACACAAGCTGAGAGATTAGGTATAGACACTTATAACATTCATATAGGCACGACAAAATATTGATGAATAAAGTGAAACTCTATCGTCTTATAGCCTATCGACCATAGATGTGTCGTGCCTCACACCGATGAACAAGACTCTACTAGACATGGAGTTTTGAGACTTTTGGATTCCTAAGACCACTTTCATAACCTATGCTGTGATACCAACTTTTATCGCACCCCGAGAGTACACATTAGGAGATATGATGCTCTCAGATTTCGACACGGCATACTTGACCACACAGAGGTCTTGTACAAGCCCTTGGACATCATTCATTGTCTACACCACACAAATAATATTTCATAACATTTTTCATATAACTTAAGACACCAAAAATATATTTAAGACACATTTCTAAGTAACACTCAATTTAAAGCAACTTACAGTAACTTACAGTAACTTCACAGTAACTCACATAACACATGATAGCATAAAAAACACATCAAAAGACATAAACATGAGACCCTCCTATCAAAGGTGAATCTAAGGCTAACTTGAGTGAGATATGAAGGGATAACCCATACAATCCCTTCACACACACCAAAGAGATCTTTCGACTACCTAAGATAAGATTATTCTTATTTCATTAATCAAACTTCGTACCTAGAATTTCTCTAAGACTCACCTAAGTAAAAAAAGAAGAGAACACTTATACACCCTCTCAAAGCCTACCTAGGCAACCCTCAAAACTACTCTAGATACTTGCCTTTTCATTATCATACCTTTACTTAAGTCATTATGTCCTCTAGATCATTTAAGAGACATTCTACACTTCAGCACATTCACATAATGGTCTTGGAGAAGACCTGGGGCACTCACACACTAATATCTTCAAAGCCTAGTCGTGCAATGTCTAGATAACATCTCATTCCACTAACTGAACTTCATAGTACTTATCCAACACTAGAATGTATCCCATATATATAGATTGGGAAATAAATGACATAGACCATACTAGCTATGTCCATTACCTAAACTTCATAGAACTTATCCAACACTAGCTATGCATGGAATCCGATGTCATAACCCTACTCCGCTGGAGGGTGTTTAAATTGCCAATGGTAGAACTAGGATACATCTCATATAGTCACATGCTTAAAGAATATCGAGGGTTTCTTTGTTCTCTAATGTTATCTTATTTTAGAAAACTCCCCAAACGTACTCACTTGGTGCTAGTTTTTGTTCTCATAGAGTAATTAAAATAAAGGAGTGTATGAAAAGGTTTCATATCTAGTTCATAACTAGATCACATTATACCTTACAAATAGGTCCCCTAGGGTTGCCCTACAATGGCTAAGTGGATAGCTGAATGACTTTCCTAAGGATGATTTCATGTCGTTCAGCCAATAAAGCTTAAGTCCACCATTCACACAAGAAGGATACAATTACGGTTTTTCTACATCAAGGATATCATAACCTACATTCTAGAAGGTCCCATATAAATGACCTTTTTACTATAGCCAAGATCATATTCCATTCACACATATACTTCATGACAGAGGGTATTCTAACCTACTAACTCAACGATTCATATTCATGTTCTTCATATATCTAGTAAGGGACTTAAGTCTATCTAAACAAGACACACATCATTATAATTATAACACATCTACAATATCATTCATGTATCATATAGGGTCAACTAAGTGTTTTACAAGTCACCCTACACACATATAAATAATCATAAATATAAGCCATCACAAGGCTCATATAAGTCATCAAGAAGCATCATACTCCATTATCAAGAATACACATAAGAACTTCACTATAGCCTACTAAAGACACCTGCCATCAATTAAGAGAAATTATTCTTTGACTTCACATATACATACAAGACATGAAGACCTTCATATTACTCATATAATCACGTTATATTATGATAATATCATAATAAATAAAGTCATGTTGATGAGGCCCCATTGTTTCACAATTTATAAAGTAATGACGACGAGGCTACATAATTCACAAATATAGCACATATGCACCGCCCCATAAGTGGACCATACCAATCATCATTATAGTTTAACACATATACAATAAAATATATAGAGACTTAGGGAAGAATACCACCAATCGAATCCCACAACTTCAAACCATAGCCAAATCACCAAACACAATACTCAAAGGCCCTTACCCTGACCATGATCACCAATTCAATTCAATAATCTCATTATACAATGAATTCAAAGCAATTAATTATAAGTTCATCAATTTAGGACATCCTACATATTATTCTAACATAATTCTTCCATAATTTAATACCCCAAATAAAACTACACAAGACTTCAATAGTACGGAGACATAATCACGTCTCCCATAAAATAGTCAAAAATAGGATTGCATGGTTTTTATGGGTTCATAGATTTTTTAGGTTAAAATTACCAAATTAACATCAATTAAATAATAATACAATGATTCAAACTCTTTTATGCAAGAACACATGGCTACATTACAAGTTAGAAGTTTATCTTTTGAGAAAGCTTTGGAAAACCATTTTGAGATCGGATCCTTAAGAAATGAGAATAAAGGATGAAAAACATAATTTTATTGATGCTAGACTATACAAATTGAGTAGAATTGATGGATAATACAGCTTGCAAGCTCCAATCTCCATTAAAGCTTTAATTGGTGTTCTAGAGAGTTCATTAGAGGTCTTGGGGTTTTGGTTTTTAATATACTAACTTGAATAGGGGTTCTAGAATTATAAAATTACTTAAAGTACCTAAATTACCTTAATAAACTGTCCAAACTATTTTAGGAATTCTAGGTGAAAACCCCAAAATGCCCTTCGGCTAGCCGAGACACCTATAGGAAATTGCAGGTGTCAAAAGACGGTTTCCACTAACGGGGCATCGATCCAACGATGTGTCGTACTGGCAAGTAATCGTTTCGGTAAGAGCATTTAAAATGGGAGCTTAATCTCCCTATAATAAGTGTCCATGGACGACAGCACCTATGGGTGTCGACTAGCCTACTAGGCATCGATTGCCTTCCCTAGGTGGGACTGTTTTTGAAAGTCTTGGTTCTTGAATTAGGTCCCCCTTAAGGACCCTTTGGTTGATCCTTGGTGGCGGTTTTTCTTGAAGTATATGAATGTTTATATATGTATATTGTGATTATTTCCTTGAAGGCATAATATGTGATGTAAAGTGATAATGAAGATGTTCATGTTGATATGTTTTAGGAAGTTGGAATCGTATATGTTGGAAAGATTATATCTAAATGAAGTATGTGAATATGTGAAGCATGATAAGTGTGTGAATATTTATGAATGAAGGTATGATTATGTTTAGGAGTCCATGTTATGAATATTGTGATTATGTTAGTGCTTACATGTACTCACACACACACCCTTTGAATGAATGAATAAAGTTAATGAAGATGAATAGGGGATTGTAGGGTGGAATCTCTTCGTGAGTAGAAATGAAGTGTCTAGACCATTCCCTACTAGTCCTAAAGAACTTTAATGAATTAAAAAGGGAGATTTTGGGGTGAACACTTTTCATGATTTTAGATTAAGTGTTTAGCAGCAAACTCACTATTCCAAAGAGCTTTCTATGAAAGGTTGGAGGTTGAATACCCTTCGTGAGTTGAGATGTTGTATTCAAAATAAACCTATAGGTATAAGTACCCCTCAATAGCTGAGATGTTGTACTAAATGACTCTCTCTTAACCTATCATTAATGAATGTTTAAGACTCTGTGGGGAGATATGCTTAGCACCTAGATAATTTGAAGAAGGGGTGGGTACACTTGGTGTGTAAAGATATTTTATCTAATATACCTCTTGAGATGAGTACTCCTTGTTTGTAGAGAATTAGTTCCTTAGAAGAGATCTCCTTATCCCATAAGTATTCGCCCACATAGGAGTAGATATTGGAAAATTCATGTAAAGGATCAGGAATGACCGTACGTTAGGCAAGTAGGGATCCCTCATTCGGTGGCAATTAATACTGGGATTCTATGTCTAGTTCTCATGGTCTATGTCGGTAAAAGCTAGCCCCCACAAATGAATGTAATGAAATATGTCTTCTAAAGGGTGTACTACTTAGGGTAGGGGTTGTATGTGAAGTTATCTATCCATTGCACAAGTAGGCATTTGGAGGGAGTCTTGGTGTGTCCTTATGTGAAAATGAATGAATGGGTCATTATGTGAGGTAAATGAAGCAGTGTTACATTATGTCTAATGAAAATTATGCATGTTGATTCTATGTCTAAGATTTATGAAGTGTGATGATTTATGTGTAAGGTTGATGAAGACTATGTAAATGATAAATGTTATTTGCCTAGTCTAAGGGAACCCTCAAGGAGCACTAAGGTGGAAGTAGTAGTACGGGATGCTATTTCCACATTGCACTAAGTGTAAATTGCGGTTGTCTTGCAGGATGCTTCTTATGTGAAGTTCCTAAATGCAAATATGTTCCTCTAGTTTCCTTAGTATTAAATGTTGACTTTTTAAGTGATATTAAGCATTCTTATATTTGATAGTCTTAAGAATCACTTAGGTGTGTACTAAAGAGATTGTATGGGCAGTTTCTTCATGTCTTAGCTTAGTGAGACTTAGGATAGCTTTAGATAGGGAAACTTTAGTAGAAATGGGTTTACTGTAATGTGTCATCTTATGTTGAAATTATTGAAGTTTTACTTTATGTGTTAAATGATGATCTATTTGATATTTTGTGACTATATTCATGAAGGTTTTACTTAAATAGAATGAAAGCTTTATTTCAACAAAGATGTTCTCTTTTATATGTGTTTTTGCATAATGTCATGCTTAGTAAAATGTTTGTACTACCCCATACTTTTATATACTCAATCAGTATAACTTGAAGGCACGTGAAGGTTCATACAAGGCAAAGCTCGTGAAGTTTACTCTATCAAGACTTGGTATGTCCTCATATAGTTGAGCCAATAGTCTATGTTTTCTTTAGTTTTAAGATTTGTATAAGACTTATTATGTATTAATTTCAATGTAAAGGGCCGTGAACGTATGATATTTAAGATGTGTCAATACGTTGGCTTGTAACGATGAGACTTATTCGTTAGTATTTTATATAAGAAGTTTCTTATTTATATTATTGTGACAAGTTTTGTTTTAGCAGAATTCATATCTTATATAATGAATGATTGCGTAGAGTCTTGAACAAGACGTCAAAGGGTCAAGTAAACCGTGTGATGACTTAAAAGCGGTCCTTTATTCAAGGTTGTACATGGGAGTCGTTACACTTACGAGCTAAAGATATTATACAACGATCTACCTCACGCTGCTAGCGCATCCTCAACTCGACCAAAGGTATAAGCCATGAACTGCCTAATGGATCCACTAGTCTACTGTGAAAAGGTTTCATCTAAAAAGTATGGACGTTTTCTACTAGTGGTGGATACATCATTTATGGGGGCTATGAGTTGTCTGAACTCTCTCCCATTTTAGTGCTCAATAATACCTACAAAATATGCTGGCTCTTATGATTAAAAAATATAGTGATTCTGTGATTTTTAGATTAGTTCTCAAGAATACTTAGCTCAAGGGTATCTTTTGAATTATAGTGTCCCTGTTTGCTTCTTTTAGAAGGCTAAAGTTCTGTTCTAAAAACTTTTACTAAGGCTCTTTGGAAATCAAAGTTTCCTTATTAGTTAAATACTAAAACATTTCAACTCTTTTTGGGAATAATTATTCCCCATATAGTTTTGAAGAAAAGAACTTCATTTTACACTTTAATTGCTTGAATTTGAATCATAAAACAAAGTGAAAATGTTTAAGTAATTAAGACTCTTGAAAACCTTTACGGACTTTAATTTAACTTACTTCTTACCTTTACACTTGACTTCTTAACTTCCTTTACTTTGACCTTAACTTTCCTTGAATTGAATTATTGATTAAAGATTATGATTTGACTTCTTCAATGATTTTTAGGTGTTTATAAATCATTTGAAGTAGTTAGAATCATTTAAGATGTTAATGTACCTTGGAATGACTTAAAAGGACTAATCTACGAATACAGGACGAAAAACGTCGAGTTGGGCATACTAGTGGTGCATTGCGCCACCCATAGTTGGTTGATGGTTTGTTCTGGCACACTGTTGGCGCACTGCGCCAGGCCCCTTCTTGACTGAGGCCAACTTCTAGCGCACTGCATGCACGATGCGCCTGGCTTGCCCAAGGGTGTCTAGCGGATTTCTTAACTCGTCTTCAAATCTCAAAATTCTTAAACCTCCATAGTTGTATCTCCAAACCCTTAGGATCATCAATACTATCATTACCTAACAAATCTAGATCAAAAACAACATTTAAAACTACTAATATACATCAAGGGGTACTGAATAAACTCAACCAAAAGAGATTTGACAACATTTAGCATGAACTCACTTCAAATCATATGATCAACTCCAAAACTACAAAACTCAAGTAAGATTTATGTGTGGATGAATTACTACAACACGAAAGATGTCAAATACCTCAATAGGGATCATCCCCAACGAATTCCACTAGAATCTGTTGGCGATCTTTGCTTAATCTTAATCTTTCTCCCTTCTTCTACTTTTTTTCTTTTCTCTCAAGCCCTAAGCGTGAGAATACTTTTTTCTTTTCTCCCAAGCCCTCATCCGATATTGAAATCGTGCAAACTCGGCGCCGTTGGAAAGATCTTTCCAAGGGCTTTCTTACCATATAAATAACTGAATCTAACTCATCTTGAGCTAGATGTTATGGCCATTAAAAAATGACCAAAACTCACTTTTCAAACATAGAAAATTTCTAGATTTTTCCCTTTATTTTCAAAAGTAATTTTTTTTGTCTTCTTAGTTTATTCCTAGATATAGATGTTACAAAACCTTAATTTCAATTAGCCGCCACAATCCATTTCTTTGGTATGTTGATGACCTTCATGAGCTTGAAGTTGTCACTAGAATGACATTCTTAAATAAATTACTGTTTGTTAAGGATGTAAATTGGCGATAGGTTGAAACTTACATTCTAGTAAGATTAGATTTTTTTTCCGAGAATATATACTTCAGGTAAAATCATACATGTAAATTTTTATAAATTCTAAACAATTCTTTGTTTAATTTTCAATATATGTGAATAATTCAACATCTGTGTTGGGTATTAGTCTTTATATAATAAAGTCAATAAAAAGTTTTTTATTCTAGAGTTTTATAAAAAAGACTTCAGAATAATTAATTGTTGTATGTTTAGTCAATTCATAAATCTGGCTTGTTAAGTGTTGATAAATCATTCAATTATTGTCAAATTTAATTCTATGATTGTTTCCATTGGTCGGCTACATTAAAAGTGTGTGCTCTATTTCTTTTCTAGGATTGAGTTTAAATTTAGATATATATACTGCAGTTTCAGCAAGAGTGAACCGAGGATGTGTGGTGAGGCACGATTACTAGTATTTTGCATGATTTTGTAATATTTTGATGAGGCATTGACCAGATTGTTTCATATAGTGTATATCTTGTTTTTATTCATGAACATGAATTTATTGTCAAAGAATCAAATTGACTCTTTCAATGTTTGTATTCAATTTGTTTCAGGAGGAAGAGGGTGATTCTCAACAGCAAATAGATTTATTCTTCAACGGAGGGAGGTGTTTTAAGAAACCTAACATCTTTTGCCTGTACATTATTATTCAGTATGATATATATGGTTTAGTGTAAAGCTAGTATAAATTTAGTAGTATAATAATTACTTATAACAAATGGGTTCTTAATTAACTACACTATATAAGATTAGACAATTCAAATTTCCAACACCTTTTATTAGTATCTTTAAATTTTCATTTTTCTTCTTATCGATTTTCTGTTTTGTTCAATATGTTTAATTCACTTTACAATATCAATTGCATGAAGAGCATCACCGTGTAAACCCTTTCAATCTCCAATTCAAAACATAACATATATCTTCATCTTTATTTGGAATGAGTTTTTTTATGTTTATAAGAAATCATTTTCTTGGCATCTTTGTAGGATGACCCATAATTAACAACCGATCCAATTCAATGTTTGAAACTAGAATTGGAAAAGTTAACCATGTTGTCAACACTAGTCGTCATCAAACAAGTGAGACAAGACACCAACATAGATCCAACTTCATTAGTAATCACCTTTTAATGATTTTTAATTCATTTTACTTTGAGATTGATATGTTGGTCTTTGGGTCTCTAGTCTTATTAAAGGATTCAACAATAACTTTGTTTCTCTTAGTTTTCCTTCTTCATCACAAGGAATCACAAAAAATATTGAATAAACTTTCGACGATCCGCTTGATAATCCCTTGTGATGAAGAGAGAGAATAGAGAGATAATGGTAAAGTTTAATCTTTCATTAATATGGGAGCCACCAAGATAATCATATTCTCCCAAATTTAAATGCATGAAAATCTAAAAGTTGTTCACCATTCTATATTTGTGTCTCATCTCACTTTTTGGATTTCTTCTAGTGTGGATGCAAATTTTATTTTGCTAATTCTCCTTTGTCCAAATTTAAATTGATCAGTTGGTTATGATTTATTCTATAAACATGCAAAGAACTTGATTCCTTATACATATTATTTACTCATTGCAACATGAGAGGAAGAAATTTGTTATATTTCAGAATTGGAGAAAAAAGGTATAGACATTATTCTTCGTGCTAATAATATTTGAAATGGAACTGAATATACTAAAGAAGATCAAGAAAAGGACCTGGATAAAAAGGATCATTTAAAGATACAAATGAAGTATTCAAGAAAAATTATTCTTAAATTGAAATGAAGAAATTTTTGATATTAAACAAGATGAGAATTGAACAGTAGATGATGAGCACAAACATAGAGCAGACCATGGGATTATACAAATTGAGATTGAAAAAGTCGCTAATAAAATAAAAGATAGAATAGTTTACTCGGATATTCAATTCCATAAGAAGGAAGCTTTTATAGGATTGGATCAACACTTGGATTATTACTTCTCTTATGAAAAATAAAGAGAGAATTCAAACAGGAAATGATGATAATGCATTCTAGTACTTAAGTATCTCTACATAAAGATGATTAATGTTTTGGGAGCTACCAAAGTTTGTCCAATTTTATGACTTTGAAACCATATACTATTTAAATAAATGTGAAGTTTAACTTGAGAAAAATGTTTTGGGTGATTAATCAAGATTCCGATGGAAAAGTGCCAATTTGTATGAAGCTTTCCTACAAAGGTAATTTTAATGGTGTATATCTACATAAATATCATCGTAGCATCCCTATATTTCAAAATCAAACATTTCAGTCTGATGGATAATAAGAGAACATTATATTTGTCGCTTTGATGATGGACAAAGTGTTTTAATGCTGACAAAGTAGACTATTATGCATTATAAATCATAAAATAAAAATAGGATAATTGTTGGGAAATAAAAGAAAACATGAGTAGTTTTAATGATTTATAAAGTGAAAAATCTATGCAATACCTGAACGCGTGAGAACCTGAACCTACATCATGAGAAGATGAAGTGCGGCGCATAAGTAGGTACTTGAATGGTACAGAGCATGAAGGATAGAGTAAAGCTGAAATAACTTGTAACTGAACAAGCAATAACTCAAGTATATAATATAAAAATGATATAGATACTCAATACTGAGCTAGCTAAATTCAATGAATTTTTTTTTTTTTAACATGCTTAAACTGAATACAATAGTGCAAATATAGTCAATGCAATAGAATATAACTGATACGTGGGAGTTACCAATAATCGATAATAAAGCCACATGAGCTAAATGTGGAGTCTGATGTATACTTCCCATCGTGAGGACTCAATATACCTTGCCAGAGGTATAGAGACATGACTGGCATGATCATTTAATGATGCCCTCAAAGGGGAGTTCAACACTACATGGCTCGTAGTTTTCAGACTTCATGGGTGACTGATCGTAGTCCAAATTTATATTATTGTACTCTTAAATGATTAAGTGACTAACACAGTGTAACTAATTAATATAATCCATTGGATTTCTCAAAACAGACATGCCAACTAAGAATGTAACATTATTAAATTGATATATTCACATACTCAAAAATGAGGCATGTACATGTGAAATATTGATATATTTGACCTAGCATGTGTACTTACAGAACTAATAAAGTACATAGCTAGGATTAATGTAAGAAACCAAGTAACAACATGATAATCTAATTTGAAACATTAAATTAACTTACCCATGACTATCTGCTAAGATTTTAGAAATCCTAGGTCTAGTTATAATAATGGAATAAAGAATCTAAATGAATTGAAAGGACCTAATGAGCGAAAAAAACTAATTAGTGAAATCCCAAATACCTAGTGACGAATTCCATGGTGAAATCTTTCGGTATTGGTGATGGAACTGATGGAATCTTCCTGCATTCTGGAACTAGGGTTCTTAATCTCTTTTATCCTCTTATGCTCAAATTTTTTATGTTTTGAAGAATGATTTGACTTAGGTAAGTTATATTTATTTTTCTAGGCTAAAACTAACAAAAATAAGGTAGTTTAACGTCAAAATGATGTAGTTTAGGGGCACATCAAAATAGAAAAAGACCAAAAGATCCCTGACATAAAAGTTGTGGGGGGTCACAAAGAGACGACACTGATGGACTTCTGATTGACTGATTGTCCACGCTAGTGAATTAAGAGTCGGGACTACTAGGCTGGACAAGGGATTTTGACCTACGGACTCGGACCATGGGTCGTGGTTTGACTTACGGTCTATGAGTCCAGCCATGGGTCAGTACTTATCCATATTCAGGGGATGGTTCTAGGAGGGGCACAACACGATCCGTGGATCGCCCTACGGTTCATAGGTGGCTACCGTAGGTTGAACTTTAAACCCCTGGAAATATGTAATTTAGTGTTCTATCATACGTTGTGTTACACATCCATTTTAAAATTACTCCTAAATCCCAATTCCCTCCAAGTTCTTCCCCAAAATTTCATTCTCAAGGAAATGAAGAAGAGCCTAGGTTTTGACTTTATGGTCTCAAATACTTTTGGGATTTTATCTCAAGGAATGTTAGTATACACATATATATATTCCTTTTTTCACTGATCCCAAGAATTGACAATCTACAAGTGCAATTCTCAATTCAAAGTATATGTTTTCTTCAATTTCAAGGGTTGTTCTAAATTATAATTCTATAGTTGTTTTCTACCTTTTAATGCACGAAAAAAATTATTGACATGATTTTTAGTTGAACTTAAATGAAACAATGAATGATCCATGATTTCGTTTTTGATAAACACATGGTGAATCTTCATAGGTATGAAAGATTAATTTCTTAAAATTATGCATGATTTTATGAAATTGATGTGTATGACTTGATAGTGATTTTAAATGAAAGCATAATTAATTCCTATTTCATGGGATTTTACTTTGTATTAAGAGGATATTGAGATTGAGGCGCTCATGTTAGTAGATGTGAGGTCTAGTAGAAGTATTCTAATCCTAACTATCTTCCCTCGTAGGATTTCATATCTAGTTGATCAACATAAGCTAAAAGTTTTTGGTCCTTACCTTGACAAGTACGACATAAGTTTTAGTTGTGTTATAGACATCGAATTCCATGTTTTATCTCCCATGGTCTATGTTGGTTAGCTTTAAACATCCCACAATGATGAACTGTTACCTACAATGTATTGACCATTTTTTATGATTTGTGCTTTCTAACCCCTTATTTTATTTCTTAGATTGGTTCTTGGATATCATGACAAGTCCTTTTAGCATGACATACAATCATTTATGAATTTCTATCATACTTAGTACATTAATTGTATTAATGCATACTTGCACCTACATTATTTCTCTAATATAGGGTCTGACGCACCTACATCACCTACTTTTTGCTAGTTGATCTCTTTTATCGACACAAATATTGGTATTTCTCATAGTTTGAGGGCAAAGTCATTTTATAGCTTTTCATTATTTAAATATTCAGTACATTGTACGTGGTGTATGAGTTACATCCCATGAAATTCATTTGACATATTAGACGACTTGTTAAGACTATGTTAGACTTCTGCTTTGTCAAATTCTTTTATATTATGAGAATGTTTATTTTTAAATCATTATTTATATTATCTTATATAATGTATGGTAAGTGTCTTGTGAAGGGTCTTTATTGATCCTCTAATTTATGGTACACCAAACATACACATTGTGCTATGACATCTCGCATGATAAAATTATGAAAATTTCATATAGGGAAGACAATTAATATCTATAATATGTGCATTTTTGGAGAACAATATTTTTTTCTACACCTTAGGTTTGAAGAAAATATTTTTGTTCGACAGCCTTCAACATCAAAACTATCAATTAGAACTAAACAATGAGTTGAGTCCTCCAATAAAGATAACACTTACCCTAATAGCATGAAAAAATATATGTAGAAGAGGTATGCACTCATACTTTGAATGTAGTGATTATGTGACATATCCATGAAAGTATATAAAGTTGAACCTAACAAATCTAAGAGGTGAAATTGAAATGAAAGTGGTACATTTAACCTAATGCTAGGCCAACTAATTAAAAATCCAACAAATAATATTGACTGAGATAACTGAATTTAAGATCACACAATAACTGAGATTCGATTACAAATAACCGGCGTAATCTAAACATGATCCAATATGTATCCCAGCTCAAAGGACTTGGAAGGGATACAAAATAAGAAAACATGGATCTATTAAACAGGTGTCCAAAGTACTAAGGTGTCAAGCCTAGACTAAAATATGACCCTTATAGCCTATAGCAACACATAGTTCTAGGACATAAGAATTACTATTAAAGGAATCAGCCTAAACTGATTAGTAAGCTTTGATCTTATATTCACTCTATGCTAAGTAATACTCCCAATCAAATTTATGATGCTAAACTGAATACTATTACATTTTCAATAGCTTATCAATACCGATACTAATAATCAAATAGTAGTCACTTTAAGTGAAAGAATCTTCTGCATGTGGACTGAAAAGCTTAATATAAAAAAATCATAAACTTTTTATACTCTAACTGAAGCATAAAGTCTAAATGAGACAACTCCAAGAACATGAAATATTTGTATTATTAGGGTTCATGAAAATATACTTTCAGTAAAGGTATCTAATAATAAGGAAAACATTTATTTATACACTATTCATGAGTAGGGATTGAAATAAAAAGACATTGCTCTTCGAAAAACTATATATTTTTCATAGGATACCCATTAATGAAATCCATATATCTAGAATGAAAAAACCCTGACAAAATTCTTGAACGAATATTTAAAGACGAAAAACCCTATGTTGAGAAGACTGTTGAAGAAATCATTTCTTGAACTTCTTCAAATAATATCTTGAAAATCTTGTGGTCAACGGTTAATGATTTTTATCAACTATTCATGATTAGATGAAGGAATTTGAGTTGAAGTGCTTGAAATCCATGGAAAATCACTTTTGTTGATGTAAGAGGAATTGACATAACAACTTGTAGGACTTGAAAGAATGGTAAAATGTGAGGAGAATTATACAAAAACTATCTTTATTCATTTTTTATTGGCCTTCTCAAAAATGCAAATCTGTCCAACAAATGTAGAAACATAATACCTCATTAGTTTTTTTCCATCAGTGTGGCAGTTGTGTTTCTCTAGTTCAAATCCATTCAAAGCCAGCGAAATATCAGCCTAGAACAAAATTCATGATAAAATTAAAAAGATCGTAAGTTTTTTCTTGTTTCTAATATTGACAAGAGGTTGATGATTGTTGGAAAGAAGATCAAATAGATAAACTCATTTGAAGTTTACCCATGTAAAATTTGGTATTGAAACTCAAAAGGTAAGGTAAGAAAGATTTAAACTCAACTTTGTTGTAGAGAATTCGTGTGACCTTAATTAATTTCCGAAATGCATACACACTAGGAATTGCTCTCAACACAAATGTGAAATTAGATATCACTCCATACAGACCTATATGGATATGAAGGATGATTCAGATATTTTACTTTTACTTTTAAGGTTGTTACACATAACCATTGGTCAAAGTTTGTTAAGTTAAATGAATTATTTTGTCTTTATAAAAAACAAAAAAAGTTAATCAATAAATACCATAGTCACTTATATTTTTTTTAGTTTCGTTCAATTTTTTAAATAATATGGAAAGTGATATCTTCAATGAGTTTATTATTGAAGATGAAAAATTTTGTTCTTACCAAAAATAATATTAGTACGCAACTCATTTTTAATCCACAACCTCCTATTTGACCTACTACCATATTTGTAAAACCTCTTTATCTACTAAATAAGTATTCGAAAATTCCTTGGTATACAAAATAAATCTTTTTATCTATAAAATGTGATAAATATTTTTAGCAGAGAGAGTTTGGATTAAAGAGGATGAAAATAATAGGTTGTACAGCTGCAGGTCGTGGCGAGATATAGGGATGGCGTTGATTATTTAATAACCTTAGTTGAAATAGTCCATTGTATATAACTTGTATATAACCAATTTGCATTCAACGTATGTAAAAACCCTCATGATCTCCATTAAAGAAAAATAAGGAAACCACTTTGTCTCCACCATTAGAACAATGGAAAATGAATAGAAAATAATGAAAAAAGATAATTAGAAATCAAAATCCATGAGAATAAATTAACGTGACATTATTTCTTTGTTTCATATGATTTGACTCTGATAACTTTATCTACATAGTCATAAATTCTCACATGATAATAAATACAATTAGTGCATTAACAATATTTCACATTCCAAACTACCCCCTAGACATGAGTGATGCTGCTAAAACTACCTACTAACACAACCTGTCATGCGTACCAAATATTCATACAATTACAAAATTATTTAAGCACAAATCCAAAATATGTGAAACTATAGAACTCATCAATACACATTAAAAAGAATTATAAAAATAAATCACATATTGATTAGGGCAAAGAAAAGATTACTGAAATAACAAATCACTAGCCTAAATCTAACAATAAGACCAGGTTGAATCTATGGAGTTACATGAGTTAAATTGTCAGTAATGCAAACCCAAAGAAAAAAAGTCATAAGCTATAAATAGATTGAAATGAAGCACTAGCCTCCACGAAAAATGTGTTGGATCACCTCACTAAGAGAATCCATATTAATGAAATCTTCAACCACTAGTCTCACCCTTTGTAATGGTATTTGCATAAAAATGTCATGGTGCCTGCATAAAAATGCATGTAAGGAGTGAGGTGTATGCAAAAAAACCAGTTAGTTCCTCCACCGCTACTTTAACAAAATAGCCTTGGAACAAGTGTTAAAAAATATATCGTCACAACAAACACATGATAAGATGCACAAGAATTGGCTCCATAATATATTGATCAATAAGCCAAAACAAATGTATGAAAAGGACATCGAATGTCTCGAGCTTAATCCACAATATAGCTTGTCATATACGAGAATGAACGAGATAAGCCAAGCACCCCACAAATCTAAAACAACATATATAATGAACCAAGGTATACTATGACAATGTTTACAAGGCCTATAACATATTACTATATCATTTGTATGCCCCACTCGTATTACGACAATTATCATGTTCCTAATAACTATATCACAAAACAGAAGTTAGGATATCAAACCACATACTACATATCACATATAAAAACATATATGGTATTTATCTGAATATAACATTATTACTGCTAATCAAAGACCACAATTTTTTAAAAAATATACTTGTCCAAAAATATGGAAGAGAGAGATAACATATATTTGTAAATAAGAAGTAGTAAATCTTAAAGTCACTCTTCAATGGCTTCAATCTATCAAAAATATTCATTAACTATATATAGTAAATTCTCTAGTCTGAGTCAAACCAGAATATCTAAAACCTTCAAGCTTTAAGCTCAGCCTCAATTTCTCATGCCTTAATCCCTATAAAAAAAATGATATCTTATCAATTCCCCACCTAAATTTTCACTTATATTGTACAAAGGTAATGTTTGTACTCAAAGAATAAAAAGTAATTCAGGGTGTCTTCAAAACTAAAAGAATAACCCCCCTAAAGTAGTAGCTTAAAAGACAGTTTACAAATTCTGAATAGCTTCTAGAAGCAAACCTTAGACCTAAGTTCTAATTATATAGAGTACTCAATAAAATCTTACCACTACACTCTCACTTAATTAGAAAAAAAAAACTTAAAATTGTATAACAATATTTTCCATTATCTTCTCTTTATACAAAAATATATTACTACATCTTTGGCTCATTAGAAAGACTTAACTGCAGTACTTCCCCGACAAAAAATTTCCTACAGATATGTTTGAGTTTTAAGCTACCAAGAGCACACAGTGAAAAATAGTTCAATACCCGCGACTAATCTCTCCAAAAAAATAAGACGGTGATTTAGCATATGTCTATAAGATCTTACAAAACATATTCAATTTCTTCTTTCCTCCAAAAAAAAGAATGAAAAGGAATAATTTACCCTGAAATTCTACAATTTTCTATAACTCAGGCAAGAGGAATAAAAAAAAGGATGATGTTCCTTCCGTTTCATTTTAATACTACAATAATTATTGGTTAAGTTATTCAGTAACACTATACTAATAAAAGAGTTACTACAAATGTTTTCAAAGCTAGGCAATTTGTTACATACTGTTTATGAAATATATCTGCTATAAATAAAGTCTCCTAGATATGCAGAGAAGGTAATTTTCACAAAAGAAAGAAGATATAAATGAAGTTTCATAAATTGTCAGATAGTACGACCAATATTGAGAAGAGTTTTACATTATACGGATGATGTGTACGGGGGTTGAGGGAACAATGAAGGACAAGAAGGTTTAGAGTGATGTATCCAAATCCACACCCTTTAACTTTAAGATAACTAAAATATATATTATTTTTACAAAGTAATATTTCAATATACATTTTGTAAACATTTGGTGCATTCAAATATTCGATCCAAATAATTCATTTTCTTTTGAGGGAATTTTTTGATGATGTTATTTTTTTAACCTTCACAATGATTTTGTTAAGAAATTTAAAGTTTAAATACATTAAATTTTAAGATAGAATAAGAAAATATTAGAAAATTACAAAAACTATATATGTCTAATACATTAATAAATTGCTTAATTTCTTCGTACCTACGGTCCTGTAACGACACATTTGGTTTTTTGAGTACTAGAGTTTTCTATTAGTAAAAGACTCTTTCGATTGATTCTAAATTGACATTTTTGACTATTTGTAACTATAAGCATATAAGTAGGTGGGTAATTTTAATAACTGATATAGTTGGTGGTTAATAAAACAACATTAAAATTAATAGTGAGTCAATTTTATAATTTTTATAATTGAATATATAATAATTACGATTAAAAAATTGTTAAAAGAAAGAAGATGGAAAAGCAGGCGAGAGAACATTTGTCGTGGCGTCTTCAGAAGAGACACACTTAGGTAACGTTCAATTGTCTATAATAAAATATAAGGGATTAAAGTTACAATTAGGATGTGCATGCTTATTGGTAGGATGAAAAGTATTTATCATTGTTTCTTCAAGTATTAACATTCCACACGTGATTTGCAATAGATATACATATTGGAGACAAATTTAAATAGTTAATACAGAATACAAGTTAAATATTATTATATTGAAGAAGTAAAAGTGGATTGCTGAAAAGGAGTAATTTAAGGACTTTAATGTTGAAATTGATAAGGTTACAAAATAGTAAGTAAGGTTTGTTTTATTGATATTATTTTTATTTTAAAGAGAAAAGTTTGATTTGGGAGTTTATAGCCATAAATGATGTTAAAAATTATCTTTTTAATAGTCAACTGCTAGAAATTATATATGGAACAAAACACATAAGTAGGGCTCAGTAGGGGTAACATATATTGAGTAGGTATCATCAATCAACCCAAAATATAAACTAAAATTCAATGAATAATAGTATGAACTCATCTATGACACTTAACAGGTGGTAAGCAACAAAAAACATAAATAAGTGACCACACAATCAATCATAATATCAAGCACACACGTGAGGACTCATGCCTCCACACCATGCTCATTTGGGAAATGGGTTCTTTGACATTGAGTACATTAAGTTAATTCAATATCTTTTTCTTTTAATGTTATTGTGTCAGAACGTGACACTTCGATCCAAGAATACTGTGTGTCAGAAAATGACTCTCAGATCCAAGAATACCGTGTCGGAACGTAACATTCCGATCCAATTATACCATTTAGGAACGTGACACCCCGATAAAAATATACCATGTCGGAATGTGACACTCCTATTCAATTATACCGTGTCGAAATGTGACATTCCAATCAAATAATACCATTAATTTATCATTTATTATCATCACTTTTCAATTCGTTAATGATATTTCATCATGCATTGATTATATATGTAGTCACTTGTTCATGTTGTTTATTGTTTACCACCTGTTAAGTGTCATAGTTAAGTTCATACTATTATTCATTATATATTAGTTTCTTTTCGGGTTTGCCGATGATACCTACTCAATACATTTGCCTCGTACCGATCCCTATTTGTATTTTTTTGTTTTTCCTTTGTGGAGTACAACAAGTGTATTAGTGAAATCGATTTGCCTTCAACTCTTGCAAGTCTCTAGCATATCAAGTTCTAGGAAGATTTATTTATTCAAGTTCGTGTGGATTCTCTTGGTCATGACATGATGTCCTTTGTTTCGGACATAAACTATTTTGTTCATTTATTATAGTGTATTTAATACTCTTAGACTTAGTATTTGAAGATTAGATGTCATTGATGTGATGACTTTTATATTTTGAAGATAATGTGTAATGTACTCTAGAGGTCGATTTGATTGGTTATTTTAACATGTTTTGACCTTCCGCATTTTATTATAATTCATGGTTGAATTATTGATATATGTTGGGGTTGGATTCTTAGTTCGCCCACTTAGGAGGTTAAGTGTGGATGCAACTCATGACTCATTTTGAATCATGACAGGTCCCTTAGCAAATGCACTTTAAGTATACGACATGTGATCTATCATATGAGTGTGACATGTTCAGGAAACACATTTCTCATGTTAAAATATTTTAATAATTATTTAAAAGGGTCATATATAAAGATGATATTTAATGCTAAATTAAAATTACTAATATGCATTTAGTAAAAAGTTTAAAAGGACTAATTGACAAATAATACTTTGTTTAAATTTCAATATAAACGAATAATTTTAAATATGTGTTATTAACATATATTTGTTATTATAGTTGTTCGTATTAGTTTTTAAATGATAAAGTAAACAGAATGCTTTTTTATTCCACAATATTATAAAAGAGACTTCAGAATAATTGATTATTGAATGTTTAGTCAATTTATAGATCTGACTTGTAAAGTGATGATGAATTATTCTATTATAGCCTAGTAAATTTCTAAGATCATAGCCATTGGTTTGCTACATTAAAATTTTATTCCCTATTTTTATTCTAGGCTTAAGTGTGTATATAAATATATATATATATATATATATATATATATATATATATATATATATATATATACATATATATATATATATGTATGTATATGTAGTAGTTTAGTCAAGAGCGAACCACGGATGAGTGGTGCGACATGATGACTAGTATTTTGCATGATTTGTAATGTTTTGATGAGGCATTGACAAGATTGTTGATTATAGTGTATATCTTATTTTAAATCATGAACATGAATTTATTGTCAATTTATTGAAATGACTCTTTCAATGTCTATATTAAATTTGTTTCAGACGAAAGAGGGTGATGCTCAACAACAAATAGAATTATGCTTCTACAGAGGGAGGTATTTTAAGAAACATAACATCTTTTGCCTGTACATTAATATACAGGTTGAAATATATGATTTACAGTAAAACTAGTACTACATTAGTAGTACAATCATCTACTTATAACAAATGGGTTCTTAATTAACTAAACTACATAATATTGAACAATTCAGATTTTCAACACCATCTGTTAGAATCTTCAATTTTTCATTTTCTCCTTATAAGTTTCCTGTTTTCTTTAGTATGTTTAATTCCCTTTCAAATATCAAAAGTGAAGATTATCGCTGTCTAAACTCTTTTAATCTCCGATTAAGAACATAACATATCTTCTTCTCTATTTGCAGTGAGTATATTATATTTATAAGAAATAATGTTCTTGGTATCTTCATAGAATGACCTATAATCAACACTGATCCAATTATATTTTTGAAACAATAATTGACAAAGTAACCTTGTAATCAACACTAGTGGTTATATCAGAAGTGAGACAAGACACCAACAATGGACCCTACATCATTAGTCATCACCTTTTAATGAATTTTTATGCATTTTACGTTAGAAATTGATATATTGGTTTTCGGGTCTCGTGTCTTAATAAAGGATTCAACTATAACTTTGTCTCTCTCAGTTTTCTCGTGTCTTAATAAAGGATTCAACTACAACTTTGTCTCTCTCAGTTTTCGTTCTTCATCATAAGGAATCAGAAAAAAGAATTTAATAAACTTATGTTCTAATTTCTTGTGATGAATAGAGAGAATAGATAGATAAAAGAAAAGTTGAATCTTTCATTATGATGGGAGACATTGAAATAATCACATTCACCTAAAGTTAAATGCATGAAAATATAAAAATCGTTCAATGATGAAGTCCATTCTATATTTGTGTCTCATCTGACTTCTCAGATGACTGCTAGCATGGATGACATGTTTTATACTAGTACTTAAGTAACTCTACTTATTCATGATTAATGTTTTGGGATCTGCCAAAGTTTGTCGAATTTTAAGACTTTGAAAGCATATCATGTGTAAATAAAGGTGAAGTTTAACATAGAGAAAAATGTTTGGGGTGATTAATCTAGAATCCTATGGAAAAGTGCCACTTTATGTGAAGCTTTTCCTATCAAAAGTGATTTTAATGTTGTATCTCTACATAAATGTCATCGTAGCATCCCTATTTTTGAAATCAAACATTTAAGTGTCTGATGGAGAATAAGAGAATATTATATTTGTCGTTTTGATGATGGGCGAAGTGTTTTGAGTTGACTAGTAAACTATTATGAATTATATATCATCATACAAATTGGAGAACTGTTGGGAAATAAAAGAACACATGAGTAGTTTTAATAATTTATAAAGTGAACCAATCTATGTGTTATCTGAATGTTGAGAACCTCAGCCTACAACACAAGAAGATGAAGTGAAGAGTATATGTAGGTACTTGGAATGTACATACCATGTAGGATAGAGTAATGCTAAATGATATGTTATTGAAAAAGCAATAAGTCAAGTATATAATATGAAAAATCATATAGATACTGAATATTGAGCTAGCTAAATGCAACGGCAAAATTTATAACATGCTGAGACCGAATATTGACTATACTGGAAGTACGGTCAATGCAATAGAATCTAATTGAAGTGTGGAAGCTACCGAAAAAAATAATATAAACACATGAGTTAAATGTGGAGTCTTATCTATACTCCCAATCGAGAGGACTCAATATATCTTGCCACAGGTATAGAGGCATGATTGTCATGATTATTAATTGATGCCCATATACCTTGCCACAGGTATAGAGGCATGATGATCATGATTATTAAATGATGCCCATACAGGGGACTTACTCACTACATGGCTCGTAGTTTTCGGACAATCTGGGTGAGTGACCCTAGCCCAACTCGGTATTATGTTACTCCCAATTATTGTAATTCATTGAATAGCTCAAAATAGATATTCAAACTGAGAATGCAACATAATTAAACTTATATTCAAACATTCAGTATTGAGGCATGTACATGTGAAATATGATTATCTGACCTAGATGAGTAATTAACTAACTAAAGAAGTACATATCTAGTTCATGTAAAAAACCAAGTAAGAACATGATAATCTAATTTAGATTATTAAAATAACTAATTTCATGATGATCTTCTAAGATTTTAGAAATCCTAGGTCTAGTTACAATATGGGAATCAAGAATCTTAATTAATTGTAGAAACCTATTGAGCGAAAGGAAAAAACTAGTGAAATTCTACATACTTGATGACAAATTTCACGGTGAATTATTTGATTTTGGTGCTAAACTGAAGGAATCAATTTGCATTCTTGAACTAGGGTTCTTGATTTATTATCCTGTTACACTCAAATTTTCTAAATTTTGATGAATGATTTGATTTAGGTAAGTTCTATTTTTGTTTCTAGGCTAAAACCAACAAAAACAAGGTAGTTTAGGGTCAAATGGCGTATTTTAGTTGTTCACCAAAATAGAAAAAGATCAAAAGATCCTTGACGTAAAAGTTGTCTAGTTTACGAACGGATCGCACTGATGGGCTGTCGATTGACTGATGGTCGATGTTGGTGAATCATATGTTATGACTAGGAGGATTGACTAGGGGCTTTGACCTACTGACATGAAACATGGGCCTCGGTCTAACCTACAGTGTCTGAGTCCGGCCATGGGTCAATACTTAGCCATTTTCAGAGGATGGTTGTGTGAGGGGTGTTATACCGTAATTTCACAGTATTTTAAATTCTTTTTCCTTAAGTTTAGTATGTGTCCAAAAGCTTTTTTGTATTGATTTTTATGTAAGTTTCTCCTTATTTTGAGTACATCTTTCCAAAGATGAACGCGGATGTTTTTGAGCAAAGAAATGCAAAAGAGACCACCTGCGGAGCTTATGACGGTCCGTCGAGCCTGTGACGGTCCGTCGAGCCTGTGACGGCCCGTAGGTGGAATCGTAGTGAAGTTGCTGAAGGAAGATGGGGAACTCTGACTAAGTGTGGGATTACAGAAGTCCACGACGGTCTGTGTTGCTGGTTCATCGCAATGATCAGAGGGTAGTCCAGTACCCAAATTCCAAGAAGTTTAAGTATTATGGAACAGAGACCCTCGACGGACCGTCATGCTTGGAACGGTCCGTCATATCTGCCGTTGAGGGTAATGAAGAAAGACGCAGAATAATTTGTGACGTATGGGACGACGGAGGCCATGATGGCCTGTCGTGACCATGACGGCCTGTCGTGACCACGACGGTCCGTCACAATGTGCGTCGACCCAGCCTTGTTTTGATAGATTTTCAGTAATTAGAATCCTTCTTTTATTAGGTTTTGTTTTTATTATAAATAGTTCAAAAAACTTCATTTTTGGGGTTAGACTCTTTGATATAAGACTCTTGGATAGTAGAATTTTTGATAGTTTTTAGTTCTCTTGTTCAAGTATTGAAGGATTAATTTAAGTAATTGATACACTTCTTCTAGAATTGATTGTTGGTGTTTTTGTTGATTAATCAAGTAAATTTATGGCTTTTATTATTTCTCATCAAATTAAGTGCATGAATTCTTATATTAAATATATCAAAAGTGTGATTATTACCATGGGTAACTAAACTCCATAACTAGGGTTGTGGAAACCATGGATGAATAATGAGGTAAAAACTTACTAAAATAGCAATTCTAGAATACTGTCTTGCATGTATTGATAATTGTTTCGTTTAGAAGTCTTTTTAACGATTGTCCAACATTAGAACTCGACTTAATGCTACTTGTCGGACCAAGGAGGTAGATAATAGGAAAAGAAATATCAACATAGATTTAGCCTACACTATCTAATAGGCTAGTGTCGATCGGTGCGAGGTAATAACTTAGTCAAATATCGAATACAATGCTTAATATGAGGTAAATGTAAGGGTTAGTATAGAAACATACTTAACGGACAAAGGTGCGTAGTGAAATTTTCTAGATGCCGGACCAAGGATTTAGAGATACATAACTTATCACTTTACATGCAAGATACTAGGAAAAAATTATTATAGTTAGAATTATCAAGTTAGGAACCTGTGGGGAACACTTAAACCTTAGTTACTTTTATTAATTGATTAAGCTCTAATATTTGAATCTGTTAGTTGTTTACTTTATTCTAGTTAATTACTTTCATTAATTTAGAAATTAAAACCCCCCCTTTACTGTATTTTGTTTTCTAGGAAAATCAATGACTAAATAATAGTAATAATAGAATAAAGTTAAGTCTGTACTATTTTCCTCGTGGGAACGATCCCAACCTCATTAGTTGAGTTCTTTAGTTGATACGTCCGTTTTACTTCTTATTTGAGAAGCAAGTTTGAGCGTATCAAATTTTGGCACCGCTGCCGGGAAAAGTAGCTTTAGATTAACTTAAACTTATTACTAAAGTTTAGTCAATATTTTCTTAATTTTACTTTTTGTATTGTTTTTAATTCTTGTAGAACTATCTTCCTTGTATGACAAATACACGGAGAGGAAGAGAACCCTTGTTTCCCTACGATCACGAATTAAAGCGTACAATATGCAATATGAATCGAAACTTGGGTATTAACGATGATGATCCAAACAAGAACATCCTAGCTCCGGTTGATGTTCATGATCAATTATTACCCGATAATCCTGGTGAAAATCAACAAGGGGGACAAAATCCCGCTCAACGTCCTCAAGAATACTACAGAGACTATGATAATATTGCAGACTCTGATGGGCCACTAGTCTTGCCCCCTGTACCACAACGCCACACCTTTGTGGAAACTAGTAGTCTGATGCAAATGCTCACAGCTAGAGATTTGTTTTCAGGGCTACCTTCTTAAGACCCATATGCCCATATAGCTAAGATATGGGCAGTGTGTAAAAGTTGTGTAGGGAGGCCTGATTTGGATTTGGATGTAATAGGGCTAAGAGTATTTCCTCTCTCACTAACGGGAGAGGCTGTTATTTGGTTCACTGAGCTCTCTTGTAACAAAATTTTCACTTGGAACCAACCGAGGGACGTTTTCTTAGCATATTACTACCCGATCTCAAAGAAACTAAATAACAAAGACAGATTGTACAGCTTTGTGGAACTACCAGAAGAGCCAGTTAGCAATTCTTGGGATAGATTTACTTTATTTTTGAGAAGTGTCCCCAAGAAATGCATAGATGATGAGTCACTGAAGTAATACTTTTATCGAGGACAGGATGATCATAATAAAGCGGTGTTGGATACTATAGCGGGTGGTTCTTATGAATAGTTTCCTTATGCCGGGATTGCCGAAAAGATAGAGAAAATCTCCCATAATAATAAAGATTGGAGTACTAGAAAGTCAGATACTGGAAGAAATACCTTCGCATTGCAATGCACACACAACCCAGCCACTGATGATATTTGTGAAGAGATGGCTCAGATGAGAATTGAGCTTGGGTTGGTATTGAAACATGTTACTGGGGGTGCAGAAAAGATAAATGGAGTAAACTAATTGTCTAAACCACCACCACCAAATGATGAATGTTATTATGAGGAGGATTCCTATGTGGAAAATGAGCAGACGGAGGGTTTCCGACCGAGTGCCCAAGGCTCAAATTATGAGAATTGGCGCCAAGGTCAAGGAAAATAAGGTCGGATCTATGGTAACTATAACCGTGAGGGTCACTATGTCCGAGATGGAAACTACAACCACGACAACAACTTCAACAGGGGTAACTATGGAAACAGAAATGATAGTTATGGGCCATATGTCCCTCCTAAAAATTGTGAAATTACTCCTAGGGATGGTGGAGACAGTATGGTGCAAGTTAAGGATATGTTACACAAAATGATGAGGAGGTTCAATGCTAGTGATGAGCACATTAAAGAGTTAAGGAGTGATTTAGCGGGTTTTGGGCAGGAAGTCGACACACATGCAATATTTATTAAGCATCTTGAATTGCAAATGGCCCAATGATCTGCAAAAGTGAACAGACGGCAACCGGTCACTCTTCCTAGCAACACTATCTAAAATCTGAAAAATGATGGACACTACATGGCAATCACTACTCGGGGTGGTAAGCAAACCATTGATCGACCTATGTCGTCTAATGAGGAAAAGGTGATAAAAGATAATGATAAAGTGGTAGAGGTTAGTAATGAAGTCGAAGATAACACTGGAAAAGATGTTGAAGTGCCTATAAAGGTAACTCCCATGCCTAGACCACCACCACCCTTTCCTCAAAAATTATTGAAAAAGACCAAGGATGGTGAATATCGACATTTTATAACAATGTGGAAGCAGCTTTTTATGAATGTCCCTTTGGTAGAAGCTCTAGAACAAATGCCCGGTTATGCCATGTTAATGAAAAATCTAGTTACAAAGAAAAGATCGGTCACTTTTGAGGATGATGATATAATGCAGCATTGTAGTGCTATTGCTACAAGATCTCCAGTACAAAAGAAAGAAGATTTGGGTGCGTTCACTATTCCTTGTACAATCAGGTCATTACATTTTGCGAAAACATTATGTGATCTAGGGGAAGCATAAATCTCATGCCCCTCTCGATTTAAAAGAAGTTGGGTTAGGGTGATCCAAAGCTCACTCCGTTGCGGATACTGATGGCCGATCAAACAGTAAAAAGGCCTATATGGATACTCTACGATGTGCTAGTAAAAGTGGAGTAGTTCATATTTCCGGCAGATTTTGTTATTCTTGATTGTGAATTCAATTTTGAAGTGCCTATTATTCTTGGGAGGCCATTCCTTTCTACGGGTACAACCTTAGTTAATATGGAAAAGGGGCAGATGAAGTTTCGGTTGAACAATGAAGAAGCGACCTTCAACATTTGTAGGTTCATGAGGCAGAGTGGTGAGATCCAATCGGTATCTGCTGTATACTACCAAGAAAAGATGAAGAAGTACCATGACCTAAAAAATGGAAAACGAGAGTTTATGGTTGGGTAATTGGTACTTTTATACAATTCTAGGTCGCGCTTGTTTTCGGGCAAGCTTATGTCCAAATGGATTGGCCCTTACATGGTTACCCAACTATTCCCTCATGGAGCAGTTGAGTTGGAAAACAAGGAGGGTGTGCTGTTTAAGGTGAATGGACAGTGAATAAAAATCTATTTCGAGCATGCTGAGTCGGCGAATGAAGTAATCAAGGCATACAATCTTCATGAAGTCTGAGTAATCAAGTGTCTTCAGTCGTGCCGCGACGTTAAATCAGGCGGTGGTTGGGAGGCAACCCAATACTTATAGTTACCTTTCTAGTATTGGTAGCATTTTCGACTAAAGGGTTTTAAATTTGAAGGCACATCACCAGGAAATTCTGCAGAAAATCACTCTGCATCATTCACTAACGAGTACATCGATGGACCGTCACGTATGCGACGGACCGTCGTATGAATCCGTCGTGCTAGGTACGTCTTTCATTTAATTTCAAAATTAGGGCACACGCGACGGAATCCATGATGGACCATCGCATCTGCGATGAACAATCGTCGGGGACTCGTTGCGTCATTAACCAGCATACCTGACCCCACACGGCTGGGGAATTATTAAAAATTATCAACATTTAAAACACCCCACCCCTTCATTTCAACAATTTCCCTCCCTCTTTCTCCCATTTCCCTTCCTTTAAAACTTCCAACTTCCTACCTCTCTTCTCTATCCGGTGATCAGTCCCCCAAATCCCCGATTTCAGAAATCTTTTTTCTACTGGTCGGAGTCTACTTACTGTTGTTCTGCTCTTGATAACCAAGTGCCTCACTTGCTTGTTTTTCTCCTCTTCTCAGGTATGTTTCTCTGATCTCTACCAATTTTACATCGCATTTTTGTTTTTCAATTAGTATTAGCCTATTTCTTTTTGGTGGGTCTTCATTCATTGATCCAATTTTCCCTTACCTAGGTTGATAATCCTTGAATTGCCTTGTTATAACACAAGAAATTGGTGCTTTAGCATTGCTAGTTTTCTAGATATTTGGATTAGAAACATTTAAGTTAACACTAAGTATTCTGTTTGAGTCATAAGGATGATTGTGGCATCCTCAGTTCTGTCACTGAATGACAGAACGAGACCCCAATGATAGACCGTCGTACCAACGACGGACCATCATACCAACGACGGACCGTCATAGGGTCTGTTCCAACACCCCACCATTCATTTTCTCAAAGTGTCCACTAATGGACATCTACAACAGATCGTCATACCCGCGACAGTCCGTCCTGCACAACCGTTCTGGTAGTCATAGACCCTATTCTTAAGGGTCTCCAACTTCTTCTAAGTGTCCTCTGATGGACATCTAAGACGTATCGTCATGAACATGACTGTCCGTCCTGCACAACCGTCATGACGGTCAAAGACCCCTATTTTAAGGGTTTCCATTTTTTTCCAAGTGTCCACTGACGGACATCTACGACGGACCGTCAAACCATCGGCGATCTGTCCTTCACAACCGTAAAGACGGTCAGAGACCATATTCTTAAGCGTCTACAAATTTTTCTAAGTGTCCTCTAACGGATATCTACGACAAACTGTCATACCCTCGACAGACCGTGTGGCACAACCGTCTTG
The DNA here is from genome assembly GCA_027705065.1 of Solanum peruvianum. Classification (NCBI taxonomy): domain Eukaryota; kingdom Viridiplantae; phylum Streptophyta; class Magnoliopsida; order Solanales; family Solanaceae; genus Solanum; species Solanum peruvianum. The sequence continues at coordinate 46,445,374 of JAKWJD010001761.1, forward strand.
ACAGTAAGAGACCCCTATCCTAAGGGTCTCCATAGTTTTTCTATGTGCCCCACGAAGGACATCAACGACGGACAATCATTATCACGATGGTTAATCCTACTTATCTGTCATAACTGTCAGAGACTTTCCTTCAGGAGTCTCCACATAAACATAGTTGAAGTAAGACATGACGGACCCCATGACGGTCCGTTATACTCACGACGAGCCGTCACCTGGTCTGTCGTGTTTCACTATTACTATAGAGATGTCATTACAACTTTGTCTTATGTTTATTTTGTGTCGTTTTTGCTTGTCCTGTTTACTCCTTCTAGTACTAATAATGATTATTCATAGGTACTATCTCTAATGGCACCGAAACAAGATTGAATTTACGTATGTGGGCATTCAAAGTCTGTCGCCCCGTCTACACGACTGGTTGTAGGTTCTGATGATAAGCATGATCCCGAGTAAGTTCCCCCAGGCACGAACACTCCAACACAAGTTGCACGTGCAACAAGAGCTACGCCCCAAAAGGTGGCATCCGGTGTAGTCACTATCTGATGAGGAGCGCACACTTACCGACACACCTTCTGGGTCAACTACACATGAAGAAGGAGTGTCTGGTTCCATAGGAGCTTTGTGGTCGGAGGAAGCCTCCGGGTCCACAAAAGTCCCTGCACCCGCTACAGCTGCACAGCCTGCCTCATCTGATGAGGCTGACAGTCCTGACTCTACTCTAGACTCACCGACTGGTGCTCTCAACCTGGTTGTCGACCAGCCCAATCGGTGGTGTGTCGACGGGCAATAGTAAGTGTATTCAGATGCCAAGTTTCTAAATGATAAAGGCGTCATAACATGTACCCTTTCATTAGAGAGGCGGGTCCTTACGGGTAGTCTCCTTGCCATGCCAGATATCCACAATCTCTTCAGTAGACATTGGCTAGATAGGACAGCTAGTTTTTTAGGCCGCTACAGTGAGGAGTTGGTCGGAGAGTTTTATGCCTCTTATGTGGCTACTCTCCGATCATAGATAGATAGGCGGGCTTCCCCCGCCAAATCGACCCCACTTGAGCACATCAGAGTACGCAGACATCTCCCTTAGATCCAACCGTCGGTATACACACGGCAAGGATGTTGATGCCAACAAGACCTCTCCCACTGCAAAGTTCGACTACTGGTGGCAAATTATAAAAGATGGCCAATTATTGCGTGAGCCATCGGTGACAGAGACCAATAAGAGGTGGATAGCCCTGCACTTGTAAATTGATGGAGAGGGTGTCGACTAGGTCACGGAGCCAAAGGGAGACATTAGGAAGGCTAACTTGACCTTCAAAGCAATATTTTTATGGTGATTGTCCGCAACTTCCTTTCCCCCACGGTTGCTGATAATATAGTTACATGGGATCGCACAGTTCTGATGGCGGCGATTATAGTCGGGTTTAAGGTGGAATTTACTTGGCTTCTACGGGCGTTCATGCATGAGAGGGATTTCAAAGTTACCACTACTTATCCTTTTCCGTGCATGATATTTTCCTTATGAATGTCCACAGGTGTGTCCATCTGGCACATTAATTAGCTCAAGACGCTGCTGGGCACTTTTGATATCGGCCTCATCCCTGCCAATGAGTTGGATCCACGCAGAGGGCCCATTTAGAGTTTCCTCCACATCGTGAAAATCTGGCTGATACGGTAGCAAATACTCGAATGACTACGCAGGCTTCTTCTGAAACCACTGACACTACCCCTGTCGAGTCTATCCCGGGTAAAAGCATTGCCCCTAGATCCTCTCGCTCAGCCCCTTTCCCCGCTCTGGTCCAGCTTGCTATGGTCCAGAAACTAGAGGCTCAGATGGCCACACTTCTGCATCACATCCAACATTAGATGCAGAGGTCTATTGCTGAGGCAGAGGAGCGCTTGGAGCGTAAAATGGCCCAGCACACAGAGCGGAAGAGCGCTTAGGTTCATCAGCGCTTAAACACGTTCGAGTTGCGGGTGCTAGCCCGTCCATCCCCTCAGGTGGATGTGTCGACCCTTCAGGTTGCAGTTGAGAGTCTGCGAGTGGATATTTATATGATACTAGGCTAGAATGCTTGAGTCTGAGGCCCCTTCTGTAGCGCCTGCTGAGGACACAGTGTTGACGGCTTTTTTTTGCCAATTCTGAGTTCCACCACCTCCCCCTCGAGAGCATGCCATGAGACGTAGGGGTCGAGAGAAGGATGAGGCTAGAGCACGGAAGAAGGACCGTCATGAGATGGATGCTGCGAGGAGAGCCTCGATTGCTGATGAGGAGGCACATCCAATTAGGGATGTAAAGTCAGCTGTTGTGGCAGCTAGCTCCAGAGATGTGGAGACTACGGGAGGCTCTACTGATAGTGTTGTTGCTGATGAGGACACTACAAAGGGTGTCAAGACTACATAGGTAGTGGGTTTCGAGGAACTAGACCCACCAGCTTGCTGATTGCCGGCACTTCGCACCCCAGGTTTGCTTCACCTACCACTCTCGTATTTCAGTTTTTTAGCATTGGGTACAATTGCATATCATTTGTTAGGGTGGGGTAAATTGAAAGTGAGTGCTAGGGTGAAGTCTGAGTAGCCTAATTAACGATCCTTTTTGGGGGTTTTTATGCCTGTGTTATTTTTCCCCAAGAGAGTGATTATTTTTATTGTTGAACCGGCATGTCTATATCTTGTGTACATAGTATAACTCTGAAGCATGATGGCTAAAACAAAAAAGATATCCTGATGTAATTAAAATGATGCATGGCTAGGCACAGAAATTGATAAATGTGTGGCTCTAAGCATGACATAGAGATATATCATTGCATTACCCTAAGTCTAAGACTCGAACTACGTGTCTGATAATCTGGTAGAGTAATGAAATGTCAAGTGAGTGTGAGGAAAATTTGAATAGTCCACTATTTGTACTAAGCTAGAACTTGCCTGGTTAGTCCTGCTAAAAGTAAGCTGTAATAGACAATTAGGAAAGGATCAAAGGCCCTTGTCCAACATAGCCAATTTTTAGCCTAAAAAAAACGAATGAAGTTAATCCCACTTTGATCCAAAATTATTTGAGCTTAAAATAGACCTTTCTTTTTCACCCCAACTGACCTTTTCTGGGAATAATGGTTGACCCTGGTCCCTCCTTGGACATGTGCACCTCAGCTTATGCTGAAAGCATAAGTTGAGGGTGGCTAATGCAATAAACAATCTTTTCGTGGCCCTAACCCAATTTTGGGTGTGGTGTACTTTGACTCCTGGCAAAGCCATGAGTTGAGGGTGGCTATTATGAGGAATGCTCCGGAAAGTGGGGTTGAAAGAACAAAGAGAGAGAGAGAGAACAAAAGTAAAGTCACTCAAGAACTAGTTGAAAGAAAAGTGAAATAAAAAAAATAAAAAATATGATAAATACAAGCAAGAAAAGAAAAGAGTCACTTACACAAATGAAAAAAGAAGGAAAAATAGCAAGGTGAAAAAATATGACAAATTGGGCGAAACAAAACGATAAAAAGTGGTATGCTTAGCCGATATGTCAAGGAGGTCAAAAATTCACTTAAGTATACCTGAGTATACCCTACCTGATATTGAGCCTATGTTACAAGCTAAGAAAGTCCTATCGTGATCCTAAGAGTTGTACGACAAAATTAAAGCAATGAAAATAAGGGTAAGCTTATGGCAATATGTATGAAGGAGTTGTAAATTTGTTCTAAGAGTGAGTGTTGAAAAGTAATCCTTATACTCAAAGTGAAATCATTGTGTGAAAAATGATGATGTTGTTTTGAAGTGAAGAAACTGGTTGATTTACCGTAAATATTACCACCTCGATGAGAAATTGAAGAGGATAGGTGTCAGTGCATGGTGAGTCTGTGTCATGGTCTGGTTCCATATAATTCAAGTCTAATAGTGATAACATGCATAAACATGATGAGAGTGATCGGGATTGATAACCAAATGATTTCAAAAGCTAAAATATGGATACTATTGTACATAGATTTTGTAGTGAGTCATAGTGCATCGCTTGAGGACAAACAACGAATTTAAGTTGAGGGTGCTTATATACCGTGGTTTCACGGTATTTTTAATGCTTTTTCCTTATGTTTAGTGTGTGTCCAAAAGCATTTTTGTATTGATTTCTATGTAAGTTTATCCTTATTTGTAGGAAATCTGTCCAAAGATGAACGCGGAAGTTTTTGTGCGAAGAAATGCAGAAGAGACCACCTACGGAGCTTATGACGGTCCGTCGAGCCTGTGACGGTCTGTAGTGGCATCGTAGTGAAGTTGCTGAAGGAAGATGGGGAAGTCTGATTAAGTGTGCATTGCGTAAGTCCACAACGGACCGTTATAGCCACGACTGTCCATCCTACTGGTTCATCGCAATAATAAGAGAGTAGTCCTAGTACCCAAATTTAAAAAAATTTAAGTATTATGGAACGGAGACCCTCGACGGACCGTCGTGCTTCTAATTGTCCGTCATACCTGCCGTTGAGGGTAATGAAGAAAGCAACAGAAGAATTTATAAAGTATGAGACCATGGAGGCCATGACGGCCCGTCGTGACCACAATGGTCCGTCACAAGGTCCGTCGACGCAGTCGCGTTTTGAGAGATTTTCAGTAATTAGAATCCTTTTTTATTAGGTTTTGTTTTTATTATAAATAGTTTAAAAAACCTCGTTTTTGGGTTACTCTGTGATATTAGACTCTTGGATAGTAGACTTTTGGATAGTTTTTAGTTCTCTTGTTCAAGAATTGAAGGATTAATTTCAGTAATTGATACACTTTTTCTGGAATTGATTGTTGGTTCTTTTGTTGATTATTGTTGGTGCTTTTGTTGATTAATCAAGTAAATTTTAGGATTTTATTCTTTCTCATCAAAGTAAGTGCATGAATTCTTATATTAAATATATGAATAGTGTGATTATGACCATTGATAACTAAACTCCATAACCAGGGTTGTGGGAACCATGAGTGAATTATGAGTTAAAATCTAACTAAAATATAAATTCTAAAATAGTTTCTTGAATGTATTGGTAATTCTTTTGTTTAGAAGTCTTTTTAACGGATGGCCAACTTTAGAATTCGTCTTAATGCTACTTGTCGGATAAAGGAGGTAGATAATAGGAAAAGAATTATCAACATAGATTTAGTTTACACTATCTAATAGGCTAGTGTCGATTGGTACGAGGTAATAACTTAGTCAAATATTGAATACAATGCTTAATATTAGATAAAGGTAAGGGTTAGTATAGCAACACACGTAGCCGGACTAAGGTGCGGAGTGAAATTTTCTAGATGCCGAACAAAATATTTAGTGATACATAACTTATCACTTTACATGCAAGATACTAGGAAAGAATTGTTATAGTTAGAATTATCAACTTAGGAATATGTGGGGAACACTTAAGCCCTAGTTACTTTTATTAATTGATTAAGCTCTAAGATCTGAATCTGTTAGTTGTTTACTTTAATCTAGTTAATTACTATAATTAATTTAGAAATAAAAACCCCCCTTTACTGTTGTTTGATTTCTAGGAAAATAATTGACTAAATAATTGTAATAATAGAATAAAGCTAAGTCTGAACTATTTTCCTCGTGGGAACGATCTCAACTTCATTAGTTGGGTTCTTTACTAGATACGACCGCTTTAATTCTTATTTCAGAAGCAAGTTTGAGCCTTTCGAGGGGTGCAGTAGGCTCTGAACAGACCATCATCATGGTCCGTAGGGGGCCACCGTGGGTTGCACCTACAACTCTTGGAAACCTGTAATTTTGGTGTTGTAGCATACGTTGTGTTACACACCCATTCTAAAATCATTCTCCTTAATCCCAATTCCCTCCAAGTTCTTCCCCCACATTTATTTCTCAAGGAAAGGAATAAGATCCTATGTCTCCAATTTACCCTATCTTTTGGGATTTGATCTGAAGAAATTTTAATATTCACTTGTGGATTCCTTTCTTCGAGTAGGTCCCAAGAATTGATATTCTACAAGTTCAATTCTCAATTCAAAGTATAGGTTTTATTAAATTTTCAAGGGTTCTCCTAAATTATGAATCTTTTACTAGTTTTTTATGCTCTAATGCATGAACTAGAGTATTTACATGATTTTGAGCTGAACATATATGAAACCATGAATGATCCATGATTTTGTTAACGTTTAACACTTTAAATGTTTATTGCTATGAAAGATTCATTTCTTTAAATTATGCATTTTTTTTTATAAAATTGATGTATATGACTTGATAATACTTTTAATGGAAGTATAAATGAAATTTTGAAAGGGTTTTCTCACATGAATATTGATAAGTTTGAAAGATTTTATTACCTAAGTTTAATCAATATTTAAGAATCCATTTTGAATGACTTGTGTTCTGATTGTTAGGTTAATTGTGTCTTTCCATGGATGGTAAAATGAATATAACTAATGCCTATTTTGTGGGAATTTACTTTGCATTAAGAGGATATTGAGATGGAGTCTCTCATGTTAGTAGATGCGAGATATAGTTAAAGTCTTCTAATCCTAACTATGTTCCATCGTAGGATTTCATATCTAGTTGATCAACATAAGCTAAAAGTATATGGTCCTTACCTTGACAATTAGGACATCTGCTTTAGATGTGATATGGACACCAGATTCTATGTTTTATCTCCCATGGTCTATATTGGTTAACGTTAAGCATCCCATAATAATGAAATGTTACCTTCAAAGTATTGACTATGTTTAAACATGTGCTTTCTAACCTCTTATTCTATTCTTTTGGATATCATGAAAAGTACTTTTATCATTTTATACAATAATTTATGAATTTCTATCATTCATAGTACATTACATGTATAATGCATACCTGCACCTATATTGTTTCTCTTATATAGGGTTTGACGCTCCTACACCACATACTTTTTGCTAGTTGCTCTCTTTCGATGATACAAATATTGGTGAGTCCTTATATTTTGAGGACAAAGACACTTCATAGCTTTTCCTTATTTAAATTTTCGGACTTTTGTACGTGGTGTATGAATTACATCCCTAGAACATCATTTGATATATTAAATGACCTGTTAAGACTATGTAAGGTTTCTGCTTTGTCAAACTCTTTTATGTTATGAGAATGTTTATTTTGAAATATTTATTTATATTATCATGTATAACGTATGGTAAGTGGTAAGTATAAGGTCTTTATTGGTCCTATATGCCATGTTAAACCAAAGGCATACTTTCTTCTATGAATCTCGCATGATAAAATTATGACATATTTTTATATAGAGAAGACAATTATAATCTATAATATGTGTGTTTTTTTAGAACGATTTTTATTTTATTTTCTAAACCTTAGGTTTTGAAGAAAATATTTTTGTACGACAGCCTTCGTCATTGAAACTATTAATTAGAACTGCACATTGACTTGAGTCCTCCATAAAAGATAACTCTTAACATACTAGCAGAATGTTATAATAATACAAATTAGAACCTAGAAAGTAAGCACCTGTATTAACATAGCATGAAAAATATATGAAGAATGGTATGCACTCATACTTTGAATGTATTGATTATATGCCATATTCATTATAATATATATATTTAAACCTTATGAATCTAAGACAAGAAATTGACATGAAATTTGTACATATAACCTAATGTTAGGCCAAGTAATTAAACATGCAACTAATAGATAATGATTGGGGTAACTGAATATAAGGTCACACAATATCTGAGATTAAGACTTTAGGAGATACAAATAACTGGCTTAATATATATGATCTCAACATGTACCCCATCTCAAATGACTTGAAAGCGATACAAAACTAGATGAAGTAGATATATGTAACTGGTGTCCAAAAATGTAAGGTGTCAATCCTAGAGTAAAAGATGACCCTTATACCCATAGTGGCACAAAGTTCTACGTATTAAGAATTACTACTAAAGGCCTCAACCTAAACTGATTGGTAACCCTTCATCATGTATCTACTCGATGCTAAGTAATACTCCCAACTAAATTTATGCTACTAAACTGAATAAAATTGATATTCTAAATAGATTATAAATACCAAATGCTAATAATCAAATAGTAGTCACTTTATCTGAAACAATCTTATCCATGTCAACTGAAAAGCTTACTATAAAAAATCATAAATATTTATATTCTAACTGAAGCGTAAAATATAAATGAGATAAGTCCAAGGAAAGTGAGGGTTTGTGAAAATATACTTTGAGTTAGGGTATATAATAATGAGTAAAACATTATTTATAGACTATTCATGAGAAGGGATTTAATAAAAAGACGTTGCTCTTTGTAAAATCATAGATTTTCCATAGGATACGAATTAATGAAATCCACATACCTAGAATAAAAATACTTTGAAAAATTCTTGAACGAATTTTCAAAGATGAAAAACCCTATATTGAAGATGAACTATGTAGAAATCATTTTTTGAACTTCTTAAAATAATTTCTTGAAAATCCTGTGGTCAAGGATTAAAGATTTCTATCAAGTATTCATGAATAGATGAAGAAATTTGAGCTGCAAAGCTTAAAATCCATGGAAAACGACTTTTGTTGATGTAAGAGGAAATGAGAGAACCACTTCTAGGACTTGAAAGAATGGTCGAATGTGAGGTGAATTTTAAGAAAACTATCTTTATTCTTTTTTTTGTCGGCCAATCGGCATCTCAAAAATGCAAATATGTCCAACACATATAGAAACATAATACCTCCTGAGTTTTCTTCCATTGGTGTGACACTTACATTTTTCTGGTTTAAATCCAGAGAAATATATGCCTAGAACAAAATGTATGATAAAACTAGAAAGATCATCACTTTTGGCTTGGTTATTAGATTGACAAGAGGTTGGTGAATCTATGAAAGAAGTGTTGGAATTAATGCATAAATGTTTAGTCTTTCGAAATTCTCTTAATTTTTCAAAATGTCTCTTTAGAATTTCGTAGTACATGTATCTAGTAAATTGTGATACATGTATTTAGTTATTTGTGCCAGACTTTTTGTTTTCTATTTTGAGTAATATGAATAGTGATGTACTTAATAATTGTAGTCATCTCAAGTGGCCTTAAGTAGCCTACAATAAACTTGATCATTCTCTAAAGATATTATTTTCCTTCCATATTTCCTTCAAATTGGTAGGAGGGAAGATTTTCGTTCTTAATTTGGGGTGAAGATAAAAATATGGCATCCAAAACAAATGAAGGTGCTGATTTTTCAGTTGTTTTTACTCAATTTTTTTATCGAACTTATTTTGAATACTGGAAGATAAGAATGAGAACACATCTGAAAGCTGAAGGTTTGTAGACTATTGGTACAAATTGCTTTGAAGAGCAAGAAAACGATGGTGATCTTACAGCAGCAGAGATGAAAAAATCTTGAGCCTAAGTATCGTCAAGATGTAAAAGTCTTGGGCAAAATCCAAATGGTAGTCTCAAGTGCATATTTGGAAAAAATTGCTAGTTGTGAGACTGCAATGGAAGCTTGACATTTTCTTAAAACTGAGGTGTATGGTGACAAAGAGGTACACACTATTAATCTTCAAACTCTTAGAAGAGACTTTCAAAATTTAAAGATGATAGAATTTTAAAAAATTGATGAATATTGCACAAGCATGAATATTGTTAATGAAATGAGAAATCATAGTGATAGAATTTTTTACCAACAAGTTGTTGAAAAAGTTCTAATTAGTGTCACAGAAAATTAAGAGTACGTCGTTGCTATCACCAAGGAGACGAAAGATCTTTCTCAGCTTTCCATCAAAGAGCTAGTTGGATCATTTTGTGCACACGAGAAGCAAAGATTTTTTCGTGTAGATCTACTCAAACAGACCGCTTTCCAGTATAAAACAAATGTGAATTTTCAAAATTTCTCAAAAATTATCAGAAGAAGAATCACAAGTCAAAAAGGAAGCAGGATCATGATGTTTTTTTCAAGAAGGTTGAACAAAAAGGTGTAAAGTTTTCAAAAAGACTAATCACAATGCAGAAATATGTTTGCACAAAGGCATGATCAAATGTAACTTTTGTAAAAAATTTCCACGTTGAAAAGGATTGCTGGCACAAGAAACAAGTGCAAGCAAATTTTTGTGAAAAACAGGAATAAGAAAGGGAAGAAAACCTTGTCTTTGCTTCTAAATCTGATGTTTCAACAAAAAGAAATGAATGGTATGTTGATAGAGGTTGTAGTAATCACATGAGTGGAGATGAAAAGACTTTCCTCTCAATTAATAATACCATCACTACTAAAGTGAAGATGGGGAATGGAGCCTTAGTTGATGCGAAAGATAAAGGTACTATTTTGATCAACATGAAAGGAAGGGGTAAGAAAAATCTTGATGTTCTTTTTGTTCCTTATATAGATGAAAATTTGCTTAGTGTTGGTCAACTCATGGGAAATGGTTATTTTCTTGTTTTTATAGATAATTATTGCATGACTTATGAAAAAATTGAGTCAAATAAAGTCATTGTTGAAGTAACGATGATAAAAAGAAACTTCCATTTGCAATTTCATTACAATGCATTAAAAAATGAAATTGTAGATGATTCATTGCTTTGGCACAAAAGATTTTGTCACGTGAAGTTTCATGGTTTAAAGTTTTTCATGCAAAAGGACATGGTGCAAGGACTTCCTGAGATTCATACTGAGTTTGATACATGTAAAAGTTGTATAATGGGAAAGCAACACAGGAAAACTTTTCCAAAAAGGGTGTCTTGCAGAGCAACTGTACTTTTGGAACTAATTCATATATATGTGGACCAATGAAGACTCTATCCCTTGGAAGTCAAAGTTATTTTCTAATCTTTATTGATGATTTCTCAAGAATGACTTGGGCTTATTTGTGTAAAGAAAAGTCAGAAGCATTTGCTAAATTCAAGACATTTAAAGCCTTTGTTGAGACGCAAAAAAGTTGCAGCATAAAAACAATTCACAGTGATCGAGGAGGTGAGTACACAAGTCGAGAAATTGAACAATATTTCAAAAATGAAGGCATTCAGAAGGAACTTACAGCAGGGTATACTCCTCAACAAAATGGTGTATCTAAAAGAATAAATAGAACAATTGTTGAAATGGCCAGAACTATGATGAATGAGAAAGGCTGCCAAAATATTCTTGGGCAGAAACAGTGCATACAATAGTTCACATCCTTAACTGGTGTCCAACATAGGCACTAAAGGACAAGACACATGTTGAAGCTTGGAGTTGAATTAAACCTTCTGTTTAGTTTAAAATTTTTGGGTGTATTTGTCATTCTCATGTACCCGCTGAGAAAAGAACAAAATAGGACAAAAACAGTTAAAAAATGTGTCTTTCTTGGTTATTGTGATGTGACAAAAGGATATAGGCTTCTCGATGTCAAAACTAATAAACTTGTTGTTAGTAAAGATGTAATTTTTGATGAAAAAACAATATGGAATTGGGAGGATAAGAAGATAGAGAATACTGCTATCATATTTTCAAATCAAGTAGTGGATCAGAAAGATGAAGATGGTTCTCGAGGGGGAGAAATCCCAGATTCAGATTATGAAGAACCGCCTCAAGAGGAACAAAATATTGAGTGACATTTATCAAAGAAGTAGTTTTGCCGGTGTTTAGCCAAAAAATTATGAAGAAGCAATACCGCATGATGTTTGAAATAAAGTCATGGAAGAAGAAATTCGAATTATTGAAAAAACTAATACTTGGCAGCTTGTGGCTATTCTTAGAGAAAGAGAAGTTATAAGTCTAAATGGATTTACAAAATGAAACTCAATTAGGAAAGGAGATATTCAAATTCCCAAAGTAAGGTTGGTTGCTAGAGGCTTCACGCAAAAACCAGGCACTGATTTTTATGAAACTTTCTCTCTAGTTGCTTGTCTTGAGACAATTAGAACTGTAATTGTTGTTGCTAAATAAAAGAAATGAAAGATATTTCAACTTGATGTTAAATCAACATTTCTGGATGGAAAACTTGATGAAGAGATTTATGTTGAGAAACCTCAAGGAGTTTCTTTTCAAGGGGGAGAAGAAAAGGTATACAGGCTAAAAAAAAGTCTTTAGGGCTAAAGCAAGCAACAAGAGCCTGGTACAATGAAATTCATACATACTTTCTAAAAAATAATTTTCATTGAAGTAAAACTGAAGCCACTTAGTATAATAAGAAAGAACATGGAAGAATTATTATTGTTTGTCTCTTGTGGATGATTTGATCTTTACAGGAAATGATGTAAATATGATGCAAATTTTCAAACAAGATATGATGCAAGCTTATGAAATGAGTGATCTTGGGTTGCTAAATTATTTCTTGGGCATCGAAGTTTCTCAAGTGAAAGAAGGAATTTTCATTTCTCAAAAGAAGAATACCAAAAGTTTTCTTCAAAAATTCAAGATGATGGATTGCAGGTTTGTGCTAATACTATTAACAGCAAATGAGAAGTTTAGGATAGATGATTAAGAAAAAAAAGTTAATAGATCACTTTATAGGAGTTTGATTGGAAGTTTGCTATATCTTACTCCAACAAAGCCAGATATTATGTTTTATGCTAGTTTATTATCCAGATTCATGCAAGAACCGAGCCAAGTGCATTTTGAAACTGCAAAGCGTGTTCTACGCTCCTTGCAAGGAATAATAGATTATGGGATAATGTACAAATTTGGTGGAGATTTGAACTTAATTGGTTATTCTGATAGTATTGGGCTTGAAGTATATATGACATGAAGAGTACTTCTGGTTATGCTTTCTTATTTGGATCGAGTATTTGTTCTTGATTATCAAAAAACCAAAGTGTTGTTGCTCAATCCACTTCTGAAGTAGAATATGTTTCAACATCCAAGGATACTTTTCAAGCTATTTGTCTTAGGAGAATATTTGAAGATATTTGTGAAAAACAAATAAAAGGGACTGTTCTGTACTGTGATAAAAGATCAGCAATTGCAATTGCCAAGAATCCAGTCAGCCATGAAAGATCAAAGAATATTTCCATCAAGTATCATTTTATCCGACAAGCACAAGAGAAAGGTGAAATTCAGTTGCATTATTGTCAGATAGGAGAACAACTTACTGCCATATTCACCAAAGCACTTCCTAGAGAAAAATTTTGATATCTTCAAGAACGCATTGGAGTTATCAAGCAAATGCAATAAGGGGGAGTGTTGGAATTAATGCATCAATTTTTAGTATTCCGAAATTGTCTCTTAGTTTTTCAAGAAGTCTCTTCATAATTTCATAAAAATGTATCTAGTAAATTGTGATACATGTATTTAGTTATTTGTGCAGGACTTTTTGTTTTTTATTTTCAGTAGTATAAATAGTTATGTAGTTGATGATTGTAATCATCTCAAGTGGCCTTAAGTAGCCTATAATAAGCTTGAGCATTCTCTAAAGATATTGTTTTCCTTCAATATTTCCTACAAAAAGACTCAAATAGATATACTTATTTGAAGTTTACCCATGTAATATTTAATATCAAAACTCCATAGCTAAGAAAGTTTTCAACTCAACTTTATTGTATAAAATTCATATGAACTTAATTAATCTAAAAAATACATACATAATTGGAATTCCTGTTAACAAAAATGTGCAAGAAGGCATATAAAGGTTCAGATATTTTACTTAAATATTTTAGGGTGCTACACATAACTATTGGTCAAAGATTATTAAGTCAAATGAATTATTTGAACTTTATAAAAAAACAGAAAAAGTTAATAAATAAACACCATAGTCACTTATATTTTATTATTTCATTCAAATAATTAAACAAGGTGGAAAGTGATATCTTCAACGACTTTATTTGTTAATGATCAAACATGTTATTTTTAACAAAAATAATAGTAGATAAATGTCATTTTTTATTCAAAACCTCTTATATGACCTACTACCATATTTGTAAACATCTTTTATCTGCTAAATAAGGATGCAAAAGTTCCTTTATATACCAAATAAATCTTTTTATTTGTAAAAAATGATAAATATTTTTAGTGGAGAGGGTTTGGATTAATGATAATGACAATAATAGGTTGTGCAGTTACAAGTCGTGGCTAGATATAGGGATGTGGTTGCTTATTCACTAACCGTCTTTGGAATAGTCCATTGTAAATAACTTGCATCCATTTGCATTCAACGCATTTAAAAACCATTATGATCTCTATAATGAGAAACTAAGGAAGTCTCTTTGTCTCCCCCGTTAAGAACATGAAAAAATATTAATGAAAAAAATATCGAGAAATAAAAATCCAACGCCCCATATTTACTATTTGAATTCAATTAATACGACATTTTTTTGTTTTACATGATATGACTAAGATAACTATATAAAATAGTCATAAATTCTCAAAATGACAATAAATTCAATTAGTGCATTTATTGTATTTCACATCCCAAATTACCTCCTAGATGTGAATGCACCTGCAAAAACCACCTACTAAGACATGTCAAGCGTACCAAATATTCATATATTTACAAAATAATATAAGCACAAAGATAAATTATGTGCAACCACAAAATTCATCAATAATCATTAAAAAAATAATCATACAAATAAATCACATATCGATTAGACAAAGAAAAGATTACTTAAATAACAAATCACTAGCTCAAATCTAACAATCAGACCAGAGAGTATCTATCGAAATCACATGATTTTAATTGTCAGGTATACAAACCCAAATAACAAAAGTCAAGCTATAAATATATATTGCATAAGATAGGATATACAACTATTATGTTCCTAGAAACTATATCACAAAACTGAAGATAGGATATCAAACATCATAATGCATATCACATATAGAAACATATACTGTATTTATCTGAATATAACATATTTACGGCTAATCAAAGACCACAGTTTTCTACAGCACATAATTGTCCGAACATATGGACGAGAACGATAACATATATTCGTAAATAATAAAGTAGTAAAGCTTAAAGTATCCCTTTAATGGACTCAATCTATCAAAAATATGCATTAACTATAGCAAATACACTAGTATGGGTCAAACCTCAATATCTAAAACCATCAAATTTGAATATAAGCCTTAATTTCTGATGACTTAACCCCTATAAAAAATAAGAAAAAATATCGATGCCCCACCTAACTTTTCACTTATACGATACATGGGTTAATTTTTGTACTCCAAGAATATAATGTGATTTAGGTCGTCTTCGCAGCTGAAACAATAACCCCCCAAAAGAAGTAGCTTAGAAATAGTTTAGGATCTCTAAATAAACTTTATGCTGCATAGCATAGACCTAAGTTCTGATTATATAGAGTACTCAATAAAATCTCACCACTCCACTCTCACTTAATTGGATGAAAAACGTGCAATTGTACAACGATACTTTCAATCATCTTCTATTTATAAAAAATTATATTACTACATCTTTGGCTCATTGGAAGGATTTAATGTAGTACTTACCCGACAAAAAAATGCCCAACTTACGTGTTTGTGCTTTAAGCTACCAAGAGCACAGAATGACAAATAGTTCAAAACCTGCTATGAATCTCCCCAAAACAATAAAACGGTGATTTAGCATATACCTATAAGCTCCTAAAAAATTGCTTGAGTTTCTTCTGTTCCTCCAAAAAAAAGAATCAGAAGAAATAATCTGCTCTAAACTTCTACTCCTTTCTATAACTAAAGCACAAGGAATAAAAAAAGAGATTATGTTCCTCCCAATTCATTTTAATACTAATAATAAATATTGGTTAAAATATACCTTAACACTTCATTAAAAAAAAGTTATTACAAATGTTTTCCAAGGAAGGCGATTTATTACATACTACTTGAGAAATACATCTTATATAAATAAAGTCTCCTAAATGTGCAGATAAGGTGATTTACACAAAAAAAAAAAAGAGATAAATAAAGTTTCCTAAATTTCCAGAAAGGGTGACCTACACAAAAAAGGAGGAGATGATAAATTGACTTTTATATGGAAACCTTGTTGAAAAGAGTTTTACATTATATGGAGGATGTGTACGGGGTTTGAGGGAACAGTGAACGAAAAGAAGGTTCATCAAGATGTTTCAAAATACATACCCTTTAACTTTAAGATAGGTAAAGTATATATTCAAATTAATATTTAAATATACATTTTGTAAACATTTGGTGCATGAAAATATTCAATACAAATAATTTATTTTCTTTTGAGAGCATTGTTTGATGATGCTATTTTCTAAACCTTCACACTGATGTAATGTTAAGAAATTTATAGTTGAAATACATTGCATTGGAATATCGAATAAGAAACGATTAGAAATTACAAAAACTATCCAAGTCTAATACATTAGTATATTGCTTCATTACATGTTACCAACAGTGCCTTAGCAAATAGACTTCAAGTATAAGATATGTGATATATCATATGAGCGTGAGATGTTCAAGAGACACATTTCTCATGTTAAGATATTTGAATAATTATTAGAAAAAGGTTCAATTATCAAGATGATATATAATGCTAAATTAAAAGTGCTAATATTCATTTAGTAAAAAGTTTAAAAGGACTAATATAAAAATAATACAAACCTTAGAGGTAAATTTATAAACTTTAAAGAAGTGCAAGGCCTATTTTTCTCTATAGAAGTTTCTCTCCTCTTCCATTAGCCATCAATCCGTAATTTTTACTTAGCAGCCACAATCATTTTCTTTTGTATGTTGATTGCTGTCATGAGTTTGAAGTTATCACTCCAATGCCATTCTTTAACTGATTAGTTATTGTTAAGGATAAAAATGACTTTAGGTTGGAACATACATCCTAGAAATATTTGAAAATATCATTTGTGCATGGATATATACTTTCAGGTAAAATCATACATGTTAATTCCATAACATCATAACTTTATTTTAATTAGGTTTTACATATTAAAACATTGATAAATTATAGACAATTCTCTGTTTAATTTTAAATATAAGAGAATAACTTTACATCTATCTTATTTACATATATTTGTTTTAGAGTTTTGTTATTACTATTTCTATGATAAAGTAAATAGAATGCTAATTTATTCAAGAATTTTTTGGAAAACACTTCAGAATTATTGATAATTGTATGTTTAGTCACTTAATAGATCTGGCTTGTTAATCGGTGATCAATCAATCTATTATGGCCTAACAAAATTCTAAGATCGTATGCATTGGTATGCTACATTAAAGTTTTTGGTCTATTGCTTTTCTAGGTTTAGGTTTAAAGATATATATATATATATATATATATATATAGTAAAGTTTAGTCAAGAGGGAACCGAGGTCGGCTAGTGCGACATGATGACTAGTATTTTACGTTATTTGTATTTTTGACGAGGCGTTAACAAGATTTTTTAATATAGTATATACCTTCTTTTTACTCATGAACGTGAATTTAATGTCAAGTTATCAAAATGATTATTTCAATGTTTGTATTCAATTTTTTTCAGATGAAAGAGGGTGATGCTCAAGAACAAATAAATTTATGCTTCTACAAAGGAAGGTATTTTAAGAAACATAACATCTTTTCCTGTACATTATTATTTATTTTGAAACATATGATAGAGTGTAAAAGTAGTATTACTTTAGGAGTACAATAATTCCCTTATAACAAATGGGTTCTGAATTAACAAAACTTCAAACGATTGTACAATTTAAATTTCCTACACCTTCTATTAGTATCTTAAAATTTTCATTTTTCTCCTTATGAGTTTCCTTTTCTATGTAGTATGTTTTATTGCCTTTCAAATATCATTTGGATGAAGATCATCACCGTCTAAACCCTTTTAATCTCCATTTCAGAACATAACATATATCTTCATCTGTCTTTGCAATGAGAAAATTATATTCATAAAAAATCATGTTCTTGGTATCTTCGTAGAATGACCCAAAATCATCACGGATCGAATTTAATGTTTAAAACTAGAATTGGAAAAGTTAACGATGTGATCGACAATAGTGGTCATCTCAGAAGTGAGACAAGACACCAACGTACACCCGACTTCATTAGTCAACAACTTGTAATGATTTTTATTGTATTTAACTTTGAAATTAATATATTTGTTTTTGGTCTTTGGTCTTGATAAAGGATTCAACTATAACTTTGTCCCTCTCATATTTCCTTCTTCATCTTAAGGAATCAGAAAAAAAAGTATTGAATAAATTTTTCCGATGATCCTTTTGAAAATTCCCTCTGATGAAGAGAGAAAATGGAGAGAAAATCATTCATTAAGTTGGGAGACACCAAAACAATAACATTCTCCCAAAGTCAAATGCATGAAAATCTAAGAGTTGTTCACCGATGAAGTCCATTCTATATTGTGTTTCATCTCACTTCTTGGATGACTGCTAGCGTGGATGACATGTTTTTTTTTGCCAATTCTGCTTCCTCCAAATTAAAACAGATCAGTTGATTATGATTTATTCTACGAAGATCCCAATACCTTTATTTCCTATACATATGATTTACTAATTGCAGCATGAAACGAAGAAATGTGTTTTGTTTTAGAATTGGAGAAAAAAGATTTTGACATTATTCATTGTGCAAATAATATTTGAAGTGGAATATACTGAAGAAGATAAAGAAAAGGACAAGGATAAAAAAGAACATTTAAAGACAAAAATGTAGTATTCAAGAAAATTTATCATCAAATTGGAATGAAGAATTGTTGATATTAAATAAGATGAGAACTGAACGGCATATGACCAGCAAAAACATAAAGCATACTATGGGATTACACAACATGAGATAGAAAAATTAGCTAATCAAATAAAGGATAGAATAGTGTACTAGGATATTCAATTCTATAAGAAGGAAGCTTTCAAAAGATTAGATAAAAATTTTGATTGTTATTGTCTTATGAAAAAGAAAGAGCGTACTCAAACATGAAGTGATAAATAATATTAGTACTTAAATATCTCTACTTAAACATGATTAATGTATTGCGATCTACCAAAGCTTGTTGAATTTTATGACTTTGAAACCATATCATGTTTAAATAAATGTGAAGTTTAACTTGAGAAAAATTATTGGGGTGATTGAACAAATTTTTATGGAAAAGTGCCACTTTGTGTAAAGCTTTTTCCTACCGAAGGTGATTTTAATGGTGTATCTCTACATAAATGTTATTGTAGCATCCCTATTTTCCAAAATCAAACATTCAAGTGTCTGATGGAGAATAAGAGAACATTATATTTGTCGTTTTTATGACGGACATTGTGTTTTGATGCTGAGAAAGTAAACTATGATACATTATATATCATCATAAAAAGTGGGAGAATTGTTGGGAAATAGGAGAACACATGAGTTGTTTTAGTGATTTAAAAGTGAACCTTTCTCACTACTTGTTCTATTGTTTGTATTATATTAGCTGAATCATACTCTAGACGTGAAATCGGTAACTTTGTACATATATGAAAAATTCAAATAAGAAAGAATGTAATAAATTTAATAAATAAAGAAATATATGTAATAAAGAAGCAATGAACGAACGAAATAAAAGTACAATTAAAGTTAGAAAGTGGAGTCAAAGCTACTTTATAGGATTAAACTCCTTTTTTCAGGGTTCAAATTAAATATCCTACTTCATGATATAAAAAGGCATGAAAATATGCATTTAGTTAAAAGTCTCGAAGGACTAATTGATAACTTATACAAATTTTGGAGGTTAATTTTAAAAATTTTAAGAAGTGCAAGGCCTGTTTTTCTCTATAAAAGTTTCCCTCCTCTTCCATTAGCCATCAAGCACTATTCTTTACTAAGTCGCCATGTTAATGGCGCGAAGTCTAAGTTTTGAAAAATGTTAAACCTGCTACATAGAACAGGTTGTGTTGGTCAGTTGTTGCATATTCTGAGTAGGAGAAGGAGCCGAGTCCTCAATTCCACAATTAATAATGTTTTTTTTAATTTAATTAAGGAAAACCAAGTTGAAAAAGGAATTAGCGTTCAATAATTTTTTCTTATTTAATTAGGGAAAATTGCGTTGAAGGCAAGCTGAATTGTTGTCTATTTAAGGACAAAGTCACGTTGGAGAAGGAGTGCGTGAGTTTTTGTTGCGGTAAAGACAAAAAGAAGTCTAAGTTGAGTTCAACAACGTTTTTGTAGCGGCAAACACAATGTTAATTTTTGATCCATAAGTATGGAGCTATTTTTATTAAAAAGAATTACGCACTTACATAAAGAAGATCAAAATACGATCAAGAGGTTTGAGAGAGTTTTGAGAGTTACTTGGGAGTGTTGCCAATTTGTGAGGAAAAAGTTGTAAGATTGTAAATAAAAGTTTTGATTACAATCAAGTGTGTGTGTAGGATTCGTCTAATAAGTTTGAGAAACTTGACGGACGGTAGAAGACTTAAAACTATGTTTTTTTTTGTCTTAGGTAGCTAGGAGTTAGAGTTTATAATTTCATAGCTTGGAATTAGAGTTTATAATTCCTTAGGTTACATAATCTTGTAATCTTTTGTTGAAATTCGGAGTTTAATAAAGTTGAGTTAAATCAAATAGAGACGTAAGTCGTTGTTCTTACCCTTTATGAGTTTAGGTTTTCCGCGATAAAATATCGTATCATTATTTTATTTGTTTTACAAATTGTAACCGTATAATATTTGTTAAGGATGTACCTGATTGAAGATGGCAGCTTACATTCTAGTAATATTGATTAGAAACTTCATTAGTTCAAGGATATATACTTCAGGTAATACCCTACATGTTAATTTATAAATCATTACTCTATTGAAATCAGGCTTTATATATTTAAACATTAATAAAGTCTACATAATCTTTGTTCAATTTTCCATTTAATTGAATAATTTTATATCTTTATTCTTAATATAAACTTTTTTTGAGTTTTTATTGTTAGCATTTTTATGATGAAGTAAATCAAATAATTTTTTGTTCCCGAGTTAAATAAAAGAGATTTTGGAATTATTGCATTCTATTCAAGAACGAACCGGTGATGTGTGATGCCACATGATGACTAGTATTTTGCATGATTTGTTATGTTATTAAGGAGTCATTGACCAGATTTTTAAATATAGTGCATATCTTTTTTTTCTCATGAACATGTATTCAGTGTCGAGTTATCGAAATTGCTCCTCCAATATTTTCATTAAATTTATTTCAGCCTTAAGAGGGTGATCCTCAATAGCAAATGATTTATTCTGCTACAAAAGGGAGGTTGGTTAAGAAACTTAACATTTTTGAACTTAGTAGGATTATTGAGTTTGAAATATATGAGTTAGTGTAAAACTATTATTACTTAAGTAGTACAATAATTTCCTTATTACAATTGGACATTTAATTAACTACTCTATATAAGATTGTAAAATGCAAGTTTCCTACACCTTCTATTTGTATATCGAAATAATCTCTTTTCTTCTTATCAGTTTCCTGTTTTATTAAGTGTGTTTATTTCCTTTTCTAATATCATTTGCATGAAGAATATTATTTTCTTAACATTTTTAACCTCTGATTCCGAATATAACACATATCAGCATCTCTGTTTGAAATGAGTATATTATATTTATAAGAAGTCACGTTCTTGGCATCTTCATAGAATGAACCATTATCAACACCGATCCAATTCAATGTTGGAAACTAGAATTGGAAAAGTAAACCTTGTTATCGACAGTGGTAGTCATCAAAGAAGTGAGACAAGAAACAATCATGTACACTTCATAAGTCAACACCTTTTAATGATTTCTCATGAATTTCACTTTGAAAATAATATATTTGTTTTGGGGTCTCTTGTATAAATAATGGATTTATATATAACTTTGTCTCTCTCATTTTTCCCTCTTTGTCACAAGAATTAGAAAAAAGTAATCAATAAACTTCCGCCGATCCTTTTGCTATTTCCTTCTGATGATGAGGGAGAATACAAAGAGATAAAGGTAATGTTGAATCCTTCATTAAGACTGGAGACACAATAAAAATCACATTCTCCCAAAGGTAAATTCTTAAAATCTAAAAGCGTTCACTAATGAAGTCCATTCTATATTTGTGTCCCATCTCACTTTGGGAAGAATGCTCATGTGGATGACATGTTTTATTTTGAAAATTTTTCTTATCCAAATAAAATTGGATCAATTGATTACCTAAACTTTGTCATTTTGACCCTAAACTACCTTGTTTTTGTTAGTTTTAGCCTAGAAAGATAACTAGAACTTACCTAAGTCAAATCATTCATCAAACATAGAAATTTAGATCATAAGAGGAAAAAAGAGGTAAATAACCCTATTTCAAGAATGGAGGAAGATTCCATCAGTTCTAGCACCAAAATCGAAAGATTTTAACGTGGAATTCATCACCAGGCATATGGTATTTCTCTAATGGGTTCCTTTTGCTCATTAGGTCCCTACAATTCATATCGATTCTTGATTCTCCTATTATAATTAGACCTAGGACTTATAGAATCTTAGAAGATCATAGTTAATTAATTATTTTAATGTTCCAAATTAGATTATCATGTTATTACTTAGTTTCTTACATGAATCCTAGCTATGTACTTCTTTAGTTCTGTAACTACACTAGGTCAGATATATCAATCATTCACATGTACATGACTCATTTTTGAATGTGTCAATATCTATTTAATAATGTTGCATTCTCAGTGGACATGTCTGTCTAGGGCTATCCAATGTATTACAGTAATTCAGTCATATTGTTTTAGTCACTTAATCATTTGGGAGTAGTATAATACCAAGTTGGACTAGGGTTAGTCACCATATAGTATGGAAACTACAATCCACGTAGTGTGTAATTAAGTTCCCTCTATGGGAATCATTTAGTGATCATGTCAGTCGTTCATCAATACCTATGGTAAGGTACACTGAGTCCTCCCGATGGGGAGTATACATCAAACTCCACATTTAGCTCATGTGGTCTTATTATCGGTCATTAGTAGCTCCCACACATCAATTAGATATTAATGCACTGACCATATTTGCAATACTGTTACACTTCCTTAAGCACTTGACTATTTTAGACTACATCTCCCATTATTTTCTTCTATTTTTTTAGCCCTCTCTTGAATAAATATTTCACAAGTAATTTTCATCATCTCCAGAATGCTTCAGTCATTCTTTATCTTTCTTTTAAAAGGATTTTGTTCAGTCATACTCTTTTGTTCTTCTATTTTTTTTATTCAAGTCACATTTTTTCAAAAAGGGCTTTTTATAAACTCAATCATCTTTTTTCTTCAGATTAACAGTTAGAATAAGTCTATACTATAATGCTCAAGAAGGCAAGGTTCAAAAATAAAGTATTCGTAAATAGTTACGGACAAATTATGACTACCAACAAAAGGTTGCAGGCTCAAAAGGGCTAACTACTAGTATAATATCAAAAAAAGCTAAAATTTACATGATCATCAAAGAAATCTTATAATCATCTCTTAAACAAAACAACACTTCATATTTCGCTTTAATAATATGCAAAACAAATTTCAAACTAAGATGCAAAACTTGAAATAATCAAATTTTCACCACACATGAAACAAGTATAAATTAAGATGGATCAATTCCACTTTTAAAAGAGACATGATCATATTTGTGACCCTCGGTGTTACGAAGTCTGCAATTTGCTTATTGATCAAGCATTCAGAAGAAATCACTACTCAAAAATTAGGCCTAAATAGTAAGTATCACCCCACTCAAAAAGGTTTTTTCTTTTCTCTTAAAAAAATTCTTAAATAATAAAAGACACTCTGTTCAAAGGGACTATCCTCAGGAAAATAACCAAAAACAAAATTCAAGGAATTCATCCTAAAATAAGAAAAGACACAAGAAAACATTAAAAAACTAGGAATTCATTCCTCCACCCCACACATAAAAAGATGGTATACCCCCAAAAACATCAAATAAAATTTAATACATGGGTTAGGCAAACTTCCTCATGCCTTTAGGCCTACCTAGTAGCATGTTATCTTAATTTTCATGAAGGTTCGTACGCATCCAACACCCAAGCTCAAACTTTCTCCTTTGCTTCAAATTTTTGGGCATTCAGATGTCACGACCCAAAACCGAGCCGCGACTGGCACCCACACTTAACCTACTATGTGAGCGAACCAACCAATCTAAAACCCCAACATTTCAAACATAATTTAACAAAATACAATGAGGAAGACTTAAACTCATTAATAAAATCAATTCAGTAACTATTATTATCCCCAAAATCTGGAAGTCATCATCACAAGAACATCTATCCTCAATTACTTAACTAAGAGTATCTAAGAAAGCGAAAATAAGTAAAAAGCTAGTCCATGCCGGAAGTTCAAGGCATCAAGACTTGAAGAAGAAGATCCAGTCCAAGCTAGAAGCATTAGCTCACCCTGGATTTCCGATGTAGTGAAGTCTGGCTAGAGATGCGGTTGAGTTGAAGACGACGGTACGTTTGCTGCACTCCACAAATACAAAGAAAGAAACATACAAGTAGGGGTCAGTACAAACACAAGTACTGAGTAGGTATCATCGGCCAACTCAAAATAGAAAACAGTATATATCAGTTAATATCATAAATCAACTATAATACTCAACATATAGCAACAACAAGTACTATAATCATCAATAAGTACTACCAAGTTCATCCATGAGGACTCAAGCCTCAATACCATACTCATTTGGGAATTAGGTTCATTAGATTGAGTATATTAACATATTTCAAGATTCATTATCTTTATTCCTCTCGTGTCGGTACGTGACACTCCGCTCCATATACTATCCTGGTGTCGGAACGTGACACTCGATCCTGATATACTATCCTGGTGCCGGAACGTGGCACTCCGATCCTCATTCTATCCTGATACTGGAACGTGGCACCCGATCCATATTCTATCCTGGTGTCGGAACGTGACACTCCGATCCTCATATACTATCCTGGTACCGGAACGTGGCACCCGATCCTCATTCTATCCTGGTGTCGGAACGTGACACTCCGATCCTCATATACTATCCTGGTACCGGAACGTGGCACCCGATCCATATTCTATCCTGGTGTTAGAACGTGACACTCCGATCCTCATATACTATCCTGGTACAGGAACGTGGCACCCGATCCTCATTCTATCCTGGTGTCGGAACGTGACACTCCGATCCTCATATACTATCCTGTTACCGGAACGTGGCACCCGATCCTCTATTTCTATCCTGGTACCGGAATGTGGCACCCGATCCCCTAATCTCACTACTTTCGTTAATCAAGCCTTCTTTTATTCCAAGGCATCATCATTAACAAAGTAGATTAGGGTTTCTTTCAAGATTAGGATTCAATAGCTTCATCATGCTTATTATATCAAAATCACATAATCACATTCGTGCAAGCATACAATTAAGCATATAGAAGGGTTTACAATACAACTAATACATATCATTCGCTATTAAGAGTTTACTACGAATAGTATATGAAAACCATAACCTACCTCCACCGAAGAATTGTGATCAAGCAAGCTAATCCTCAAAGCAACGTTTCTTCTTCTCTCTTGTTCGATCGATCCTCTCTCTCTCTTTGTTCTTTCTATTTTTCTTATTCAAACCCTCTTTCTTTTACCCTAATTAGTATATAATTAAGTTTAAAAGATGACCATAGTAATCAACTAATTCACTCAAGGTTACCTCTTTTAACCTCCAAGAAATTGAGTTATTAATATTAACCCACGAAATTTATAATTATAGTAGGAATAGTCCAAAACGCCCCTATAAAACTTAACCAGAAATCCGACCCAGACTGGGATTACGCAACCTGTAACGGCCCATCGTGCCTGCGACGGTCCGTCCTGCAGGTCGTCGCAAAGTTCAGAGACTCAATTTCTACTAAAGAATCTGTGACGGTCCGTCACGCCTGTGACGGTCCGTCCTGCCATTCCGTCACGAAGTTCAGAGAGTCGATTTCAGCACCCAAATTTCTAATTTCTAAGTGTTTTGAAACGAGACACCCTCGACGGTCCGTCGCACCCATGACGGTCCATCGTGGGGTCCGTCGTCTCAGCCAGTTTTTCCAGAATTAAAATCTGCTGCTCAAATCGACCAAATAGGTCGTGACAATAGATACCAATTTACCCATCGTTCGTCCTCGAACGATCACAAGAAGGAAAAACAAGGGCGAAAAGGAGTACCTGAATCTGTAAACAGGTGTGGGTATCTTTCTTGCATATCAGCCTCCTTCTCCCAAGTGGCCTCTTCAACTGGTCGATTCTTCCATTTAACTTTGATGGATGCAATCTCCCTTGACCTCAACTTGCGTACTTCTCTATCTAAAATAGCAACAGGTTCCTCCTCATAAGACAAATTTTCATCAAGCAAAACTGAATCCCAACGGATAATGTAGTTTCCATCCCCATGGTATCTTTTCAACATAGATACATGAAATACCGGATGCACTCCGGACAGCCTTGGAGGCAAGGCTAATTCGTAAGCCACCTCCCCTACTCGCTTAAGTACTTCAAAGGGTCCAATATACATTGGACTAAGCTTACCTCTTTTTCCAAACCGCATCACCCCTTTCATGGGCGAAACCTTTAGCAAGACTTGCTCACCCTCCATAAACTCCAAATCTCTAACCTTTCGATCCGCATATTCCTTTTGCCTATTTTGAGCCGCTAAAAGCTTTTCTTGAATAGATTTCACCTTCTCCATTGAATCTCTCAACAGATCAGTACCCCAAGGTCTAACCTCAAATGCATCAAACCAACCAATGGGAGACCTACATCTCCTCCCATACAATGCTTCAAATGGAGCCATATCAATACTGGAGTGATAGTTATTATTGTATGAAAACTCCGCTAAGGGTAAGAAGTTATCCCAATGACCACCAATTTCTATCACACATGCACGAAGCATATCCTCCAACACTTGAATCGTTCGCTCAGGCTGACCATCAGTCTGAGGGTGAAACGCAGTACTAAGGTCCAACCTAGTACCTAATTCCGCATGCAATGTTCTCCAAAACTTAGAAGTAAATTGCGTACCTCTATCTGATATGATGGAAAGTGGAACTCCATGCAATCGAATGATTTCTGAGATGTAGATTTTGGCTAACTTCTCTGCATTGTAGGTCACCTTGACCGGAATGAAGTGAGCAGACTTAGTTAATCTGTCCACAATTACCCAAATAGAATCAAACTTTCCCAATGTCTTTGGAAGACCAACCACGAAGTCCATTGCAATTCTCTCCCACTTCCATTCAGGAATGGGCATTCTCTGAAGTGTTCCTCCGGGCCTCTGGTGTTCATACATTACTTGTTGACAATTTGGACATTTGGCAACAAAATCCACAATGTCACGCTTCATTCTACTCCACCAAAAGTGTTGTTTTAGGTCGCGGTACATCTTGGTTGCACCAGGATGTATAGAGTATCCGGAACTATGAGCCTCTGTAAGAATAGTGTGGATCAAGTCATCAACACAGAGCACACATACCCTTCCCTTAATCCTCAAAACACCTTCGTCATCAATTATTGCTTCCTTAGCCTCTCCTCGCAACACCATATCCCGGATTTGACCTAGTTTCTCATCATCAAACTGTTTTCCCTTGATCTTGTCAAGAAAAGAAGATCTCGCTTCCACACAAGCCAAAAATCCTCCCTTCTCATTTACTTCTAGCCTCATAAAGTCATTAGCCAAGTTTTGGATTTCTCTAGCCAACGGGCGTCTAGAAACTTGCAAATGAGCTAGACTTCCCATTCTTCCTGCCTTTCTACTTAAGGCGTCTGCCACAACATTAGCCTTTCCCGGATGATACAGAATAGTGATATTGTAGTCCTTCAGTAGTTCCATCCATCTCCTTTGTCTCAAATTCAAATCCTTCTGAGTAAAGACATACTGTAGGCTACGATGATTCGTGTAGACTTCACACTTAACCCCATACAAATAGTGTCTCCATTGCTTTAGTGCAAATACCACCGCGGCCAACTCCAAATCATGGGTCGGATAGTTACGTTCATGCACCTTTAATAGCCTCGAAGCATAAGCAATCACATTCTTCTCTTGCATTAGCACTGCACCCAAACCCGAATAGGATGCATCACAATAAATGATGAAGTTCTTAACCTCTACTGGCAAGGTAAGAATTGGTGCAGTAGTCAACAAGGTCTTGAGTTTCTGAAAGCTTTCCTCACACTCATCCGACCATACAAATGGAACATTCTGCTTAGTCAAGTTCGTTAATTGGGAAGCAATAGAAGAGAATCCCTTGACAAATCGGCGGTAGTAGCTAGCTAAACCAACAAAGCTCCTTATTTCTGACACGTTAGTAGGTCTTACCCAATTCTTCACTGTCTCAATCTTAGATGGATCCACCATCACTCCATCCTTAGAAACCACGTGTCCCAAGAAGGACACTGAATCTAGCCAAAACTCACACTTGGAGAATTTGGCATAAAGCTTTTTCTTCCTCAACAACTCTAATACCATTCTCAAATGCTCCTCATGTTCCTTCTTACTCTTTGAGTATATCAGTATATCATCAATAAATACGATCACAAAGAGATCCAGATATGGCTTAAAAATCCCATTCATCAAGCTCATGAAAGCAGCAGGGGCATTCGTAAGACCAAAAGACATCACTAAAAATTCGTAATGCCCATACCTGGTTCGAAAAGCAGTCTTTGGCACATCCATTCCCCGTATTTTTAATTGATGATAACCGGATCTCAAGTCAATTTTAGAGAAGACACAAGCACCTTGTAACTGATCGAACAAGTCATCAATGCGAGGAATGGGATACTTGTTCTTAATAGTTACCTTGTTCAACTGCCGGTAGTCTATGCACATCCGAAAACTCCCATCCTTCTTCTTCACAAATAACACCGGAGCACCCCACGGAGATGCACTTGGTCTAATGAAGCCTTTGCTCAACAACTCTTGAATTTGGGCCTTTAACTCGCTTAACTCCGCGGGAGCCATTCTATAAGGGGGTATAGAAATGGGGCGAGTAACCGGTTCCAGATCAATGCAAAAATCGATATCTCTATCCGGTGGCATACCAGGAAGATCTGCAGGGAACACATCCAGAAACTCACGGACTATCGAAACCGACTCAATTGAAGGTACTTGAGTAGTGTCATCCCTGAGATGTGCCAAGAAAGCTAAACACCCCTTACTAACCATTTTCTTAGCACGAAGAAATGAGATGATACGAACCGGAGTGGAAGTGTAGTCGCCCTCCCACACTAACGGATCTGTCCCAGGCTTGGCTAACGTCACAGTTTTGGCATTACAATCCAAGATTGCAAAATTTGGAGAAAGCCAAGTCATACCCAGAATTACATCGAAGTCAACCATTTCTAGGATAACCAAATCTACATAAGTGTTGCTCCCCACAAAAGTCACCAAACAAGACTTATATACTTTTTCAACTATCACAGACTCACCCACCGGAGTAGAAACACGAATAGGCATGTCAAGTAATTCACAAGGTAAATTAAGACCAGTAGCAAATGAAGAAGATAGATAAGAAAATGTGGATACAGGAACAAATAATACAGAAGCCATGCAATCACAAACCAAAAGGTTACCTGTGATAACCGCATCAGATGTCTCCGCTTCAGATCTCCCAGGGAAAGCGTAACAATGGGCCCCATTACGTGTCTGTCCGTTGCCTCTACCATGTTGTGTTGTAGTGGCTCCAGTTTGCCCATCACTCCGGCCGTTTTGGTGACCACCATTACCTCGACCACCACGTCCTCCAGAATAACGACCTCTACCATGACCACCTCTACCTCTGACTATGGGAGGTCTGTAACTCTGTTTTGGGAAATACCTCTTAATGTGCCCAGTCTCCCCACATCCATAACATTCTCTGGATTCAAGCATAGGTCTCTCATAGAAGTGCTGACCGGTTTGAGGTGGACCCCCAACTACAGTCTGTAGTGAAGACTGAATTGGTCGGATTGAGTAACCTCCTGAACCCTGTCCTCTAGAGTAAGAACCATTAAACTCACCTCCCTTTCGAAACCTTTTTGATGTCGATGTCGTGGTGAAGTTATCTGGCTTCACTCCTTCCACCTCTATCATGAAGTCTACCACTTCTTGGAAGGATTTTGCCGTAGCCGCTACCTTTAAGGCTGAAATCCGCAATTCTGACCTCAACCCCTTCACAAAACGGCGAATACGCTCTTGTGGACTGAAACAAAGTTGGGTGGCATACCTGGATAATGCATGAAACTTAGACTCATATGTTGTAACTGACATCCTACCTTGCTCTAGGCTCAAGAACTCATCCCTTTTCCGATCCCTCAAAGTCCGGGGGATATACTTCTCCATAAACAAGCTAGAGAATGATGCCCAAGTCATAGGTGGTGCCTCTGTTGGTTGACACTCAACATGTGACCGCCACCACATTTTGGCGTTTCCTTGAAACTGATAACTCACGAACTCAACACCAAACCGTTCTACTATACCCATCTTGTGTAGTAGCTCATGACAGTCAACCAGAAAATCGTAAGCATCCTCAGATTCGGCACCCTTGAAGACTGGAGGTTTCAATTTCAAGAACTTACTGAAAAGTTCATGCTGATCGTTTGTCATTATAGGCCCTGTAGTCAGACGAGCAAACATGCCTATTTCCAATGAGGCATCCATACGGGGAGCCAATGTAGCCGCATGTTGTACCTCCGGAACCTGAGGTGCTGGTGCAGAAAACACTGGAGGTGCCTGGCCCTGATCAGATAACCCGCTAAGATAAGCAAGAACCTGATTGATCATCTCTGGGGTAGGTTGGGGTGGCAATCCCTCACTCTGTACCTGTTCATTCTCCCCTTCCTCACCCTCTCTTATCACTTCCTCAGTCGGTGGAGGAGCCACCGCCCTAGTACCAGATGGGCTAGGTGCTTGTCCTCTTCCTCTAGAGGACGTCCTCCCACGACCTCTTCCACGGCCTCTCGCCGTTACTCCTCTTCGAGCTACAGCCCCAGTGGCTGGCTCAGACGTTTCTTGTCTTGCCGGTGTTGGTGTTGGTGCAGTCGTTGCTATAGTTCTAACCATCTGCGAAATAGAATGAAGATGGTCAGATACCAGTTTGTATCACCTAGATACCAATTGGATCCAAGTAATAGCACGAAAGAAAGAAAGAAAGAATGGAATTTTCCTAAAGTCTTATAGCCTCTCAAGGAAAAGTAAAGGCGTCCCCCTACCGTTCCTTAAGACTCTACTAGACCCGTTCTTGTGTGATGAGACCAACGAACCTAATGCTCTAATACCAAGTTTGTCATTACCCAAAACCGAGCCGCGACTGGCACCCACTTAACCTACTATGTGAGCGAACCAACCAATCTAAAACCCCAACATTTCAAACATAATTTAACAAAATACATTGCGGAAGACTTAAACTCATTAATAAAATCAATTCAATAACTATTATTATCCCCAAAATCTGGAAGTTATCATCACAAGAACATCTATCCTCAATTACTAAACTAAGAGTATCTAAGAAAGCGAAAATAAGTAAAAACCTAGTCCATGCCGGAAGTTCAAGGCATCAAAACTTGAAGAAGAAGATCCAGTCCAAGCTAGAAGCATTAGCTCACCCTGAATTTCCGATGTAGTGAAGACTGGCTAGAGATGCGGTGGAGTTGAAGACGACGGTACGTTTGCTGCACTCCACAAATACAAAGAAAGAAACATACAAGTAGGGGTCAGTACAAACACAAGTACTGAGTAGGTATCATCGGCAAACTCAAAATAGAAAACAGTATATATCAGTTAATATCATAAATCAACTATAATACTCAACATGTAGCAACAATAAGTACTATAATCATCAATAAGTACTACCATGTACATCCATGAGGACTCAAGCCTCAATACCATACTCATTTGGGAATTAGGTTCATTAGATTGAGTATATTAACATATTTCAAGATTCATTATCTTTATTCCTCTCGTGTCGGTACGTGACACTCCACTCCATATACTATCCTGGTGTCGGAACGTGACACTCCGATCCTCATATACTATCCTGGTGCCGGAACGTGGCACTCCGATCCTCATTCTATCCTGGTACCGGAACGTGGCACCCGATCCATATTCTATCCTGGTGTCGAAACGTTACACTCCGATCCTCATAACTATCCTGGTACCAAAACGTGGCACCCGATCCTCATTCTATCCTGGTGTCGGAACGTGACACTCCGATCCTCATATACTATCATGGTACCGGAACGTGGCACCCGATCCATATTCTATCCTGGTGTCGGAACGTGACACTCTGATCCTCATATAATATCCTGGTACCGGAACGTGGCACCCGATCCTCATTCTATCCTGGTGTTGGAACGTGACACTCCGATCCTCATATACTATCCTGGTACCGGAACGTGGCACCCGATCCTCTATTTCTATCCTGGTACCGGAACGTGGCACCCGATCCCCTAATCTCACTACTTTCGTTCATCAAGCCTTCTTTTATTCCAACGCATCATCATTAACAAAGTAGATTAGGGTTTCTTTCAAGATTAGGATTCAATAGCTTCATCATGCTTATTATATCGAAATCACATAATCATATTCGTGCGAGCATACAATTAAGCATATAAAAGGGTTTACAATACCACCAATACATATCATTCGCTATTAAGAGTTTACTACGAATAGTATATGAAAACCATAACCTACCTCCACCGAAGAATTGTGATCAAGCAAGCTAATCCTCAAAGCAACGTTTCATCTTCTCTCTTGTTCGATCGATCCTCTCTCTCTCTATGTTCTTTCTATTTTTCTTATTCAAACCCTCTTTCTTTTACCCTAATTAGTATATAATTAAGTTTAAAAGATGACCATAGTAATCCACTAATTCACTCAAGGTTACCTCTTTTAACCCTCAAGAAATTGAGTTATTAATATTAACCCACGAAATTTATAATTATAGTAGGAATAATCCAAAACGCCCATTTAAAACTTAACCAGAAATCCGACCCAGACTGGGATTACGCAACCTGTGACGGCCCGTCGTGCCTGCGACGGTCCGTCCTGCAGGTCGTCGCAAAGTTCAGAGACTCAATTTCTACTAAAGAATCTGTGACGGTCCGTCACGCCTGTGACGGTCCGTCCTGCCATTCCGTCACGAAGTTCAGAGAGTCGATTTCAGCACCCAAATTTCTAATTTCTAAGTATTTTGAAACGAGACACCCTCGACGGTCCGTCGCGCCCATGACGGTCCGTCGTGGGGTCCGTCGTCTCAGCTTGTTTTTCCAGAATTAAAATCTGCTGCTCAAAACGACTAAACAGGTCATTACATCAGACTTCCCCTAATCTGCAAAAACAAGAAAAAAAAACAAAAAAAAAACACTAAAAAATAAAATAAAATAAGATGTTACACTACTAATTGGGTTGCCTCCCAATAAGCGCCTAATTTAACATCGCGGCACGACACAAATAAATCCAGTTATGTTTCTACTTTGAACTTATGAATTTTACCCCTATATTTGCATAAATTTTTTTGCTCCTCTCTAGGGGTGGTGGTATAAATATAAAGGAACCAAGTAATATATGTTGCATCTCGCACTTCTAGACCCTTAGGTGAGGAAAGTTGTTTTATCTACGCGAACTTAAAAACTTTAGGATGTAGGGGCCTTGTTCCCCATCTATACACTCATGCATTAGTTTAGATGACTCGAATTTCATGTCTCCATCTAAACGTAATATAGAAAAGTGTTTTGAAGGACATTATAGATGCTTCGACTCCAAAGCAACATTATTTAGGGCATTCTCACTTTTGTACTATCTCCGGAACGTGTCATCTTCAAGAAAAATCTGATTGCATTGTATATCCTCCCATTTTAGAACCTCTATTTGACTTCGGACTGTCTTTTGTGTATCACGAAACTCATAATTTGATTTTTAGCATCAAATATTACAACATGTGCATTCACTTCATTGCTTAAGTTCTGAGTATGCTAGAACAAAACCAAAATCTTCAAAAATTCTTTATCTTTCTATCTATGAGGCGTTACATTACATGTATGGTTATCCTATGAAGCTTTTTCATATTCGTCTATTAGTTTACTGCATGAATCCATACTATAAAATGAAAAAAAAAAGATAATTAGAATCGTCATGGTAAAGTTTTGAATAGGGTAGCAAAAAAAAAAAACAACAGACCCACAAAATACTAAAAAGTTTACAGGATTAAAATGGTGCACACAATTCTCCCTGAAAATATAATGATATTGTTGCAAAAATGGGATCATTTGCAACAAGGACAAGGTTTTAAAACATAAGAATAATCACAAGTTCATCCATAAAGAGTATTAATTAGCACAAAAATTATGTATCAAAATATATAAACAAATAAATAAAAAGAAAAAGTATAACCTAGAGGTATAGTTAATTTTATGTCCCTGGCAACGACTCCAAAAACTTATTGCTCCGAATTTCACACACATTTCTACGTTGTCTCGCAGGTAATAATGGCTCTTAAAAGAATCAGAGTATCGAATCCAATGGACTTGTCAATTTTAACTATATTAACTAAATTATACTAGTCTAATTATTCATTTAAGAGTGCAAAAATAGTTTGATTTTATTTGTAAATAAAATAATGTAGGAACTAAATACAATAATTACTCACATTGATTGGACAATCCCAAGGTTTCAACATGTATAGGGTTTCATTTATCACACCTCATAGATGAAGTAATTACGATTATAAAATTATTGATTTACGGGGTTGACTTTATGATCATGGTCTCCCGACCTCTAATCGCCTACTCCAATTAGTTGTCTTACTACATTGTTTAGAGGGGTAGGCACTCCTAATTGGCAAGTATTTATATATCATCATGTTTTTTAACCAAGCTAGGTGTTATTCCGGGCATCACTCCTAAACACGAATTAACTAGATTTAACGGAAGAGTAAACCTTTTGTATTTCTTGGTCTATCTACCTTATCTTCTCCGAGTACAAATCAATAAGGAACCTAAAACCATAACAAAGCTGAATTTCATTTAATTTTCCGCGTGAAGTTGTCTGCTCCAAATTTAGTGCCTATCTCCAAATTCTTACACATACATGGCAAAAAAATTATATTGCAATTCAATTTATGTATTATTTTATAACTTTTGATCCATTAAGTTTCTTTCTTGATTTTCTTCTCCAACCTTCTATGTTTAATGCATTTTAGCTCCAAACTTCTTCAGCATTACACCAAGTTACTCCTACAAATAAATACATTAGTTAACACAATCCATAAAATTCATACACAAAAAGAATAAATACAAATAATGAATATGAGATAACTGATGAATGAATATATATATATATATATATATATATATATATATATATATATTTAGACACACAAACTATGTATGCATCTAATTAGAGATAAACATTTTATTATGAACAATTAGTGTAATAAAGTCGAATTTGGAGGGATATTTACGAAATTATTTCTTAATTAATTTATATATTTACTCTATTAAATAAATATAAGTTGAATTGATTTAATGTGACATTAAATTAATATGAAATTTAATTTACAGTGAATTGAAGTAATCATAATAAATTTAGCTAAATTGACATAAATTGCTGGAGAACAAATATTAAATTCATACTGCAATATTAAAGACATCTCAAAATGACATACTAAAATTATAAGTGAAGTTTCCTAGACAAAAGCATTTTCATTTTCCGTCGCTGCTGAGGATTCTTGATTTACCAAGAGAGCAGAAAGGGGGGAAATAGCAAACATGGCTGGCGGAATTGCACATCTTCGTCTTTCGGAGGAGCGTAAGTTATGGAGGATGGATCAGCACATGTCTTCTATATTATCTTAATATTTTTTTTGTCAGTACTTTTTGTGTAATTTATTTTCCCTCTATCGATGGACAATAATAGGTTTTCAGGATATGTGAATTTGATGGTTCAGTTAACTTAACAGTGTCTTCTGTTTTTTCCCTTAGGGATTTGTGACTATACCAGAAACTGCTCCGCATGGGTCTGTCAATTTGATGGTGTAGCATTGTTGTATCCCAGGATAACCTATGGTGAGTAAATTTTCTTGCTTTCTTCACTACCCATTACAAGTTTTCTCTTTTGTAGTATATGTATTGATTGTTTATCACAAGAGAAAATAAGAAAGTTAGAGGTTTTCTGATACTCTTCTTAAAAATTTACTTAAATAGATACAAATTAGTCATGAAAAATAATAAAAAAGTGTCCACATGAGTGAGCGAGCTCCCATTCCCTATTTAAATTTCAAATAAAGGATGAGGGTTAAATTAAGCTTGTAGACATTCTGAAATTTGTCTATTTTTTATGGATTCTCATAATTAAAGAATATAAACATGTATATATTCAGTGGGTTGGTTGATATTCCTCATTTGTGATTGAAATTTCGGGCTAGAATTTGTATACTTCTATTATTAACATATTGTTTATCATTTTTCCCTTATTTATTGTGGAAAACCAGTAATTTTGTGCTATAATAACCAAACTTCAATGTTTTATGAGGAGTTTATACTCTCGCAACAGTTATAGAAAGTATTCTAGTATATTGGTTTTGTCTTGCATAGTTTTCTTATTATTTCTAGGGTTTTTATACTCCTTTAAGATTATCTTTTGATTTGGATTACGTGATAATTCATTGTAGTATATAATTTATTGAAAGTTAATAGAATTAGGTTATTTGAGTAGGAAGTAAATTTAACGAGATCTAAGTTATGTCTCATTGGATGATGATAGGTGTAGCATACATGTTTAGAACTTTTAATTTAGCATTAAATACAATCTTGATATTTGAATTTTTTTAATAATTATTCAAATATCTTTTGTGACACCCAATTTTGAGTCTCCCCGATATAATTAATTATCGAGCTTCTTAAAATTCCAACAATTTTAAATTATTGACATTATTAAATTCGAGATATTTTTCAAGTCAATTTATGAAATTTTTTTATTTTTGCAAAGCCTTTAAAGATTCTTGTATATTTAGTATATTTTATGGACATTCGAAAATCGTCTTAAAAAGGTTAGTCTTACTTGAATATACGGATTTACTTTATTTAATTAATATTTTTATTCTAACTAGTTAGGTTATAATTAACTTTATTGATTAATTTTGTTAAGATTAATAAGCTTGTTAACTAATTATAATAATTCATCTTATTTTGGTTTTGGCCGAGTTTAGCCAATTGCCTCAATTTGATAGAAATTAAAATTCATGTGATCACTTTTCTCAAGTCAATTTACCACATTGTTGGCTTCCCTTTCTAGACCCCTTTTAATGCAACTCCCCAATCTACAAATCTTCAGGAGACCCAACAGCAAAACCCATCAATTTCCAAATTGGCAGGGCCAATTACAACAACCTCACCAGCCCACTAAAAGATACCCATACAACGTACAAGAGTTCCAAAATAGCCTAAAGAGAAGTTGACCTGAACCGACCCATCCCTCCTCTTTTTCACAAGGCGTACAGCAACAATACACGTCTTCACAACATCAAAACATACCAACAATAGCGCGCTTGAACGGAGAAAAAAGTCGCGTACGCGGATCACCGCTTCTCATACCAGAAACGACAAGTCACGTGGCATTAAAATAGACGGAAAGGAGCAGCAACATATGCAGTACACTGCTTTGTGTTGTCATCTTCTTCCCTTTCCTGGACAAGCAGTACGCGCAGTTCGGCAATTTCATCCTGTTTTAGCCGTGTCTCAGCCCTTGTAGCAACGAGATGAAGACACGTTAAGCAGAGTGTATGTTTGATCGATCCGGAGCGTCCGTATCAATTCTATCCATTCAAAATTTGAGGGTATCCCTTGGAGTATTCTTTAGTTTTGGATAGAATTTGGGTGTTGAACTCCAAATTTCGTGGGCTTGGAACTCAATTTTTAGGCCTTTCCCCCCTTTGGAACCCTATTTTATTTTTATATAAACTTCCTATTCCCCACTGTTAAAAAAAAAAAAAAGTTGATCGTTCTTCACTAAGGGAGATAATTCTTTAGTTCGAAAAATTTAGACGAAAGGTGAGAGAAATTTAACTAAGGCAGAGGGGATTGTTCAAGCAGTTAGTCATAAAATACATATAAAAATATATTCCCCTGCTCCGTTCTTGTCTCCGTCATTGCTCCGAAGAAGGTAAAATATTTTCTAAGCTTTGTTGTTCAATTCCTAGTCTCTTTATGTGTTCCGTTGGGATATTCTTAATCTGTTTAATCATTACAAGTTAGCATTATTGATATTGATGGTAAAGATTTTCTTTGTTCTTCCATGAAGTTTTTCTACTGTTGTTATTGAAATGCAACAACGCTCTCAGTTTCTTTTTCTTGTTTGCTCCAATAATTTCCCTTCGTGGTGCTGTTTCGGTTGCTTACATTTGTTTAGATCATGAATTCCGTCATCTAAATTGGACTTAAAATATGTTAATAAATCGACAGACCCAAGCATTGTTGTTTATGTTTAAGTTATTTTAGAGTATTTGTTCGTCCTTATCACCTCTCATTCTGCATGAATTCACATGCTTGTTGCTGAATCAGTTTGCTTCTATTTGCATTTTCCTTCGTCT
Source organism: Solanum peruvianum (assembly GCA_027705065.1). Lineage (NCBI taxonomy): Eukaryota > Viridiplantae > Streptophyta > Magnoliopsida > Solanales > Solanaceae > Solanum > Solanum peruvianum. The sequence continues at coordinate 46,483,781 of JAKWJD010001761.1, forward strand.
TTAAGTATCGACATGTGCTGGTTTGTTGCTGTTAATGTGGTTTTCTATGTAAAGGAAGAACCTCGACTAGCCTCTTCCAGCCTATCATGATTTTTTTAAGCCCATTTTTCAGCCTAACTTCTTATTTTTTTGGTTATGTTTAAGTTTAGTCTTTGAGATTACTTGGAAATTTATTGGTAGTGATCTTTCATGTGCATAGAATACTGATTTTTTCTTTAGTATAATGCCAACTGCTAGTGGTTTGGTTATATGTTATGTAGTTTTTTTACTAGCCTACTACGTTAAAAGAATGAGATTATTCTTCGTTGATCTCTATCAGCGTGCAAGTGAGATCTAACGGATCATGTGTTATACCACATTGTTGTTTACTTTGTTGCCTATTAGACCTTGTTTTTTTTTTATCTCAAGGTTATTGAATATGTGGTTAAGTATCTTTCACTATTAACAAGATCAGTTTTCTATGTCGTTGTAACTGTCCAAATTTCTACCGCTTTTGATTTATATTTATGTCATGCCCCGAGCTACCCCCGAGACGCGGACATGGAACCTATGACCACAAGTGATTTCAAGCTTACCCTGCTGGCATGATTATGAGCATACTAATAATAAATTGTTGCGGAAGCTAAATCATACTTACAACGAAAAGATGGGGAATACCCATATTCTATAACTGAGATATTTGAAACCAATGAGTTTAATACAAAAGAAATATTAGCTCAACACTAAGCTGAATCTAACTATGTCCGAAAATAACCTCTAAACTAGACTAGAAATACTGGGACATGCCCCAGCTAAATCTAGCAAAAATTGAAGTTAAATGACGAAAGACTGAAATGAAACTCATGACTGTTAGCCTCGGAGAATGAGGACTCACCACTGAATCTACTGAACTAGAGATCGGGAAATCGATTATGCGTGATCTGGATATTGAGAACCTGAACCTATATCACGAGAAGATGTAGCGTACGTATGCGTCAGTACTTGAAAGGTACTGAGCATGTAGGATAGAGTAAAGCTGAAATAAAATATAACTGAACAAGAACAAAAACAAGTATAATAATCTGAACATGATGTGCAGATTTCTGAGCTAACTGGATGCAATGACCAATTTATCAGATGCTGAAACTGAATACTGAATATAGTGATAAATGGTCAATGTAGAGAGTTTGACTGAACTGTGGGAGCTATTTATAACCGATAATAAAACCACATGAGCTCCGATGTATACGCCCCATCGAGAGAACCCAATATACCCTGCCAAAGGTATAAAGGCATGCTGGCGTGATCACTAACCTGATTGCCCAAAGAGGGACTTACAACCTAATAGGCTAATAATTCTAGGACTATTGGGTACGGTAAACCCTAGTCCTCGGTATTATGTTATTCCCAATGAATTTTGTAAATTAACTGATTATATCTGAATTTCTGTAAATACTGGATAGCTCGAAACTCAACATGCAAACTGAGAATGCAACAACTAATCTGGTAATTATGCATTTATAACTGAGGCATGTTATCCGAAGTCTCTGAAATATATGACCTAGCATGTGTAATTCAAGAACTAAAGAAAAACAAAGCTAGGGTTCTGAAATTCATGCGATAATTTGAGTAATAAGATGATAATATGATTTGGAACATATATTTAATAAATTCATGAAGTTATATCAATGTTCTAGAAACCCTAAGTTTAATCATGGTAAGAGAATCAAGAACTGTTTGAAACTAAGGACCCAGTGGGTGAAAGGAACCCACTCGTGAAATCCAACAAACCTGGTGATGAAATTCAAGGAAAAATACTTACGTTTCAGGGCTGGAACTGCTGGAGCTTGGTGACGTTCTTGAACTAGGGTTCTTGAGTTTTTCTCTCCTGTTGCTTCTATTTTTCTAAGTGTTGATTTAATGATTTTACTTGGATACGTTTTAATTATGTTTCTAGGCTTAAACTGACAAAAATCTGATGATTAAGGGTCAAAACAACGTAACTTAGGGTTTAAACGGAGTGGAAAACGTTAAAAAGACCCTTAGGAAGGTTGCTGTCAGGCCTCACGACGGCCAGGATTGACGGTCCGTAGTGTGCCTGACGCGCCGTCGTTGGGTCTGTAGTGAGGGCCTGTTCGACAGGCCTTTACAAAAATGGGCTTAACGTTTTACTCGGACGTCTGATTTTAGCAAGGCTGATGGATATGGAAGATAATTCAATTATTTATCTCTGAGTAGGTCATGGGAGACCTAATTCATTTTGTGCTAAGAGTTATCATGATTTTAAGTTAACCCAAGTATTTTTCCCATTAACTGGCTGCAAATTTTCCCACCTACGGACCGTAGGTCCACCTACGAACCATGCTTGTCATCCATAGCTCTTGTCAGAGAGTGGTTGAAGGGAGTCTTGATCGAAGGTCACGGACTACGGACCATCATTTGACCTACGGACCGTAAGTCCAACCGTCATCCAAGACTTAACCAATTTTTCTAGGTTTAAATTTTTGGGAGTTTTTGATCCCATCGATGGTTGTGCAGGACGAACCGTGGTTCAGACTACAGTCCGTCAATGCCACCGTTGGTAGAACCTACAGATTTTTATGAAAAACTAATTTTTAGTCTGTTTTGTCTATGGGGTATTACATTATCTCCCCCTTGGGAAAAATATTCCTCGAATGAAGACTAAACTAGCTAAAATAGAGGAAGAGAGATGCAAACCCCACTACTAAACACTGAGAAATGAGTTCTGACTGAATTGAGTTCTGAGTACATGCAATTACGCTAAAAATGATGGTAAACAGTGAGGGAACATGATTCTAAAATTGAATTTACGCATGAATGACTGTAAAACTGAAGAGGCACTATTATCTCAAGCTGGAGTGGAATCGGAAGGAAAATGGTAAGGATACTTGTCTTTCATGGCTCTTCTGCTTCCCAAGTAGCTCCCTCTACGGACTGACTCCTCCACAAAACCTTGACTGAAGCGACTTCTTTGTTTCTGAACCTTCTAACCTAACGGTTAAGAATCTCCACTTGTACATCTTCATAAGAAAGACTATCTTTCACCGCCACACTGTCTAATGTCACTATAGAGGCTGGGTCACCCACACACTTCTTCAAGAGTGAGATGTGGAAGATCGGATGCACTGCTGCTAATTTGCTGGCAACTTTAACTCATATGCCACCTTGCCAACCCTTTTCAAGATCTTGTAAGGGCATATATATGTAGGACTGAGCTTCCCTTTCTTTTCAAATCTCATCACCCCTTTCATAGGTGAGACTTTCAGAAAAACCCAATCATCAACTTGGAACTCAAGTTCCCTTTGCCTTACATCTGCATAAGATTTCTGACGACTTTGGGTTGTCTGAATTCTATCTATAATAAGTTACACTTTCTACATAGCATAAAGGACTGAATCAGGCCCTATCAAAGCTGCTTTACCTACTTCAAACCAACCATCTGGAGATCTACATCTACGCCCATATAAAGCCTCATAAGGGGCCATTTGATGCTGGAATGGTAGATATTATTGTAGGCAAACTCAATAAGAGGAAGGTGATCATCCCAAATACTTTTTAAATAGATCACACAAGGTCTCAACATATCCTCTAAGGTCTGAATGGTACGCTCTGCCTGCCCATCCGTTTGTGGATGAAATGTTGTACTAAGTTTAACTTGAGTACCAAGACCTTTTTAAAATGACTTCCAGAAATGAGAGGTAAACTGAGGATCTCTATCTGAGATGATAGACAAAGGAACCCCATGCAACCTCACAATTTCAGTAAGGTAAATCTTGGCATAGTCCTCTGCCGAATATATAGTATTGACTACCAATAAACGAGAAGAACTTAGTAATCCTATCAACTATCACCCTAATTGAGGCATGCTGTCTGCGATTACGAGGTAACCCTGTGATAAAATTCATATTGATCACATCCCACTTACAAGTAGGAATATCAATCTCTTGAGTCATACCTCCTGGTTTCTGTTGTTCCACCTTGACTTACTTGCAATTGGGGCACTTACTCACAAAGTCTGCTATATCCCTCTTCATGCCATTCAAGCAATAGACTTCCCGCAGATTGCGGTACATCTTAGTGGATCCTTGATGAATAGACTACCTATATTTATAAGCTAATGCAAGAATATGCTGCCTTAACACTCCCCCATCAGGAACAGAGAATCTACCTTTGTAGCGCCGTACACCATCTCCCCCTTGGGCGAAAACCTCCACTTTCTGATTGTTGACTGAACCCTTTAGTTCAAGCAAGATTGGATCACTCTCTTTCTTTTCCTTAACCTCCACTACCAAAGACGATTCTGCTCCATTCTGAATTGTTACACCGCTGTTTGATATGCTCATAAGGTGAACTCCCAAGTGAGCAAGCCTGTGAACATCCTTCACTAGCTACTTTTTTTCCCTCAACATGGGCTACACTACCCATAGATAAGCTACTAAGAGCATCGACCACTACATTTTCCTTTCAAGGATGATAATGCACTCACATCATAATCCTTAAGGAACTCAAGCCATCTCATCTGGTGAAGATTCAACTCTTTATGGGTGAACACATTTTGAAGGCTCTTATGATCGTTGAACACATCTACATGAACACCAAACAAGTAGTGTCTCCATATCTTGAGGGAAAACACCACTACTCTAAGCTCGAGGACATGTGTTGGATAGTTCTTCTCATGCACCTTAAGTTCTCTAGAGGCATAAGATATAACCTTATCTCTTTGCATCAACACACAACCAAAGACAACTCTAGATGCATCACAATAGATTTCATAACCATCTGAACAATCTGGTAGAGTCAAGACAGGAGCTGTAGTCAATCTAGCTTTCAATTCTGTGAAACTTTTCTCACAATCATTTGACAATTGGAACATGAGAATCTTCTGATTCAACCTAGTAAATGATGAGGCTATGGATGAAAATCCTTCCACGAACCTTCTTTAATAACCCGTTAGACCTATTAAACTTCATATATCTGTAGCAGAGGTAGGTATGGGACATTGTTTCACTGCTTTTATCTTTTGTGAATCTATGGGGATCCCTTTGCTAGATACAATGTTACAAAGGAAAGAAAGGGATTGCAACCAAAACCCACTTTACTAAACTTAGCGAATAACTAGAGATCTTTGAGAGTCTGCTGAACAACTCTCAAATGACTTGCATGTTCTTTCTCCTAGAGTAAATGAGGATATCATCAATAAAGACAATAATAAACAAGTCCAAGTACTGTTTGAACATTTATTCATCAAATCCATAAAAGCTGCAGGAGCATTAGTTATTCAAAACGATATAACTACAAATTCATAATGACCATACCGAGTTCTGAAGGTTATTTTTGGAATGTCACAATCTCTAACTCTAAGATGATGATAACCCGATCGGAGGTCTATCTTTGAGAAGTGACTAGCACCCTGAAGTTGGTCAAATAAGTTAGAAATCCTAGGGATGGGATACTTATTCTTGATTGTGACCTTGCTCCACTGTCTATAGTCAATACACATTCTGAGAGAACCATATTTCTTCCTTACAAACAACACTGGTGCACCCCATGGTGAAATACTAGGTCTGAGGAAGCTCTAATCTAGAAGGTCTTTCAACTGCTCTTTCAATTCCTTAAGCTCTGCTGGAGCCATTCTGTAAGTAGGAATAGATATAGGCTGGGTATCAAAAAGGAGATCAATTCCAAAATCGATTTCCCTTTCGGGAGGGACTCCAGGAAGATCTTCTGGAAATTCTTTTGGAAACTCACAGACTACTGGAACTGACACAAGAGATATGGTTTTAAGGCTAGAATCCTTAACCCGAACTAGATGGTATAGATAAGCCATAGATATCATCTTTTTTGCCTTAAGGTAAGAAATAAATCGACCCATAGGCACTAAGTTACTATCCTTCAATTCTAAGATTGGTTTGTCTGGAAACTGAAAAACAAACAATCCTAGTTCTACAATCGACTAAGGCATAACATGAGTGTAAGCAATCCATGCTTAGAATGACATCGAAGTCTACCATTTCTAATTATACTAGAGTTGCTAAGGTGACATTTGAGAGACTATGACAAGGCAATTTTTTATACCCGTTTAGCTATAACTGGGTCACCAACTGGAGTAGAGATTGAGAAAAGTTCTGCGAGAGTTTCTGGACTTACATTGAATTGGACTTCTATGTAAGGAGTTACAAAGAAATAGTATCCCCTGGATCCAACAATGCATAAACATCAAGGTCAAAGACACGTAATGTACCAGTGACTACATCAGGAGAACCTTCCTGATCCTGCGAGATTGAAGAGAATACAACCAGTTCTAGCGCTGACCGCCACCTATACATGATGAGTTACCCTGCTGAGTTGGGCGACCTGCTGGTGCTGTTGAAAATATAGGTTGAGCTTTACGATAATCACCTCCTTGACCTTGTCTAGAACGACAATCCTTTAACGTGTGACCAGATTGACCGCAGCCAAAACATCCCTCTTTTCCTGCAAGGCACTCGCTCGGATGGTTATTACCACACTTCGGGCAAGTTTGGGTAAGTCTTGGTGCCTGAAACACTTCCCTGAGATTTAGAGTCTGGTGCTATACCCTTCTTGTCATACCTGTTCTTGGAGGATGTAACACTAGATGATGAAGGGGGTGGATCCGAAAACTTCTGCTGACCCTGGGAGCGATTTACACCACCCGGTTTCTGCTTAGAATAGTCATAGTTCCTAGTCCTAGTCTTCTTATTTTCCTTAGCTTGTTCCCTAATCTTATCACCCTCAACCTGGTGAGCATCAGCTATAAGCCTAGAGATGTTCATATCTCCCAGCAACATAGCATTTTTGCACTCTTTCTTCGCCAAATCTGATACTCCATACAAGAACATATTCATCTGAGCCCTGGAGTCAACAACCATGTGTGGAGCATACTTGGAGAGTTTGTTAAACTTCAGCCCATGCTCTTGGACTATCATGTTTCCTTGCCTCAAGTTCATGAATTCTTGGGCCTTTGATTCTCTCAACTCTATAGGGAAAAACCTATCGAGAAAAGTCTTACTGAAGCACTCCCATGTAATAGGAGCTGCATTTGCACCCCTATTCTCCTTCCACTAAGTGTACCAGATATTAGCCACGTCTTTCAGCTGGTATGATGCCAAGTCAACCCAATAATTCCTAGTAACCTGCATGACCTCAAAGATCTTCTTGATTTCGTCCAAGAAATTCTGAGAAGAACAAAGGCGGTTTCATCCTAACAAAGTCACGGACCCTTGCTACTGCTGATCAACTATTTTCATTCATAGGAGCATGAACCCTATTGTTCTTGTGGGTCATACTCTACGTCAACATCTGTATGACATTCCTGAACTCAACATTGGAGACTTCTTGATCTGGGATTGAAGGAGCTGCGTTTGCATTCCTAGCTTTAGCTCTACGAGGAGGCATGATCTGAAACATAGAACATCAAGTTAGAATGGAATAAGATCATACTTTATGCATTATAAGAGTAACAAGAGAGTGAAGTTTTTGCTAAAACACTTTATATACTCCCTAACATTAGATGTGGTGGACTTCACACCCATGAAAAGGACTCTACTTAGTTCGGCTTTTTAAGACATCTTAGGACTCTTGAACCTTGTGCTCTAATACCATGTTTTTGTCACGCCAAAGCTACCCCCGAGACGATGACACAGAACATAGGACCACAAGTGATCCCAAGCTAACCCTGCTGGCATGATCATGAGCATACTAAAGATAATAAACAGTTGCGGAAGCTAAATCATACTTAAAATTAAGAGATCGGGAATACCCGTATTCTATAACTGAGATATTTGAAACCAATGAGTTTAATACAAAAGAAATATTAACTCAATACTAAGCTGAATCTAACTATGTCCGAAAACAGCCTCTAAACTAGACTACAAATAATGGGACAAGCCATAGCTAAATCTAGCAAAAACTGAAACTAAATGACTAAAGACTGAAATAAAACTCATGACTGTTGTCCTCGGAGAATGAGGACTCACCACTGAATCTGCTGGAGATCGGAAAATCGATCTATGCGTGATCTGGATGCTGAGAACCTGAACCTACATCATAATAAGACGTAGCGCACGTATGCGTCAGTACTTGAAAGTTACTGAGCATGTGGATAGAGTAAAGCTGAAATAAAACATAACTGAACAAGCACAAAAACAAGTATATTAGTCTGAACGTGATGTGCTTATTTCTGAGCTAACTTGATGCAATGAACAATTTGTAAAATGCTGAAACTAAATACTGAATATACTGATAAATGGTCATGTAGAGAGTTTTGACTGAACTGTGGGAGCTACTAATAACCGATGATAAAACCACATGAGCTATGTGTGGAGTTCAATGTATACGCCCCATCGAGAGGACCCTATATACCCTGCCAAAGGTAAAAAGGCATGCTGGCGTGATCACTAACTTATTGCCCACATGGGGGACTTACAACCTACTAGGATAGTAATTCTGGGATTATTGGGTACGCTAAACCCTAGTCCAACTCGGTATTATTCTACTCCCACTGCATTTTGTAAATAAACTATTATATCTCAATTTATGTAAATATTGGATAGCTCGAAACTGAACATACAAACTGAGAATGCAACAATTAATCTGGTAATTATGCGTTTATATTATGTCTCTGAAATATATGACCTAGCATGTGTAATTCAAGAACTAAAGAATTACAAAGCTAGGGTTATGAAATTCATGCGATAATCTGGGTAATAACATGATAATCTGATTTGGAACATATATTTAATAATTTCATGAAGTTATATCAAAGTTCTAGCAACCCCTAGGTTTAATCATGATAAGAGAATCAAGAACTGTTTGAAACTAAGGATTCAATGGGTGAAAGGAGCCCACTAGTGAAATCCCACATACCTAGTGATGAAATCCAAGGAAAAATACTTAAGTTTCGGGGCTGGAACTGCTTGGACTTGTGGTGTTCTTGAACTACGGTTCTTGAACTTTTTTCTCCTCTCTCGATTCTAAATTTCTAAGTTTTGATTTAATGATTTGACTTGAATATGTTTTAATTATGTTTCTAGGCTTAAACTAACTAAAATCTAATGATTTAGTGTTAAAACAACATAACTTAGGGTTTAAACAGAGTGTGAAAGTTCAAAAAGACCCTTGGGAAGGTTACTTTCGGGCCTCACGACGGCCAGGATTGACGGTCTGTCGTTTGCCCGACGCCCCGTCGTTTGGTCCATCGTGAAAGCCTATTCGACAGGCCTTTACTCAAATAGGCTTAACTTTTTACTCGGAGGTCTGATTTTAGAAAAGTTGGTAGATATGGAAAGATAATTCAATTATCTATCTATGGGTAGGTAATGGGAGACCTAATTCATTTTGTTCTAAGAGTTGTGATCATTTTAAGTTGACCCAACTACATTTCCCCTTAAATGGCTGGAAATTTTCCCACCTACGGGCCATAGGTCCACCTACGAACCATGCTGGTCATCCATATCTCATGTCAGCGAGTAGTTGAAGGGAGTCTCGATCGACGGTCACAAACTAAGGACCGTCGTTCGACCTACGGATCGTAAGTTCGTCCATCGTCCAAGACTTAACCAATTTTTCTAGGCTTAAATTCTTGAAAGTTTCTGATCCCATCGACGGTTGTGGAGGACGGACCGTGGTTCAAGCTATTTTCCGTGTATGCCACCGTTGGTAGAACCTGCAGATTTTTCTGAAAAACTAATTTTTGGTCTATTTCTACTACGGGGTGTCACAGTTTATGTCTGATGCTTAATGAATTTAGTTATTAAAATCTCTGTCTTTCTTGAATTGTATTGAGGTAACATCTGATGATTTCTTTTTCATATCTTTGTCTCCACTAAAGCTTTTCTTGTAAAAAATAATGATAATAATTGAAGTTTCCTCGTTTCTAATTGTTGCTTCCAATATTAGTTACCAACTCCATCTCTTTTCTTTTGATACATGTGATGTCAATTCCAGTTCACATTGGAATAATCCCTTGCATTTTGTTCAGTTGTTTTGAATCGATCGGCAAATCGAGGCAATGCACAAGGGTAGAAAGTTATGTACTTCTTTAGTTCATTAATTGCAAATACTAGGTCAAATATCTCAATATTTCACATGTTCATGCCTCGGTTTTGAATGTGTCAATATCTATTTAATAATGCTGCATTCTCAAAGGACATGTCCGCTTAGAGCTATCAAATGTATTACAGTAATTCACCCATACTGTCTTAGTCACTTAATCAATTGGGAGTAGCATAATACCAAGTTGGACTAGGGTTAGACACCCATATAGTGTGAAAACGACAAGCAAGGTAGCGTGTAAGTTCCCTCGATGGGAATCATTTAGTGATCATGGCAGTCATTAATCTATACATATGGAAAGCATTGAGTCCTCTCCATGGGGAGTATACATCGGAATCCACATTTAGCTTATGTGGTTTTATTATCGGTTATTTGTAGCTCCTTCACATCAGTTAGAAATTATTGCACTGATCACATTTGCAATACTTTTACACTTCCGTAAGGACTTTACAATTTTAACTACATCACTCATTATTTTCTTCTCCTTATTTTTATCCTCTCTAAAACAAATATTTCACAAGTAACTTTAATCATCTCAAGAATGCTTCAGTCAGTTTTAACATTTTTTTCAAAGGATTTTGTTTAGTCATATTCTTTTGTTCTTCCCTTTTTTTATTCATATCCCATTCTTACTAAGAGGGCTTTTTAAAAAATTTGTAACTATCTTTGATTACCTTTTCACTTAATCATCTTTTTTATTTCAGATCAACAATTAGAATAAATCTATGCTAGAATGCTCATGAGAGCAAGGTGCAAAAATAAAGTAATCAAAAATAGTTACAGGCAACATACGACTACCAACAAAAGGTTGCAGGCTCAAAAGGGCTAACTACTAGTATAATATCGGAAAAAGCTAAAAATTACAAGAATATCAAACAAATCTTATTATCATCTCCTAAACAAAATTACACTTTTTATTTCGCTTTTATAACATGCAGAAAAAGTTTCAGACTAAGATGCAAAACATGAAACAAAAAATTTTCACCACACATAAAACAAGTATAAATTAAATTGGATCAATTTCACTTTTAAGAGAGAGACATGATCATAACAAAATACAAAATAAAATTATTTCTATACAAATTCATATTTTGAGCCTCGGTGTCACTGAGTCTGCCATTTCCTTATTAATCAAGCAATTACAAGAAATAACTACTAAAAAATTAGGCCTAAATAGAAAGTATCACACCACTCAAAAAGGTCTTCTCTATTTTTCTGAAAAAAATTATTCCTAAATAATAAAAGACACTCGGTTCAAAGGGACTATCCTCACGAAAAGAACAGAAAACAAAACCCAAGAAACTCATCCTAAACTAAGAAAAGGCACAATAAAACAATAAAAACTAGGAATTTATTCCTCGACCCCACACTTAAAAAGATTTTATATCCCCCATAACATGAAATAATATTTAAGAAAAGGGTTAGGAAAAATTCCTTTGGCCTTTAGGCCTAGCTAGTAGCATGTTCTCTTAATTTTCATGAAGGTTCGTATGCACCCACACTTAAGCTCAAACCTTCTCCTTTGCTTAAAACTTTTGGGCACACAGACTTCTTCTAATCTGCAAAGCTCAAACGTTCTCATTTGCTTCAAACTTTTGGGCACACAGACTTCCTCTAATCTTAAAAAACAAGACCAAAAAAAGAAAATAAATGACACTAAAAAAATAAAATAAAATAAATGAAGAAGTTACATTACTAATTGTGTTGTCTCCCAATAAGCGCCTAATTATCATCACAGCACGACACAAATAAATACGCCACTTATATTTCTAATATGAACTTGTGAATTTTACCCCTATCTTTGCATCAATTTTTTTGCTCCTCTCTAGGTGTGATTAAATAAAGATAAAGGAATCAAGTAATATATGTTGCATCTTGGACTTTTAGGTTCTTAGGTGAGGAATGTTGTTTTGTCTATGTGGACTTAAAATCTTTACGATGGAGGGGCGTTGTTCCTCATCTATACACTCATGCATTAGTTTAGATTATTCAAATTTCATATCGTCATCTAAGCATAATATATTAAAGTTTTTTGGATGAAATTCAAGATGCTTCGACTCCAAAGCAACATTATTTAGAACATTTTCACTTTTGTACTATTTCTCAAACGTGGCATCTTACAGAAAAGTTTGATTGCATTGTATATTCTCCCATTTTAGAACCTATATTTTACTTCTGAGTGCCTTTTCAGTATCACAAAACTCATAATTGGATTTTATAGTTTCAAACACAACAACATTTGCATTCAGTTCATTGTTTAGGTTCTGACTATGCCAGAAAAAAATCAGCATTTTCAAAAGTTCTTCATTTTTCTATCTATAAGCACTACAGTGAATGAGAATTTTAGTGGCATTCAGTTTTTCTTTTAGCAGCAAATTTTATTGCCACAAAACCTTTACCGAAATTTAATCTATTGTCTATGCATCCAGTGTCGATAAAGCCTTTAGCGACATTTATTTAGAGTGCCAGTAAAGGCCAGTAGATTGTATTTACTTTTAGCAACAATAATATTGGCGGTAAAGCTTCCATATTCATAAATTATAATTTCCAATAAATGAGACCTATTTTAGTGGAAATTATAATTGACCATGAATTAACCTTAATACATATGTATAGCCAGAGAAATCAATACAATGATAGTAATAGAAGAATTAAAAAACTTAAACCACGTCATTCAAGAACAATCAAACTTTTTGTAATTCAAACTCTTAAATTGTGAAAACATCTGTTTAATATTTCTTTACTACTACATAAAGATAAGCCACAAATACCATAAAAATACGATAGGTCAGTACTACAAGCCAAATAGACCAAAACACTAAGTTGATCATTCTTCGTCCTCTTCATCATAACCATCACTACCAGCATCCTTCTTGGCAGAAGCCTTTTAGTTCTTTCGCTTCACTTTTCCAGGGCACCCACCGCCAACAAGACTAGTGAGAGAGAAGGAAATGTGCTTTTGGGTGTCTTATCTCACCCTAAAAGAAGCAATATTCACTACTTGCCTCCCAACTCTGATATGCCTTTGCCTGATAAGCATTCTGGCATGATGAATTGACTTAGCCATGCCAGTCTTGAAAAAAGGTGTTTGGAGACGTTGCTCAAGAAAGTTCTCCACAGTGAGGGCCAAGACATAATCTAGATTGTTTTGGCTCTCATCAAACAATCCATACTTGTTCATCATCCTCAAGAGATCTTCACCTTAAAAGATACGACGTAGATCCTTCTCATCCAATGTCAGAAGCATTTTAGCAGCATTCCTGATACGGTTTAAACCATACTAAACTCTCCAAATCTCCCTCTTGCACCTCAGTCCATACTCTTCTACAAGCTTCAATTCTTCATCCAATCGCTTTTTCTGTAAGGCCTTCATGGCTTCTTCAAGGTCTTTCCGTAGTTGCAATAAAAGAACAATTAAACTTAATACATCCTATATCTTCCAGGTACACTACATTGCACTTGTATCATTTTATTTTCAAATTCTTTCAAAAATAAATGTTTTTGTAAGATTGACAAGCTAAGCACAATAGTACAAAATCACAAAGTAAAATTTTTGTTACCATAGGCTGGATGCAGAAGTCATGACTGATGTTACTCGACTTAGTACAGTCAAGCTACTACCTAGGAATATATAATCTTTCATGAAGTCTGAGCCTTGTATGTGTTCAACATACCTCAGGTCTGTCATTGAACTAAACTTGAGGAAATAAAATACTTGTGATTCAAGAGAAATAGAGAAAAAGGTAAAAAAAAAAAAGAAGTGGAATGTGTTAAAGGGTCACGTTAAATGTGTTCATTACCTGCATAACTAGAAGCCCATCTTCTGCCAATGCAGACTCGCAACAACTAAAGAATTCCCCTATGAAGTCATACCAATATATTCCAACACATCGTTGAAAATTATAATTATTACAATTTTAATATTTGCTTGGCATCTTTTAAGTACTATAAACGGTATGTTAATATATAGACGAATATAAGCATACACTGATATAATCCTGTCATATATATCCTATAACATTGACTTGAGATCTATTGAATATTACAGACAACTCGGCTTTCGCTTGCAAATAAAAATAGATCATGTTTCCATGTCAATAGGAAGTACAAAGAAGTAATAATTTGTGTCTAAGTTGGCCCAGACACCATGATCAATAAACGAATTAATTTAGTTATAGAAGTTTTAAGTTCATGAAGTGGCATTTCCTAATTGCTTTTGTCACTTGCCTCAACATATAGAAATTATATATCATAGTCACATAGAAACTTTGAAATTCAATAGACAATTCAAGTGGTATACTTGAAGGCCTGCTCGCTCAACTCTCAACATTGCATACTCCAGCTGCTGCTCGGAAAGAGTTATGCCAGTGTATTGACATCCTGTTTCTTGAGAACTTCCTACGCGAATCCTCCTCAACCAAATACAACCTCAAAAATGTGATGTTCCTTGAAATTTTTTACCTATATAGAATCAAATTATACCCAAAATTTATCTAGAAACAAGAGCGATTCTTAAGAATTAGTTAATGACGTACCTTTCTAATGATAAGAGAATCTTTCTCGTCTATTTTTTTTGGAGCAATGCTTTCGCCAAAGCTATGCTACACTTACAAAATCAAGTCATGTTTTTGAAAAGTGAAATTATCAAAAGTTGTCTAAGTTACATTGATAGAAAATGCCAACATCGCAACAAAAAATAAAAACATTGATAGATCAGTAGATCAAGTTTTCTCTAGATATTTTGTCGAACACTTTGTGAATCTAGTAACTGTCACGACTTGAATCTAGACCCCAAACGAGACCGGCGTCATTGACCTCTCAGAGGTCGCAAACAGGCCTACGTACGTCATTCTTACTTTACATAGATTAATTTTAGCGGAAAATTTGAAATTTTTGATTCGTTAATCATACTTGTTAAACATTCTTTATATTTCATAATCGTTCATCATCAACCATCTAACAATTAAGAGATAAGCAACTGAAAAAATACTTCATTAAGTATTAATTGTATATCGGACAAAATAACCCCAATACAAAGTCTGAACCAAAATAGCAAAGAAACGCTAGTGGAACATGCTCCACTAGCTCAACTCTAAACTACGCTAGAATGTAAAACAGTATCATCCTCAAAAGAGTGAGGACCTACCAAACTCCGGATGAATGCTGACGTCCGGATAGCTGCAACAACGAACCTGTAGCTCTACCGTCCACCTGTGCCTGCACCTAAAAGTAGATGTTTGTATGGGATTAGTACACACTTGTACTAAGTTTGGGTATATGCAAGCACACACCAGGGACATGCATGAGGAAGAACAACTCTTTCCTAACAACATGATGTTTGTAAGTCAAGTTAGTGGACTTTCTAAATTGAAATTAGGAAAGTTCTGCCATGAGAGTGACATACATCATTATAATTATCGTATGTCACACAACACATAACATCTTCATATAGCACATAACATATAACACATAGTTTCTTTCATGTTATTCATTCATATACCATGAGACCTTAGTATCATAGACTTAACCTTAAGACTTTCCAAAATGAGGGCTCAACATATGGGACCTCAACTAGGGAGCCTTCTTTAGCAAACACAGAGTCTGCTTCATTCCTTCAGATGTATTTCATTTCAATTCATTGATAGGCCAGTGCGACCACCAGCTATACCTAGGATGTAGTTTAATACTTTCATCGGGTTTGCTGTGCAATGATCAGGAATAACCTAATGTCATTACCTGAATCTAGCTCACCTCTTGATTATCCTATTCAAACACCTTCGTTATCATTCAACTCTTTATATGATTCATTTGAGGCTGGCCTCATTCATTCATTGGGAACTTTAACTTTAACCGACATAGATCATGTGAGCATCATGAAATCTTGTGACTCCCCCACACCGAAAAAAGGTTGAATCACCGGCCAAAGCGATTCATTAATATGCTAGCGTATATGGGAATTTAACCGCGCCATATCCCTATAGTGGCAATATAGGTTCAAAGACTAGGAGATGTATGGAGACCCACACCCGGCAAGACGGATAGTCTCATCTCGTGAGAGTTATGTGAAACTCCTCCCTTCCCGAAAGAAGGCATCACTGCTCATAGCTAGCCTATCGGTGCTCGGTATAAAGTTCCATTATGTTCAACTCATACATCATGGAAGTTGGCTTCTAGTATGAGGACATCATAGCTCAATAGATGATTTCTCATCTCATCATTAGTATTAAGTGTTTTAAACCCAATATGTTCATTAGAGTGTTCATAGAGACTGGTCTCTTCATTATCTTACACTCTCATTGGTGAGTACGTATTTGTAACATTTACTTAGGCTCATTTGAGATTGCTCTCATCATATACATTAGCCTCACATCATCATTATCACCACATTCTTCATAATTAGCACCTTTATTTTTCATAGTTACTCACCTCATATTATGTGAATGTTCATTTTTTCATTTCATTACGTATATCTTAGGTTCACTTATTTTTGAACGTATGTTAAAATTATGTGTCTGTGCATACAAGCCATGGGGCTTCATTTATAGTTCGTTAAGTGATCCTTATTTTCCTAAGATTATGTATTACAAGACTTATGTATCTTGTATATATACCAAGATCTTGATTTTTGATCTAATGGCATTATTCTTGAAATTTTTTCTCATGTATGACTTATGTATAAATATGGAGGTTTGGGCACGGGAACCCAGATCTTGAATTATTTAGATATCATTTACATTTTTCATTGATTTTATTTCTAATATTCATAACTTTAGAAGTCTAAATTAAATCTCAACATTTTCATGACATAATAAATTTTCTATTTTAATTAGAATTCTAAATTAAATTTCAATCATTTACATTAAGGAATAATTTTCTATTTTAATTAGAATTCTAATTTAAATCTCAATATTTACATGAAAGAATTAATTTTCCACCTCTAATTTAAATCTCAATATTTACATGAAAGAATTAATTTTCCACTTTAATTAGAATTTTAATTTAAATCTTTTTTTAATTTAATTCGCTTGAATATGGAGGTTGTGGGTTCGAACCCCTCAACCCCCCTTATTTTTCATTTGCTGAGGAGGAGGTTGTGAAGTGGTGGGTTCGAACCCCCACATCCCCTCCTTCTATAATTTATTTAAATAGGCATCTGCAGGGAAATTGTGGGATCGAATCCCCACAACCTCATTTTTTTTTAAATTTCGCCTACTGAGGTCGTGGGATTGATTTCCACGCTTCGCTATTCTTTCTTTTTTTCGCGCGTAGCTGGGGATCGCGAGTTCGATCCCCCCCAGCCCCCTTTTCTTTTCCTTTTCCTCGCACAAGACAGGGGCGAGGGTTCGATTCCCCCCAGCCCCATTTTTTTCTTTTTAGCAAAATTCGCTGGTCCCAGCCCCAAGTTCGAATCCCCCGTAACACATTTTTTTCTAGCCATTTTAACCTGTGAGGTCTTGGGTTCAATTCCCATTGACCTCACATATTTAATATTTTTATTTAAAAACACAGATTTCAAACTTTTTATAGAGTACTCAAATCTGGAAATTTCTTGTCATTATTCAACTCATTTTTAGGCACATTGTTCATAAGTTTAATTGGCAAAAAGTTGGTTAGTCAATTCATTATCCTTCATAAAAATGAACATCACATTCTACACCCAGTACACATATAAAATACACAATAAATACACAACTTATACACCCCCAAAATAGTGACTAAAACACTGCTCTATACATGCATATACATTAACTTTTCCGGTCATATATTGATGATCATTATCGTGATTTTCCGCACATAAATACATTCTTAATTAATTGAAACATATCATTCATGCAAAAATCTAGATGCAAACATACCCATCCTACAAATTCGTTAGGGAGCTATAGACAAGGACATACGAAGGGGGAACAACCTTAGTTTATAGAGTTTAAGAAACGTTCGAAGGAAAGTACATTTGGAGGAAGAATTCCATGAGAGAAACCGATACCTTTATTGATGTTCAAACAAAAATTCACTACCCAAAACTCTCTCCAAAAATCAGTCTAAGTTACTTCAACGTCCACACCACACAACGAACAACTTCTTTTCGCCTTAACGTTTTTGGTTGCTTTGTTTTTCTTAAAATTTCATGTGAGTTCTTCAAGAGTGAAGAACTGATGATATTTGGAAGAATAACGTGAGAAAGATGGAGAACGTGAGAGAGAGAGTTAAGAAGCGTGAGAGAGAGAGAACTATTAGAATTAGGAGACTAATTCAAGAATTAGTCAAATAGAATTTAAAATAAATTAATACAAATCTTGTTTATTTTAATTAATACGCGAAAGGACCATTATGCCCTTAAATACCTATTTATTCTTATTTATTTAAAAAAAATTGATCGTTACATTATCCCCCCCCCCTTAGGAACATTCGTCCCCGAATGACACTACCATTACACATCATAATGCCAATCAGATCATAACTTAATTGCTATGTACAATCAGCCAATAGGAACAAAATACGAAGAGATAAGGAACTATAGTCTTACAAGTAGGAAGCCTACCCTCAAGAGTTGAAAAGATGGGGATATCAGGATCTCATGTCGGCCTCAACCTCCAACGTAGCACCCTCCACAAGATGATTTCCCCACAATACCTTAACTGTGGCAATCTCCTTGTTCCTCAGCCGCTTGACCCGTCTGTCTAAGATCTCAATAGGTACCTCCTGATAGGACAAGACTGCACCAACCCCCAAACTTTCTATAGGTAGGATTGATGCTGGATCACCTAGGCACTTCTTCAACATAGAGACATGAAAGACTGGATGAACAGAAGCTAACTCCGCCGGCAATTCTAACTCATAGGCCACCTCACCCACACGATGTAGGATCTCATATGGTCCTACATACCTCGGAATCAGCTTCCCTTTTCTACCAAATCTAATCACCCCTTTCATAGGCAATATCTTTATGCATACCTGGTCACTAACGTTAAATTCTAAGGGTCGCTTTCTGTTGTCTTCATATGATTTCTGTCGGCTGTAAGCAGTAGCCAACCTGTCCCTAATAATTTTAACTTTCTCCAAGGCCTCATGAATGATCTATGGACCCTAAATAGACGAATCTCAAACCTCGAACCACCCAACTGGTGATATACACCTCCTACCATACAATGCCTCAAACGGTGCCATCCCAATGCTGGAGTGATAGCTATTATTATACGAGAACTCTATCAAAGGTAGATGGTCATCCCAGTTACCTCTAAAGTCAATCACACGCGCTCTCAACATGTCCTCCAGTGTGTGAATAGTGCGCTCTGCCTACCCATCTCTCTAAGGATGAAAGGCGGTGCTAAGTTTCACCTGCGTGCCTATGCTTTTCTGGAAAAATCTCCAAAAACGCGCAGTAAAATGAGCTCTTCTATCTGAAATGATAGACAAAGGAATCCCATGCCCTATTACAATCTCATCAATGTAGAGTCTCGCATAATCCTCGGCCCTGTAAATAGACTTCATAGGGATAAACTGGGCAGACTTAGTCAATCTGTCCACAATAACACATATGGAGTCATGCTGCCTCCTAGTCATCGGAATACCAACTACGAAGTCCATATTAATGGACTCCCATTTCCAAGTAGGAACCTCAATAATATGAGTCAGACCACCAGGCTTAAGATGCTCTGCCTTAAGCTGCTGACAATTAGGACACTTAGCCACATAGTCTGCAATATCCTTCTGCATGCCTTCTTACCAATAAATCTTCTTAAGATGTACATTTTTGTGGAACCTGGATGTATGGAATATCTGGAACCATGGGCCTCTGCAACAATCCTGGTCCGTAAATCATTTACATTTGGTACGCATAACCGGTTCTCGTTTCTAAGTATACCATCATCTCCCAAAGCAAAAGACTCGTTCATTTTTAAGAACACTGAGTCCTTCATCTCCATCATTAGGATCAAGATGCTGACCCTTTTTGACTTCCACTATCAGGGATGATTCAGAACTAGTGTGAACTGAAACACCTCAACTAGTAGAGTCAACCAACCGCACACCCAGTCTGGCTAGTGTGTCTACCTCTTTTACTAGATCCTTTTTCTCATCCTCAATGTGGATTGTACTCCCATGCTCATCCTGCTCAAAGCATCAGCCACAACATTAGCCTTACCTGGATGGTAGTGCACACTCATGTCATAATCCTTCAACAGCTCCAACCATCTGCGTTGACGTAGATTCAAATCCCTCTGCTAGAACACTTACTGGAGACTCTTATGATCCGTGAACACATCCATATGTACTCCATACAGATAATGCCTGCACAGCTTCAATGAAAACACCACAGCTGCCAACTCCAAGTCATTAGTGGGATAATTCTTTTCATGAACCTTGAGCTGTCTTGAAGCATAGGCTATCACCTTACCATCCTGCATAAGATTACATCCCAAACCAACCCTAGATGAATCACAATAGACAGTGTAATTCTCGCCACTCTTAGGCAGAGTAAGCACCGGGGCTGAAGTGAGTCTGTCCTTGAGCTCCTGGAAACTCTTCTCACAAGTCTCCGTCCATTCAAACTTGGATTTCTTCTTTGTCAAGGATGTAGGTGGGGCAGCAATGGAAGAAAAGCCCTCTACAAACATGTGGTAGTAACCAACCATTCTTCATTGTTAGCACCTTTATTTTTCATAGTTACTCACCTTTTATTATGTGAATGTTCATTTCTTCATTTAATTACGTATATCTTAGGTTCACTTATTTTTGAACGTATGTTAAACTTATGTGTGTATACATACAAGACATGGGGCTTCATTTATAGTTCGTGAAGTGATTCTTTTTTTCCTAAGATTATGTATTACAAGACTTATGTATCTTGTATATATACCAAGATCTTGATTTTTGATCTATGTAGATGGCATTATTCTTGAATATTTTACTCACGTATGACTTATGTATCAATACGGAGGTGTGGGTACGGGAACCCAAATCTTGAATTATTTGGATATCATTTATATTTTTTATTGATTTTATTTCTAATATTCATAACTTTAGAACTGTAAATTAAATCTCAACATTTTCATGACATAATAAATTTTCTATTTTAATTCGACTTCTAAATTAAATTTCAATCATTTACATGAAAGAATAATTTTCTATTTTGATTTGAATTCTAATTTAAATCTCAATATGTAAATGAAAGAATTAATTTTCCACTTCTAATTTAAATCTCATTATTTACACGAAAGAATTAATTTTCAACTTTAATTAGAATTTTAATTTAAATCTATTTTTTTGAATTAAATTCGCTTGAATAGGGAGGTTGTGGGTTCGAACCCCCACAACCCCCTTATTTTTCATTCAATTTCGCTGAGGAGGAGGCTGTGAGGTGGTGGGTTCGAACCCCCACAACCCCTCTGCAGTGAGGTTGTTGGATCGAATCCCCACAGAATCATTTTTCTAAAAAAAATTCGCCTACTGAGGTTTTGGGATAGATTCCCACGCCTCGCGATTCTTTTTTTTTTCGCGCGTAGCTTGGGGTCGCAAGTGCGATCCCCCCAGCCCCCTTTTCTTTTCCTTTTCCTCGCACAAGACAGGGGCGAGGGTTCGATTCCCCCCAGCCCCATCTTTTTTCTTTTTAGCTAAATTCGCTGGTCCCTGCCCCTAGTTCGAATCCCCCTTAACGCATTCCATTTTTTTTCCATCCATTTTAACCTGTGAGGTCTTGGGTTCAATAACCATTGACCTCACTTATTTAAAATTCTTTTTAAAAACCCAGATTTCAACCTTGTCAATATTCAGCACATTTTTTGGCACATTGTTGATGAGTTTAATAGGCTAAAAGGTGGTTATTCAGTTCACAATCCTCCATAATAATGAACATCACATTGTACACCCAATACACATACAAAATACACAATAAACACACAACTTATACACCCCCAAAAAAGTGACTAAAACACTGCCCTATACATGCATATACATTAACTATTCGTGTAATATTTTGATGATTATTATCGTGATTTTCCGCACATAAATACATTCATATTTAATTTAACACATCATTCATGCAAAAATCTAGCAGCACAACATACCCATCCTACAAATTCGTTAGAGAGCTAAAGACAAGGACATACGAAGGGGGAACAACCTTAGTTTGAAGAGTTTAAGAAACGTTCGTAGGAAAGTACTCTTGGAGAAAGAATTCCATGAGAGAAACCCATACCTTAATTGATGTTAAAAATGAAGAATTCGCTACCCAAAGCACTCTCAAAAAATCAGTCCAAGTTACATCAACTTCCACACCAGTCAACAAATAACTTCTCTTCGCCTTAATGTTTTTGGTTGCTTTGTTTTTTTAAAATTTCATGTGAGTTCTTCAAGCGTGAAGAACTGATGATATTTGGTAGAATAACGTGGAAAGATGGAGAACGTGAGAGAGAGAGAGTTAAGAAGCGTGAGAGAGAGAGAACTATTAGGATTAGGAGACTAATTCAAGAATTAGTCAAATAGAATTTAAAATAAATTAATACAAATCTGGTTTATTTTAATTAATAAGGAAAAGGACTATTTTGTCCTTAAATACCTATTTATTCTTATTTATTTAATTTTTTTTGGATCGTAACAGTAACATTCCTAATCTTATCAACTACTTTAAACCAAATAATAAGAAAATTAAAGATTAAATGCATATTTATAAGCTTATAGGCTGATAACACATGCATGTATACATTACCTGATAGAAAGAGAGATCGAGTTTCATCAGTAGGTTTCTGAAATTCAGAAGCAAATTAAAGAGAGATACTACCGGTTGGAAGTATAAGAGCGAGTATAGTGAAAGAATGAAAACTGCCGGTGCTCAGCCTGAATATGTCGTCCGTATCCATGGAAGGAGACTTGGTGGTGCTTCAAAGAAATTGCATGAGCTCCGATTAATCTGGAGAATCTCAAGGCTACCGCTTCAGATGGAATGGAAAAGAGTGACGAGCCTTAGAATTTGGGGAATGAATTGGAGTAGAGAATATTTAGTTTTTTATTCAATTGAAAGGAATTTAATTGTATGTATTAGACTTTTCAAGTAATTTTAATTAAAGGTCAGATTAGTTGTCGTTAAAAGGCTAAAATATTACCTTCGAAAGGACAAATACCATAAATAATTACTTTAAAACATGATTTAGCGGCAATTATATTATTGCCATTAATAATTGCTGCTAAATCTGTAATTTGTTGTAGTGAAGTTTTACATCACATGTATGGTTATCCTATAAAACTTTTCATATTCCTCTATTAATTTAATGAATGATTTCATACTATTAAAGGAACACAGATTATTAGAATCATCATGGTAGGGTTTTGGAGTAGGGTAGGAAAACACGGTAAAACTAACCTACAGAATACTAGAAATTTTACAGGGTTAAGATGGTGCACACAATTCTCCCTGAAAACATATTGACATTGTTGCCACAAGTGGGCTCATTTGCAACAAGGAAAAAGTCTTACCAGATAAGAATAATCATCATTCCCGTTCACCCACATTGAGTATTAATTAGTAGAAAACCTATGTATGAAAATATATAAACAAATAAATAAAAAGAATAAGCATAACCTAGAAGGATTGTTAATTTTACGTCCCTAACAACGTCTCCAAAGACTTGTTGCTCCCAATTTCACATGCATGTGTACCTGTTCGCACATGTAATAGTGACTCTTAAAAGATTCAGAGTATTGAACCCAATGAACTTGTCGATTAACTATTTTATTAAATTATACTAGTCTAATTATTCATTTAAGAGTGCCAAAATAGTTTGATTTTATTTGTAAAGAAAAGATGTAGGAGATAAATATTAAAATTGCTCAAGGTGATTGGAGAATCCCAAGGTTGCAACATCTATAGGGTTTCATTTATCACGCCTCATAAATGAACTAATTACGATTATGAAATTATTGATTTACAGGGTTGACTTTATGATCATGGTCTTCCTACCTCTAATCGCCTACTCCAATTACTTGTCTAACTACATCGTTGAGATAGGTAGGCACTCCTAATTGGCAAATATTAATATTTCATCATGTTTTGTATCACATCCTGGTTTACCCCCTAGATGTAACAGGTGGCGTCACCCTTTTTTAGGACTAGGACTAGCCTCTTATCTTACATCATCACATTCATAAGTCGAATTTAGCAGAAAATTTAGAACATTTGCTACTTCTATTTGGAAGTTTACATAGACCTCCACATACACATAATATACATATCAAGTATACATAGACCCTTCTTATAGGAAGGTTACATAGCCTTCTACTTTTGTTGCACATAAATATATACATAGGATAGAAGATAGTCTTAAGGGTTGACGCATCTCATACTATCTAAAGATCATAGCAATTTGAGAAAGACCCTACATCAATGTAAAGAAGACACATATAGGATTATGAAAATCGTACTCAAATGAAAATGGAATGAACATAAAAGTCTTATAAAAACAAAGCAACATCATAAGCAAGATATTTAGATCACCCTCAGAAACTGAGGACCTACCCACTTGGATGTAAGAAAATATCCAAGACTTCTTCAATTCATCTCGAATGATCCTTCAACGACCGAAACCTAAAATTTTTAGTAAAGAGGAAGAAAATGGGGTTAGTACGCCACTTGTACTAAGTATGCGACCATATGCACATTTAATAGCAAAACGTTCTAAAAAGGGAGATTTAGTTTAAACCATGCTCATTTAGACTTTTAAAAAGTCTTATGCACAATCAAGCAAGTCATACCAAACAAGAACACATGCTTACTAACTCAACCAAGAAATATGCATATATACATACTTGAGCCCATGTCTAATACAACTCTATCATCAAGGAATTAACATCACAAGCATGAGTAAGAGTTAATCATATCATAATAAGAAAGACAACTACTAATGAATCATCATCAAGTCAACAAGTGCAATGACCAAGCAAAGCCCCATAACATTACTCAACCAAGTAGCCTCAACAAGAAACCACGACCAATGTCCAAGTTCACCTAACATAACCTTTTACGGACACATAACATCATACTTTGATATTACAACCCAATTACATGTTCAAGAGGATAATAATCATCATATAGTATCATTTATATTGTAGCATCAACATGCTATCATCATATTAATCATTATCATATACATACATAATATCAACTTCCTAAAGCTTCCATCAAGGTCAACTAGTGCAAGGCATAAGTAGAGTCCCATCCCCCTACCTTGGATAAGTTAAACCTCTAAAGTCACCTTAGTTAGTTTATACTTTATTATTTTATTTTAATTTAGGGAACACTTGCCATAACCGACATAGACAAAAAGATCTAAGTGGAATCCGGTGTTGTAAAACCTTGCATCGATGGAAGGTGGTGTACCGGCCAAAGTAAAACCAAACATAAATATAGCTTTCTAGGTGGATCTACTAGATAGTCTTCCTATGGGGGTAACATAGTTCATAAACTAAGAGATAGTATATTACCTCTTCATACCACTTGGTAATTGGGGTCTCCTATCATGGGAATCTATTGGATGAGTGTATCTCTTCGGGAAGTCAACATCTCATGTAGAACTATAGGTAGAATCTTCCTCTATGGGAAGTCATTAGTTCCCATTGTCAAGTTCACTCGGTTCTAAGCTAAGTCCTTTGTTGAAATGTCTTTAAGCCTTTAATTATCGATCATAGCTTAATTTAGGTCATAGGGTCTACCCCTTGTATAATCAGCATCATCAATATCTCAATAATAATTTCATGAGTATAACCCTTTCATCACAATTCATATAAGTGACAATAACACATTAGCATTTCATAGCATAACAAGGCACATTGATAGGCATCGCCATCCTGATATCACATACACCTTAATCAACCTCACAAAATAGTCAAGATATTTCAATTCAACATCATACCACCCTAACAATCCAATTACAAGGCATACTCCAATATAACATCATCTCGCTAATACAAGGCATACTCCAATATAACATCATCTCGCTAATACAAGGCATACTCCAATATAACATCATGACTTAACCACAATTAATACGATTGGAAGTAAAGATAGAGATTCGAAGACTTACCAAGTCTCCTTCATAATTCATCATTTAGGCCTTACCATAAACCCTCAATTCAATCCAATTTAGATGTTCCACATCATAATTTACTTGATAATAATACTAGAAGAGTAACTACACCATAATTCAATCCCTAATCATTGCTTAAAACAAGATTACTTAGGTCAATTTCCATAACCTAGATCAAAAAATTTAGTTAACATATCATCAATGTCAATCTGTCATGAAAGTAGTCTCGATTACTTGATCCGAATAAAAACCCAAGAAATTCAAAATTTCACTCTATGTTTGTATCCTAATATCCAGGTTTTTGGAATTGCTCAGCGTTTTGAAGAACACTAAATGCAATACACTGACAAAGCAAAAAAATATTTCTCCTTCATCTGTACTAATTGCGATAATACAAAAATAGCCAATTCGTCTAACTTAACTTAATCACAAGTAACACATTTTAACATAATGGGCAACAAAGACCAAGCATTAACCAAGAGAATCGTGGAAGCTAGTTTCAAAATAGTTACAGATAACTTCTTGGTAATTGGTTTTATTCTTCACATTGGATATAGGTAAGGAGCATATCTATGATGCTCGATTGACTTGCATGATTAAAAAATCAATGAATCTC
This sequence comes from Solanum peruvianum, assembly GCA_027705065.1. Classification (NCBI taxonomy): domain Eukaryota; kingdom Viridiplantae; phylum Streptophyta; class Magnoliopsida; order Solanales; family Solanaceae; genus Solanum; species Solanum peruvianum. The sequence goes on from JAKWJD010001761.1 coordinate 46,510,547, forward strand.
CTTAAGCCTGGCATTCACTCTGTAGTAAGGAAAACGTAGCACATAATTCAGTTGTAAAAGTTTACCGATAAGATTAAAAATTTTCAGAAGACATCAAATGGGTAATCAAGGTTTGATTTTCCTTGACTAAGAACTACAAAAAATTAATATTGTTGAAGTTTAATGGCCTTGGAAGCTATTGATTAAGAAAAGTAAAGATAACGAAATTTGATAAACAGAAAAGTTGGAGACTTGTGGTGCAAAATTTCAGAAATGGTGACATGGGTTTAATGTTTTACATGATTTTAAGGTTTAATTTATATGAGGGACAAAGTATGAGTTAATAATGTATTGGTAGGTTTCGCTCTTTTAAATTTCCCAAAAGTTAACATTATTAGTCTTCATTATATGCATTTACTCAACTTACGTCAAATTTGGTGATTGCATAAGATATAATTTTATTTCACCGTTGTCTTGTTTGATTATAAATATGTTGCGAGAATTAGATCTTGAGATATGAATATTGGGAGGGGCTATGTTGCGTCAGTGGTTGTTTCAATTTATTGAAGCTAGAGGCTCCTCATTGGAGTTATGAAGAGAAAGGCGGGTATTGGGAAATAGGAGATTCATATGGTCAATTGTGCCAAAGACAGGGTCTTCAACTTCCGTAAAAGCAAGTTTTGGATGAAATAAAATAAACTTTATTCTTTATGTATTTTTGTACCACGAGGAGATAAGTAAGTATCATACTAGCCACATAACTATGAATCTTATGGTCTTATTGATATAACACTCTTTTTCATTGATTTGACTCAACTTTGTTCTTTTACTCTTAGAAGTAGGGAATGTAAGATTTGTTTGCATGCATTTGGAGAATTAATTTGCCTTCCTTTAGTAGGACTGTATATAAAAGTGAGATTTCACATGCATGCATAAGAAACTTTATATAAGAAAGAGGGGCCAATCTATTAGTTGAATTTCATGGGATAACATTTAGTTCTAGTGTTCCCTTTGTGTCCTCAATGTTTATATGTCCCCTATGACCTGAAAAGATTATATTTAACACTAGCATAAAAAGAAACGACTGATTTGGTATACTAAGGTAACTTTTTAATATATGAAGTGCTAAGATAATGTCAAAGTATTGTGTTTTTCATTTAATCAAGAAATTAAGTATTCATTTCATTCATGTAAATGACAACACAAGATTAAATAAAAAGAAGTAGAATCCTTTAACAAAATCTTGAAGGGGAATTGTTCAATTTATTACCGAAGTGCACAAATAAAAAAACTCATGAACTATATGGTTACCCAAAGACATTTTCCTCGACCACTAATGACTTGTGACAAACTTCCTTTCAAGAGTCTCTATCCATTAAATGAAAAATTTTCTCGTCAATATTTGTTTACAGAAAAAATAGTAGAGGGTCAGCGTATGTGGTTGGGAAATAATTGAATGAGCAAGAACACATACTAAAATTTAAGCATACCTTCCAACAAACTGTCTGTTTAGTTTTTTTAGTTACAAGAAAGTTAAGACAAATATTTATTCCTTAATATATTTTAAAAGTTTTGTAATATTACACTCAAGGACATTCAACTTAAATGGATTTCCACCTTTTCCAACTCTGGAAGAAAACGTTTAAATAGATCTTTTGAACGAGATTGTTGTTGAACTAGTTTACATCAAAAGTGAGTACCCTGGAATACCCAAAAATAACATAAAAGTTTGTGGCAACTGGATTTTACTGTTTAAAATCAATGATCTTCCCATCTCACATCATTCTTATCCAATCTATTTGTTTTTGAAATACAATTTGTGACTTTAAAACTCAATTCAGGCAAAAACAGTCACATTCTTCTAGTAATTAAAATGCTAGAATTACTATTATGTGATAGGAAGTCCATTGTTTTTATACCATGATCTCCAATAGAAACACTTCTTATTTTTTTGGGGGACTTCTAGGCTTCTACATTCTGATGTACCCCTAGCTTTATCACAAGCTCCTTCAAAAGTATCATTTACTCTTTCCCTTCAAGTATTGGGAAGGTGTAACGTCATATAAGTTCAACTTCCTTGAGTATCACATTGCAAATTTTTGATAATATAATATGGAGACAATATTTTTTGTTAATTTTGAAGTAACAGAGAAATTAAACAGATAATTGGTTGAAGTGTATTCTAAGATCTCTATTTGAATTTTAGCATGCTAAATTAATTCCAACCACGGAGAGTTCGAATCTTTTTTGTGTTTTCGGTTAACTAATTAACAATTAAGAGGAAAATATCATTTACGGAATAGAGACTCTATAAAATAAATCTCAAGTCAATATTTTTTCAGTAATTATGTAGAGACATAGGAACAAGTTTCTATATAAGTAGATGGTTCATGAGTTATTTTTGTTGTGCACTTTTGTAGTAACTTGAACGATTCCTCATTAAGGATTTGAAAAAGTTCTCTACTTCTTTTTGAATAATATTTTAATCCTTGTGGCTTTATCCTACATGAATTAGGGGAATTTTCATAGGCATGACTATTACTTCATTATTAAAAGGAAGGCCAACTGGGTTTCCTAACTCATGCAAAGAATAAAAGAACAAAGTGTTGTGTTAGGTAAAGTATCAAATAAATGAGACGATAACCTACATAGTGATGTGGCTAGTGTGGTACTTACAAAAAAATAGAAGCATATTCGACCTTATGAATTCCATCTGGACAATATTTTCCGTTTTCTCCATTGTATTACTAGTTTCACCTTATGTAAGGTTGTTTGCTCTTCTATTATTGCTCCTCTCTTTCTTGTTGTGTTATGCGATATTTTCCCTGTAATGATCCTCCTAGTTAGTTCCTCCATTTATTTGTCTTTTCAATATTTAGATCTTTCCTATAGTGCCCTAAAATTATTTATGACTTGTTGGAACTAACAGTTCAGTCAACTCATCGTTAATTTTGCGTTTTGTGCAATTTTTTCTGTGTTGGAGCTTCAAAATATGACCGGTTGACTCTGATCAAAACATTAGGTTGATAGCCTAATAATTCAATCATGATTGTTATGTTACCTCTGAAATTTCAATTTGAGTATAGTAGGACCATCAATTCCAATCCCAATGCTTCTAGGCTCATCTTAAGCCCATTTGTGGAAGTTGGCATAAAATATAGTTTAGGTGTGGGACATAATTCTCATACAAAAAATCTTGGTTTGAAGTTTTAACAGCTCTGTTTAAACCAAAATGTGTAATTTTGGGGATGGTATATCTCGTTTGAATGGACGGGGTTCCCATTAAATCTTGAGCCCCGATCAAGGCAATTTGCACATTCCATCTTTAGGCTAGTGCAACACAATAGATCTTCAAGTTCACATGTTTTTTGCTGCTTCTATATAGCCTGAAGTCTTTGGTCATAAAATTCATGGTAAAAGCTCTGTGATCGCTGATAGGATTCACCTCGACCCTCCAAATTCACAAGTTGTCGTCCACATTTGCAAAGAAGAGACATGGTTGAACTGAATCTATTGACCCCACAATCACGTCTTGGTGTCTGCATTGGTGGATGTCATATTACAGGTCCTTTAAATAAAGACCAACCGAGATTTCGGACATTCTTTACAATTTCAAAATGCAATAAGTCAAGATTTATATTTCCCTTTTTGTGATTTCTATTTTATTAGTTTGGAAATTGTGATTCTTTGTTTTTTGATCATTAAAGAAGTGTATGTGGATCATATTGCTGGTAATTTCTCACCATGAAGACCTTTATTACCTATTTAGTGGTGATTTCAGTGACCTATTATTGCATGATCAGATTTCATTGCATTGCGAGCTCGGATTGTGCCCATTTTTTAGGTACATGTTCCTTGAGACGTTTGGGAGCATTCAAAGTAGTCAATGTTAGGATTTTCAGCGTAGGTGCCATAATCCTCATTTTTAATAGATTATTGATCGATCTAAAATTATTTTAATTTTGGTGTCTAAACATTGGTGTTGATGTCACAAAAGGTGATTTATGAGGGTAAAGTTCCAACAGTGAGAGCGTGAATGATTGTCTTCGAGGTAGGATATGATCTAATTTTTCTTGATTGCGTTCATTTAGATAATTTTATTATTACTCACCTGTAAATTGAGATTCTAATTTTTGTGTTTAGGTATCCTTTCCTTTATTCCTTTTTCTTGATTCCTATTAATGTTTTCAGCTAGCCTTGTGTGGCAGGATCCTTAGATTAGGCTTGTAACACCTTGTTTTTGGCGTAATTTGTGTAGTAATCCTCTTTAGAGTTAATAAATGAGGGTTTCGTTTATCTGGAAATTTAGATTCCTTAGTATGCACTTTATAAAGTCTTTTTAGTTATTACTTACTTGTTTTAGTGATTGTTGTTATTTAGGTGCCCTTTTGTTAGAGCTTGAGACTTTAGTTGAATGTCATAGTTGTAGGTTGTCATTAGTTAGTTTTTTTTAATGAATAGTATATTCAGGGTAAGGCATCAACCCTTGAAGTATTCCCTACTGATTTGTTGAACTCCTCATTATTTCTTCCAATTCAAGATACTGGTGAGCTTGTTATGATATTATTATTGCGAATGTGGGAAAATTTTTGGGCCTGAGGACTAAGTGTAGGACCATTTGGACTTCAGGTTAGTTTCCTTTGCTCTAAAACCGTGGTAGTAGTGACTGTGTTTATTTAGCTGGTTTACTGTAATTGTTTGGATGTTGGTGATAGAATGCATTGTATTTGACACTTAATTCATATTTTTGTCGTATGATACTGGTTCATGCATAGATTTTCATTACGGTTTTTGAAAATGAATGTTTTCACACTTATAAGTTTTCTAAACTAGTTTTGATAGTATTTGTACAACTTGGATAACTTGAGAAACTGGTGTTATAACATTAGAGGCATCTATTATGTGCTTGATTTTTAATTACTCAATTAGCACGTCATCACATATTTTTCTATAATGATTTGGCTACTTGTATCTATGGTACCATGACTGAGCTGCTCTTGTTCTATCTATGACATATATAGTTTGAAGTCAAGGATTTTGACCAAACAATGTATATGGACTTCTCTAGTCTTCTATGCGTCCTTTTGGTTGTTTGCCACATTGAACTAGATGAGTGTATCCACATATATAGGTCATTCCTAAATTTTAGTTCCAAGGAGTTGTTTTACATTCTTGGTTGTGTGGTACTTTCTAATGGCTCAGCTTCTTTCTATTGAATTACCTGCATTTATGCGTATTGCCTATCACCAATTTACTTGATTATTCTTCCAAAACCTAGTAATATGGGAGAGTCGATTGGTTTATATTTTTGTTTGTACCTTTAGGGCTAAAGAAGTCTGATTAGGTAAGTGTTTGACTATTTGTGTATATTGTGTTGGATTTATCGTCATTACTTTTATGGTTTGGCTGGCTTGATCCTATCTTGATGGTTTTCACTGAGTTATGAGTAGATTTACCTCATTTGGGTGGTTATGCTGAGTAGCCATTTTTATGTTTGTTTACCGTTTGATAGTTTCCACGAAAATAAGCCTTTTTGTCCTGATTAGGTATTGGGGCTAGCACATTAACATATGTTCTCTCATCTAGACCTCTTTCTCAATGTATAATATCTCTTTGCTTATATTAATCTTAAACTGTAAATTAAATTTCCTTTAGTTGCTTATATCTTACTTTTCTATTTTATTTGTTGTTTATACTTGCATTTTCTTCCGAGCTCAATCCGACTAAGCCTAAAAGTATGACTTGTTGGTATTCATACTACTCTTTTGCATCCTACAGATTATAGTACATGTTCTCACCGTTGATATGGATTTTGTGCGGAGAAAGCTTAGGAATTCAGAAAAGGGAGTGATGCTTGACCTCCAGAGCTTCCGTTTTTAATCTATGTTGTATAGGAGTAGTCTTTGTGCTTCATTAAGACAGGGCCTATATATATTTGTGTATAGAAAGTCTTGTACTCCTCTTTGATTATAAGCTCAACTAATCATCAATGTTAAATGTTGGGTTATCTTTTCGGATTTATAGATGTTTATTTATCCTTTTAATTTTCACTATTCCCTACTTGACATATGATTTCTTATAGGTGATAGCGCATTTCTCGTGCTTCCAGGCTATGTTGTAAGGCTTAACTAAATGGGTGGTGTAGTAAGCGTTATTATGACATGAGAAACCAATTCATTAGAGTCTTCTATAATGTACTTACCTATTTCAATATATGGTTTTGATATGTTGCTACAAGAAACAGACTTTATATTGAGGTTATGTGAAATTTATCTAATTTATTTTTTGTACCTAAAGCTAAATCGTTCATAAAAATGTATGATAGATACAATGAACTTTTCATTGGATAAAAGGGGGAAAAACATATAACTTACGTCACAACAGTTAAAGGGAAAAGTGAGTTTTCTTATGAGGACATGTAAAGTAAAGTATTTCCTCTATATGCATCCAAAAGTTTGTGATAAAACATCTCCCACAAAATTTCTTGATCATCATCCTATTTATTAGTTTCTAATATCTAGGAACTTCCATTCCCTTCACATCATCATATGCACATTCTCTTTGTTGAAAATATGTTTTCCGCTGAAAAAATAAATATGTTTAGTAAAGTTAAAGTAATGAAAAATGCACTGAATCATCTACTAATCATTAAGTTTACCACTAATGCAAGAAGGCAATAAAAGTACAACAGAGAGCAGAGATCTTATAAAATAGTATAGACATACTCTTCATAGACACATACTCTTCAATATATATTAAAAGTGAACAACCCACCCAAATATAATAAACTAAATCGAACAAGTTATTCTTTTGCAAATCTATAGCCCCAAAATAATTGGCCTAGTTTGAAAAACAAGAATTTTTCTATTGTTGTGTTTTTAGATCTTCAAGCCAAAAATGGGGTGATTTTCCGTTCATCATCCTCAAATAACTAATATAAGAAATGAAAATAAATTTAAACAAGTTACTTCAAATTCTTGATTTGACAGCAAATCAACAAGGAAAGTCAACTTATACATATATAAGTCGAGAAAAAAAAAGAAATTAAAACACAATTTTACTGCACATGTGCATCATAACTTTTTATGAACTTTTGCTTTGAATGTTAACATAAAGATGTAATGAGATGACAAAGAACAACAGAAGTAAATAGTTGAAGACCTAAGACAAACATTAATCAATCTATAAGGAGTCACTTAATTTGAGTAACTATTAGTTTAACTCATTAAAAACTAGAGAAATTTTCATTAGTTTTTCTATGATTCAAATGAAGAAATTAAATTAATAAATGAAAAGTCCTTTTCATTTCTCATCCAAAATTATCATTTAAACCACAATGAGAATTGACAAAATCTTTATGCTTCTATTGAATATTAGGAAGTAAAATAGAAGAAGTTCTATTTAAGTTCTTACCAGTTTGAAATTTTGTGGGTGTTTTAGAGGTTTATAGTGTTAGAACAATGGAGATAATTTTGCCGTGGGTGCGCTGGATTCTTTTAGTTGGTATCATGGTGGCCCTCGATAGAACAATAACAAAAAGAGGTAGAAAAAAATCCAATGGCGGCGCAATGGCCTATTTTCATTGTGATGACGAGGAAACGTTGGTTGTCCAATAGATTTTGGTGTGGGAAGTGGAGAAAGAATGGAGGAGAAGACTGACTGGTGGTGGTTCCAATGGTTTTTTGTTAGCAGGTAGGGTTAAGGGATTGTTTCAATGGTAATATTATTTATAACATGGGCAGTTTTGGTAACATTAAACAATATCAGTCAATTTAGATATCACTAGTGTTATAATTATGTTTAGCAGTAATTGATTAAAATATATATTATGTAGTGTCAAATCAATAGGTTAACGTAACGACCAAATTATACAGTAACATAAAGGGCAAATACATATGATATATCAAAGATAATTTATAACATGTGGTGCAAAATATCAAAAACAAAATGTCGAAATTGAGTTTATTCACATTGGTGATTCATGAAGCGCGAAATTTGACCTGAAATGTAATACATCTCAAGTTTATCATACACATTTATAAAAGTATTAATTTATATCATTACTTTAATAATCATTTATATCTCATATAACGATTATTCTCACCAATGTAATTTTTAATTTTATGGCAAATTAATTTTTAACTTTTCTTACTTAATTAAGGTTTGATCAGTTATAACTAAACTGTTTTTAGAATAATTTTTTAATTGTGTTATGCATTTTATAAACGGTTACTTATTTGCTAAGATTGTACAAATATTTGATTAATTTTAACAGCTATACAATTTAAAATATTATTATGTTTATGAGAAAACATAGATTTAAAACGATAAATTTACATATCAAAATAAAACTTCAACTTCAAATTATAATTTCATATCACACAAAATACGTAAATGACCAGAGAGAGTAGCACATGTTAAATGCGTCAGTTAAAACGGGTGGTACCATTTTGAGGAAATATTTGTATATATATCAGTACTCAAAAGTTTTATCCATACACATAACTTCCCAATAACTTGTTAACAATATTGTGGACTTGTACGTTTGCTTAGGGATGAGAATGGAGGAAAATAATGTGTAGTTTCATACTTCAATCACACCTTCAAGGGATTCTTTTGATGTCGATGAAGAGCATATGAATACGATAATGATGTGAAAATCATCATAAAGGAATTTAATTACGAACAAAAAAAGTTGTGTTACTAGTAGGACATGCCATTTTCAATTCCCTTTGTCAATACTCATTAGGTGATGTTACTCAAATCCTTGCTGGACATATTGTTACCTTTCAACTTACTGCTGCTTCGGTACAAATCCTTGTTATTGCTGGATTTTAAGAGGGAATACTGGTTGTGGTCCAGTCGACGGGTTGTGGGGCCCAACCGTTGTATTCAACTTTCAACCTTAAAATGTCACTAAGTCTAGGACTCTCCTACGATACCTACCTATAACTCGTACATTGGGCGTTGTAACTTCCTCGTGAACCGTTTAAAAACACTTAAATCATGACATTTTTTGGAAAAAAACTGATTGTCCAACCATGAAACTAGACGCATAGTCAATGGGTTGTTCCATAGGCCGTGGATAGCACCGTACAAACTGGCACTAGTATTCATAAAAGTTAAAAGTATATCCTTTCTTGAATCGAAGGTGTTACACTACACAGGTGAAGCAAATATATATTGTTATATAACTTTGTATGAACTAGTGTATTGAATGTTAATGTAAAGTGGGAAAATGACATTAAATAGATGAAGGGAAGAAAACAAATGAAGACGTAACTTTGTTATATTGGTTGATTATGCTCCTATAGTAAAAATAAAGTTATTCTACCTCTATCGTGACTAACTCCATCATTTGTGCTCCTCAATTGAGTGGAAAGCCCCAAAAAGATTAAAATTACAGAATTTTACTTATATCATCCAATATTAATCTGATCCAACCAAATTAATAATATAACCCATTTTCAACCTACATAAACATTATTTTCCACAACCAACACCTCAACTTAAACCACCACTAAATCCACCACACTCTCAGAGATATCCTCCACAACCTTTGATGAATCCACCTCCTCTCCCTTACTTTACCTAATCCACCACCATCGTCGAAACAACCACCCACTCTGTGATCTCTAACTACCTGCATATCTGATTTGTTTATTTACTTTATGATGTTTATATTTAAACAAAGATAGCCAAGTCTTTTATTTTATGATAAAGTCAAATTACAATTTCAAAGAAAAATAAGTCAAACGAATTGGATCCCATTTTGAAGATAGCCATTGTAACCATAGAGTCCAATTAATTTTGGAGAAAATAATCCATTATAATGTTTTTATACTAATTGATTTTGGAAAAAAATATTCTTTGTAGAGAATTCAATTAGTTGGTACTACAACATATATGAAAATTTAGATATGTAGTTAGTTGCGCTATTCTAAATATCAAACTAGAACTTAACTGCAACCAAAACTTTTAAATCTTCAACATTTTATTTATTAGCTTCAGTGCCTTTGATGTCTCTACTTCTTTCATCTTTCTGTCATAATTGTGTGCTCCATATCTACAATGATTCCTGCAATCCACATCTTTTTCCAGTTTAAATAATGAAATATAATATGGATAATCCAATACATTGTACCACCACCAACACCTCCACCTTGCTCGAAACGTTCAATAGTGTACAAATTTTTATACCACCTGAGTTGTTTAGTAAATTCTATCATAGTTTTTGTAAGCAACATCAATAGCCGTTGTTGTAGTAGAATTATTGGAAATTTATATCAATCTAAATGAGTTTATATAGATTAGGGTACTATGGCCACACTATTATCTTTTAAAATTTTCCAAATGGAATACATGTGGTTCGACTTCAATCATTGTTGGACCTCTCGGATGTACAAAAGTGGAGAGTGGTCGTCTTAATGACGGTAGTGGAGGAGATCTCGAGAGGGTGATGGATTTGGTGGTGGGTTTATATTGGAGGTGTTGGTGGTGATAAACAATGTTGATTTTGACTAAAATAAATTGGTTATATGATTAAGTAGGTTTGATTGGGTGAAAATTGGATAATTGTAGTTGATTTTTCGTTTTCTATCCAATTGAGGGGAAAAAATAATTCAATTAGTGACGTCGGGGGTAAGAATAACTTTATTTTAACATTAAAGGCACAGTCAACCAATATAAAAACTTTAAAGTTTAATTTTGACCCTTTTCCTCTAATAACCTGTAAGGATTAACTTTTAGTTTCAGTTAATTACAACTTGAGGGCTTTCATGAGTTTTTCGCATTCAAAAGGAAAAATAAGTATTTATAGGTGAAAATCCTTTTTGATTTTTCCCATCTGGAATTATAATTTAAACAAAAATTAGAATCATGAATATCTCTTAATCTTATTCTCCATTTAAGGAAGTAAAAAAACAAGTTAACTAGAGTGTTTTCAAGTGCTCACTAGTTCTACAGTTTTGTGGGGTGTTAGAGGCTAATAGTTTTAGAACAATGGAGATATGTTGGTTGTGGGTGCAGTATATTCTTTTAGTTCATATAACGCTGGCCCGCGATAGAACAATGGCTAATTAAGGTAGAAAACAAGACCTATGGTGGAACTACGGCTGATTTTAATGGTGACTGTGGAGGAAAGGTTATAGTTGGGGGTTGGGGGTGGGGGGTTGTGTTAAGGATGGAGAAGAATAGAGTTTTTTGGTTACCTTCAGAAAAAGGAAGATTTTTTTATATACTCCCTGCGTTTAAAAAAGAATGACCTCCTTTCCTTTTTCATCGGTTTAGAAAAGAAAGACCTCTTTTTTTTTGTAACATTTTAATTTTAGCTTTCGACGTGACATGTTTAAGGCCACAACATCAAAAGGAAATTTTGTACATTTGACCTTACTGTAATTTAGGACCACAAGATAAAAAATCTTCTTTATATTCTTAAACTCTATGTGAAGTCAAACAAGTCTATTCTTGGTGAAACGGAGGAAAAATTTTCCAAGGGTTTTTTGTTCTAAGCTTAAGGGACTATTTCAACGGTAATATAATTTATAATATGGGCTAGTTTTGTAACTTTTAAAAACATCGATCAATTTTTCAGCATTGATGTTTCAATTGTTTTTACCGGTGATTAATTCAAACATGTACCTAGTGTAGTGTCATATCAATTGATTAACATAACAAACAAATTAAATAACAAATAAAAGGAAGAAAAATTGTTGTATTTGAAAGATCATTTAATAACATACGTTATTAATCAATATGGGTAATTTTATTTTTTCTTCGCACATTTGTATATTTGCTAAACCTTCAACAATTTGAGTAATCGGAATGGGTGGAACACTTAGCTTTTGTCACTTAGGGTTGACAAGTAAGCAACAAGCTACTCGAGGCAACATGAACAATGAAATTACCACCCAATGAAATAGACAACCTATCCAAACACACCTAACTATTAAAAGAATCACTTGTTCCACTGCACCTTCATGAAAAACCTCTGAGATGTACCACCAAATTTAGTCATTAATATCAAGCATATCTTAAAGAACATACAAAACAACCTACAAATAAACAATAGATTTTTTTTTCATTCTTGGTGATGTTTCCCTTGCCTTAACAAAACAAATCACTACCTCAATTGCCAAATGCCTTGTATTTTTTGTGAAGTGATAGCCTTAGCTATCACAACCGGGGAGCACCACCTAGAAGTAAAATGGCATACTTGACCTCTCGGAGGTCGTATACAAGACCATAGTTATCATTCATCTCATTAACATATTAAATTTAGTGGAAAATTTAAAACCTTTCATAGCACATCATATGCTAGAAACATGAATTCATATATATATATATATATATATATATTTATAATATAATATAATTCATAATACATATATAGACTGTAAGTGTCTTTGCCATCTAAGACTCAACAACATTAAAATACATTAGGGACACGACCCTTAAAATATAAGACATAACGGTACAATATTTAAGCATTTTACATTAAGATATGAGAAGGAAATCATTGGAACTTAAGGAACTCTTTCCTTGAATTTGGGAATCACATATCAAGCTCCTCAATCATAGTCATCCTTTCAGAATCCATAACCTACACTTTTTGTAAAAAGTAGAGAAGAATAGGATGAGTACAAGAATGCACTAAGTATGACAACCATGCATTTAAAAAGGGACATTTTCTTGAAATCATACTTCATGCCTTTTTGAGTAAATCTTTATAGAAACATTAAACAATAGTATTTTTATCTTTCACATACTTCGTATGAACATATTCAAAGTCCAAGCACCACATAAGATTATATATAGAATTTATGGCATACTTAAGGCACATTACAGTAAGCCCTTTTCCCCTTAACACTGAACCACCTTCTCTTTTGTTCATTAACTTCCCAAGTAACTCTTTAGTGATACTTGGTGCAATGCATCACCTTAAGGAAACAAGAAAACATACATGTCGTCTGCACAAGAAAACACATACCATCATAGAAGTATAGTACAACATAGACATAGTTAAGTCAAAACTATAAGGACATTACAGTGAACTCCTAATCATTATGCACATATACTTATTTTACTTCACATAGAACCTTATAAGACCTATCTCATGCCCCCAAATCTAAGTCTTTTAGTGCAATGTACATGTAAGACTCCATAACCTTACACATACTTAGTAAACCTATCATGAGTCCACAAGACTTTATATCCAAGTCATATATCACATAGTAAGAGCAGACAAGTTCATTTATGTCAAGCAAGACTTTTATCATATAGTCAACAAAATCAACATCATCTATGAAGAATCGTATCATGAACATCTTCATAACTAGTAGACAAATACTACAATGTCATGCATAAGGAACACATACATAGTGACATGCATAACAATACCTTCCTTGAACTTCCTAAGGAGCAACTTGTGCAATGTCTAGATTGATTCATTACTTCCACCTATCCTAAGTAACATCCCTTAAGTCATTCTAGTTAGGGTCATAGTCTTTTACTTCCATTGTCCATTTTATTTTAGGGAAAATATATCCTTAACCGACATAAACCTGTGATTCGAAACATGGAATCCTGTGTCATAAAACCCCACACAGAAGCAGGTGGTCTACCAGCTACAGTAGAACAAAATGTTACATAGATTTCTAGGTGGATCCACTAGCTAGTATCTTTTGGTGGCAACATAGTTATGGAACTTGGGGGTACATGTAAAAACCCTCTTTATGAAAATATTGGGCATTGTAGTTATTCACTTATGGAAACATTATTTTAACACCCTTTTGGGTGATGATCCTATCTACCATGAGATTTATGGTGAGCTACCTTCCTACAATAGGAAGGGACACACACTCATTTTCAAGTTCACTCGGTTCTAAGCTAAGTTCCCTTTATTGGAAAACCTTTATTATATTATATTTTTACTTCATAAAACATAGGTTAAAGAGAGTCATCCCCCCCATATGTTTAACTCATAGGTCATATATGTAAGTTCATCAACCTAAATCATGTAAAGAATCCCTTCATATGAACATAGCATATGTAAAGCATCATCTAGTTTAGGGTACACATGAATACACCATTCAAGGCCCCTCGCATGACTAGGTCTTCATAATGTGTGTGTATACATATATGTGAGTAAACCTTGCACATAACATATTAAGACACACATTTTCATACATACATATTCATACATATAGAAACAAAAACTATAACTATCCTATCAAGGTACACATGTGCAATGCATAGCAAAGTCCCATACCCTTTCCCATACTAGTACACCTATCAAGTCATCCTAGATAAGGAAAACACATATCATGCTTTTATAAACATCTTCTTACCATGCATAGTAGTAGACACTAGTGAATATGAGAACTACCTTTCATTTAGACACGGTGACCAATATTACTTGCAATTTGCATGTAAAATGAGTGTGTGTACATTGGTCAACATGATCACATAATGGCTATAAACAACATATTGAGTTAGTCACCCTCTTAGACCAAATAATTTATCAAGCATAAACCACACAACACATAACAACATAGGATACAAGTCAACTTCATATCACACTTAAGACTCCTAATTTGTTCTATTCATGAATTCACATAGGGGTACATAGGTAAGGGATTATTAAGAATTTTACTCATCAATGGCAGATGCTATACATTAACCTAACATGGATTTACACATGGTCATACAAATAGCCATACAACCTAGACCACAACTAGAATAGGAAAGTAGGCTTAATCTTCTCATAGTATCATCATAAGTAAATGTTCATATATTCACTGATTTTCCTTCAAGGCCATGGTCAACACATATAATAATGACAATAAATTAAACACCGTCACCATAAGTGAACCATACAACACAATGCCATACAAGGCTTCCTCAACATTACTATAAAGAAATAGACAAGTAGAAGAGTAGAGGAATTCTCACTAATCCTATAGCCATTTGTTATCATTGACCATTACTACTCTTTTATCAATAAATCAAGCATAGGGTAGTAGGTTAAGGTACCAGAATCATACATGAAGTTAAGCATAATCTACTACAAGGTCATGTTATAACTAGTACAATACATTAAAATACTAGAAGGTACAATGACATAGACCATCAACCAATTTAACTTGCATGGATTATAAGTCATAATTCATCAATAGCACCAATCTAGGGAAGTATCTTCAAGAAATCATAGCTTAGACGAGATCCTACTATATTTTCCAATAAACTCTAGATCAATGTAACATGCTTCATATTAGGATTTCATGGAGGATAGATTTACATATGTTAATCCTATTAAAAATATCATTTATTAATTCACATTTGATAAAATTAGATATAATTCATAATCATATTACATAAAAGGAAGTAGCTAACCATCATTTTTAACGCAATTGAATCTCACAGTAAGCTTGCTAGAATCATCAATCTATAGGCTAAACGATGTAGGTCAATCATACCAAGTTTCCTTTAATTCGATTACTAAGGTTTCATACTCACTATTTATTCATAATATCCACTTAATAAAGTATCTACAATGATCTTATGCAATCGGAATCTCATTACAATCAGCATGAATCTGAAATTACAGTGAACATATAGAACATCGGCTTGTTTTGTTCAAATCTTCATACATAGATTCGTACAGATAATTCATCAACGATTCACCATCAATATACATATCAGACAGTATAAATAAGCATATTAACATAATTGAAGCACAAATTGATATGCATAATAAAGCCATACATAGACTAAAATGGAGTTTGTGAAATAGCATGGGTTCATCATGCAACAAGATTGAAAATCACGTTCAAATCAGTAGATGATCATCAATGAATTCATATGATACTTTTTATAATCAATTTAAGAAAGAAACCATGGCTAGATTGAAGAAGGAGATCTTTGATCATGCAAACTCTTTTGAAAACATTGAGATTAACTCTCTCGATGGAAGGTTAACTAGAGATGAAGGATCACCATAACTTTGTAAAGTTGAAAACCTCTAAAACTTGATCAAGAGATGAAGGATAACCGTAACTTTGTATAGTTTAAAACCTCGAAAACGTGATGATTAATCCATGAAAATCAAAGCTAGAAGCTGTTCTTGAGCTTCACCAACAATGGTGGTTTCTAGGGAGAATATTTTGGAGGGAAAAGATTTAATTCGTGGGAGAGGATTTGGAATGGGTTCTTCACGTGTTAGATGACTTATATACACCAAAAAGTATCTCAATAAACCTATTAGAATCATTTTTGGACGTGGGGTAAATTTACCATTCACCGCTTAAATAAACTAGACGCAGTCACCAGTTTACATGCCACCATCAATGGAGAAATTGACTGGCCGTAGATAAGTCTAGTGGCCATCCTTTTTCTTCCGTCGATTGGTAATTGGACAATTTTTGGGTTGAGACCTGTCCAATATAATTACCAATATACAATAACTCACCAAATTGCCTTTGGTTGACCAACTGGCCGTCGTTTGGTCCGTCGATTTACACTGCCAAGGCAATGTCTCGACCAGCCTTGGGTCCTGCTAGTGGGGCGTTTTTCGGGGACCATAGAAGTCGTACCCAGACATTTCCAAAGTAAATACAACCTTTAAAAATTTCCAAAGTAAGAACTTTACTTATCATCATTCAATTTACTCAAAATCGTTGAATTAAAAATTTTCTGTGTGGGTGAACTAACTCGACATGGAAAGATCTCACATGACTTGTTAGGGATCACCCCCAAGAAATTCCACTCAAAATCCTTAGCGTTCTTGGTGATTCCTTGAACTTTCTCCCTTTTCCTTCTTTTCTCATTTCTATAATCCCTAAGCGTAAAATAAATTTTCTAATATAAACTAAAACTTATTTTTACCCCTAATAAATCCCTAAAACGAAATAGGAATAAATGAGTAAAAAGACTATTTTTCCTTTCCGTAATTCCGGAATTGGACTTTCCTCACGTCATCAGTCCAACATCTGATAGGCATATATCCCTCATACGTATCAAAAATCCACAAACACGACGGCATTGGAAATATCTCTTCAAGGGTTCTCCAACTATATCAAGAGCTAAATCCAACTTATCTTGAGCTAGAAGTTATGGCCATTTGAAAATGATAAAAAACTTGATTTCTTAACTCAGAAAATTTTCCTGATTTTTCCTTTTCTTTCCAAATGTGATAAATTTTTAGTTTCTTAGCTTATTCTTGGCTATTACAGGCTACAAGATGTTACAATATATCCCCCTTGGGAACATTTGTACTTGAATAAGATTTCTTTCACTAAGGGAAGAATAGTAACCTAAAGTGTAACACTCAACAATCAAAAACAAGTAACATAATGCTTATTAATAATTTATAAAATACTAAGAAGAGAATTAGTACATTGACCTGGATTCTCTTCAAATTCAAATATATGTTGATATCTCTTCTTCATATCCTTTTCAGCTTCCCAAGTCGCTTCTTTAGGAAATTGGTTCCTCCAAAGGACCTTGACTGACCCAACCTCCTTTGTTTTCAACTTGCGAATATGGCGATCTAAAATCTTAACCGGAATCTCTTTATAGGATAAGCTATTCTTAATCCCAAGACTCTAAGTTGGTATAATAAATGAAGGATCACCATGCATTTCTTCAACATGGAGATATGAAGTACCAGATGAACCGCTGCTAACTTTTGTAGTAGCTCCAACTCATAAGCGTCATTATTGATTCTTTTGGATACTCTATAAGGACCAATATACCGGGGACTAAGTTTACTTTCATACAAAAACACATCAAACCCTTCATGGGTGAAACTTTCAGATATGCCCAATCACCCACTTGTAACTCCAATGGCCTTCTCCTATCATCCGTGTAAGACTTTTGATGACTTTGTGATGTTTTCAGTCTTACTTGAATAACCTTCACCTTATCGATGGATTAGTGATCTAGATATATTCCTATCAACCTATCTTCACCAACTTCGAACCACCCAATAGGAGATTTGGATATTCTCCAAAAAGATCTTCCTATGGAGCCATTTTGATTTTCTAATGATAATTGTTGTTGTAAGTGAACTCAATGAGAGGTAGGTGATCATCCCAATTCCCATTTAAATCAATCATTCAAGACTTCAACATATCTTCTTAGTTATGGATAGTACGCTCTCCTTGTCCATCCGTCTGAGGTTCAAAGCACTATTTAAGTTCACCTTCGAACCCAAAAATTTCTGGAAAGACTTCCAAAACTGAGTAGTAAATTGTACACCTCTATATGAAATTGTCTAATCCGATGAGCATTCCCTCGAATTAACAAGTTTTACTTGACATCACGGAGGTTTTATACAAGCCTATAGTTATCATTCATCGCATTGACATATTAAATTTAGCGGAAAATTGAAACATTTTCATAGCATATCATATGCTAGAAACTTCATTTCATTTTATATATATAAAATATCATAATACATACTTAGACTCTAAGTCTCTTTGTCATCATAAACCCAACAAAATTACAATATATTAGCGACACGGCCGTTAAAACATAAGACATAACTATACAACATCTAATAAATTTTATAGTCAGACATGAGTAGGGAATCTTAGGAACTTAAGGACCCCTTTCCTTGAGCTTGGGAATCACCTATCAAGCTCCTAAATCATATAGATATCCTTTAAGAATTCATAACTAAACTTTGTGTAAAAAGTAGAGAAGAATGGGATTAGTACAAGAATGCACTAGCTGTTTTAACCATGCAAACACATGCATTTAAAAGGGCCATTTACTTGAAATCATACTTCATGCATTTTTGAATAAATCTTTATAAAAACATTAGGCAATTGCATTTATATCGTTTCCATGTTTTATATAGACATATTCAAATACCAAACATCACATAGGATCACATTAGAATTTATGACATTTTAAAGTAACATTAAAGTGAGATAATTTCCCTTAATAGTGAACTATCTTCTCTTTTATTCATTAACCTCCCAAGTAGCCCTCTAATGATTCTTGGTGCAAAGCATCACCTTAATGTAAGGAAGAAAACATTCATACAACCTACATAAGTCATCACATATCATCATACAAGTATAACACATGATAGAGACGTTTAAGTCAAAACCTTCGGAACATCACAGTATGATACATCAATTTACATATATATTTATTTATTTTCTTATACATCATTATGGGACCTTGGAAATGACCCCAATTTTAGTCTACTAATGCATTGAACATATGAAAACACATAACTCCATAAATTCTTACTAAACCCTTCATGAGACCACCAATCATAACATTCAATTCATACCTCAACATAACACATAAGGACAACTCCATTTATATCAATAGTCTTTATCATATATTCATTAAACTCACATAGTGCATATAAGAACAAGACCATATGACATAGAGTCATACCATGCATATCTTCATGACAAATACTACCATGCCATGCATAAAGACATATTCATAATCATACACATTAGGTAAACTTCCTAGGACTTTGTAAGGAGCTACTTGTGCAATGTCGAGATGGGTTCATTACCTCAACCTATCCTAAGTAACATCCCTTAGGTCCTCCTAGTTAGGATCCTATTAATTTAATTCCATTTTCTATTTTACTTTAGGGAAACTATAGCCTTAGTCACACTAAGACCATGGGTGCTAAACATGGAATTTGGTGTTGTAAGGCCTTATACCAATGGAAGGTGTTCATACCTAGCCAAGGTAAAAGATTAATGCATGACAACATACTAAGTGATATCTCATTGCTAAATCCTATGTGGCAAGCATAGTTATGAAACTAGGAGGTACATGTGAAAACCCTCTTTATGCAAAAATGGGAAATTATGGTTATTAACTTATGGAAACATCACTCTAACACCCTTTTGGGTCATGAGGCTATCCACTCCATGAGGTTTATGGTGACCTACCTTCCCACATTGGGAAGGGACACACACTCATATTCAAGTTCACTCATTGCTAAGTTAAGTTCCCTTTATTCAAATAACTTCATAAAATATAGGCTGAGGAGATTCATCCTCTCATATTCTTAGCTCATAGGTCACAGATGAAAGTTCATCAACCAAAATCATGTGAGAATATCCTTTCACATGGACATAGCATATATATTTGCACTATATAGTTAAGGATACACCTAAGCACACCTTTTGAGGCTCCACTATTGACTAGATCATCGTTCATGTTTGTGAGTGTATATATATATGTGAGCAAACCTTTCACATAACACATAATGTCACACATGTTGATATAACAATCCATAAGTCAATATGAGTACCTATATGAGCAATTCTTTCATATCAACACTCCAAGACACTATCCACATTCATACTTCATCAAATCATATACTTAACATCACAACATATAAGTCATTTTCATAACATGTTCATACAATCTTATGCATGTCCTTGGAAAACCAACCTAGGAACTATCCCATGAAGGTGTAATATTCAATGCGGTTAAAGTCCCATAACCTTGCCTATTCTAGTACATCTATTAAATCATCCTAGTGAATGATACATCACACAACAACATAGAATGGTTAGCATAGCATAAGACTCATTTATTTAAGACTTACAACATTCTTACAGTAAGCTTTAGTCTTTATGTACTTATCTTAGCTTTAAATCACATATATAATTATAAGACCTCATCATAGGCATAAGTACATATAATCCTTAAAATTTCCATTTACATTCTCAAAACAATAGTAAGATCACCTATATTCACAACTAGAGAAGAAGACTAGGCACAAGTAACACATAAGGTGATCATCATAACCACTCCTTCATATAACCATCAATTTGTCTTCAAGGCCATGGTAAACACATATATAATGACAATGAAGTAAATAACGCCATCATAAGTGGACATACCACAAAATGCCATACAAGGCTTCATCAACTACACTAATATAGAAAAGTAGAGGAGATAAGTATTCTTACCGATTTCTCACCTTTGATCATCATTGATCATACAACTTTCTCATCATTAATTCATTATATATCAGTATCTATATGTACTTAAATCATAAACAAAACCATGTACAAGCCGTCGCAAGATCATGATACAACTAGTGCACGACATCATATATATGTTAGAAAGTGGAGAGTTATATATCATCAAGTAACTTCTCTAGTTTTTCTCATTAATCATAATGTATAAATAATATACATTTAGGACAGTATATAAATACATATAAATTTATTCTATATCATGCTTCATCTACCCTAGAATTAAGATCACATAATGTTCATTACAACATTAAATTTGTAGGCTAGAAGATCCTAGATCAATTCATGCCAAGACATCTTCACCTTGATCATCAAGAATTCATACCCACAATTCATTTATATCATTAATATAATGCAGTATTTAAGGACAACATAACATAAACGAAATCCTACTACAATATGCCGTAAACTCTAGATCATAGTGACATGCTACTATAGAAATCAATGGAAGATAGAATAATCATAGGCAAACTCGACTTTGATCCACATGAATCCATTACATACAACTCATGATCGCATTACATCATAGGAAGTACCTACAAGAACCATAACATAATTGAATTCCATATTATTCATTAAAACGTCATTACATTGATCACATAAAGGCATGTATTAGACATTTTAAAATCTTCATATATTGATACTCATGTATCTTTCATCATCAATTCAACATCAATTAACGTAAATAACAGTAGTTATAAGAAATTCAACGTAAGAGAATAACAATTCAACCATTAACCAACCATGATTACAAAGACCATGCAAGGACTAAATCGATTTAGGGAGGGAACATGGGTTGATCATGCAATTTGATTAAAATAACATCAAAAACAATCCATTAAAATCAATTAATAATGATTTAACCATTTAAAACGTTTTGAGGATGAACCCATGGCTAGATTGAAAAAGAAGAACTTTGATAATGAAACTTCCTTTGAAAATATTGAGATTAACTCTCCAAGTGAAAGGTTACTTAGAGATGAAGGATCACCATATCCTTATCTACATAAAAACCTCTAAAAATCGGTGAAGAACACAGGAGACACCAATCTACAAGATGTTCTTGAGCTTCACCAACAATGGAGGTTTCTAGAGAGAATATGTTTTGTAGAAAAGATTCAATTTGAGTGAATGGGATTCGGAGTGGGTTGGTCACGTTTTAGATTATTTATATAAACCTAAAAATAGGTAAATAAGTCAATTAGAGTCAGGTTAGGACGTTGGGTAAATTTCCAATTCACCCCTTAATAAAACGGTGCGCAAGGCACCAGTTGCAGGCCACCATCGACGGCACCATTGATTGAAAATAGGTCAATCGACGGGCCTTGTGTTGCTTCCTTTAATTTGTCCTTGGCATAGTATTTGTTTGATCCTTTCCCAGGCTATGTGTCCATCGACAAGACCACACCAACGGTTCGTTGGTCAACCAACTGGGTGTCGTTTGGCTTGTCGATTGATACTTGCCAAGGCAGTGTCTCGACAGTCTTGGGTCCTTCTTGTGGGACCTTTTGCGGGGTCCTTTAGAAGTCGTTCCCGGACGTTACCAACGTAAATTCAAACCTTAACAATTTCTAGATCTCCCACATTAGTTTCACCCAAAAAAATTACATGTAACACATCTAAACAGGCTAGGCCCCATTAAGATACTTGAGCGTCTTAAGGGATAACTTTCGAACATGTTGGACGTTCTTGGACGTTTCACCTCCAAACTTCACGAAAATCCATATACTTTCTATACAAATCATTATGAGTCATTTTAAGACTTCATAAGCTCATGAATACAATATATAAACACGCATAGATACATGAGACATATAGGTGACTAGTCGTCGAACATCTTGGTCGTCCCTTGACGTTTGACTTCCAAATCACCTCAAACTTTACACACTGACTCAATACCTTATTATTAGTAATTTTAAGACCTTAGAACCTTAAATTGAACATATTAGGTCCTAACTCATTTTGGAGGTCTTAACAATATCTCTAGCTGGGGAACATTCGTCCTCGAATGACACTTAGGACACTTTAATCACAACAAGGACTTCAATGCATCATAGAGAAGTTCATCACATTTATAACATTATAACATAGAATTCAATGCACGCAAGCAAGAAAATCTTCTATTCACTCACTCTTTCATGCATCAAACATAACGACTATTATAAAGTTCATAGGAGGAACATCCTTCTCCTAATCATAACGTAGTCATTACACTTCAATTCATTAAGACCTCATCTTGCAACTATTTTTAAGTCACACATAGGCATTTTTCATTAACACTGAAGAAGCAATTAGGAACTCTTACTACAATGCACATAGACTTGAGTTAATTGAATCAACAAAGATCTTTATTAGTTAGATCTAGTGCTATGAAGGTCATACTCAACCATACCGTGCTTAGTGGTGTCCATGGAGGAATATCCTTCTCCTCAACACACTTACATTATCACGAGTTCACACCTAAGACAAGTACAAGGTAAATTTCCTCTTAAAATGAGAAATTCTCAACTTTTTTAACCAAGGAATGCTCATGTCTTCTTCCTAGTGAAGTTCAAATGGTATATAACACCAAATTCATCACAGCAAATAGGAAGAAATTTCACCAAATGTCAATTTCTAACATAGCAACAACCTTCACTGTAAACATCTTTTGAGAAAAATCACACAAATCATAGGCAGATACATGAGCACTTAGCTAAACCTGCTTTCACTTTGTAAGGGTGAACCTACAATTATGCATTCCAAATCATAAAAATCACATAATTTTCAAGAGACTCAATATATTCCATTTTAAAAAGACTCAACTTTTAATTATAAAGCTAAACATTTCATTTCACAAATGACTTTTACCATGTTTCTTATCTTATTTCATGAAGTTTAATGAACAACTAGCACATTAAGATGCAAATCAACATGAAAAAGACATGGATTTTATCAAAAAATTTATTTCATGCACTTTGGAATCTTCACAATATATTTAAGGTAATGTCAATCAATACATACCAAACATATAAAGTTCATGCAATTCATACTTGAGACAAGACTTCTATAATGAACAAGCTTACTTAAAATTATTAGATTCAACTTCAAACCAAAATAGAAGGTTACGGTAGAAAATACCTACAAACATTCTACTCCATCACCATCCCCCACTTAGGGTAAACCCAATTAAGAGAAACTTAACCCAATCTTAAGAGGATCTTAACTAAACAACCTTCATTTTCACCACTTAAAAGGGATTACATTTTTAGAAGGAATTTACACTAAGCTATTATAGGAACACGAAGGTATTCTAAACCTAATTACTCTAGGCAAATTATCATTCAATTATCAAGTTAGGTCATACTATCTAACCACATAAGGTTTTTTCATAAAATACAATAGACACCCAGGTCATACATCACTAGGGGAAAACATCAAGGAGACTTAGTCATAAGGACTCTTTCTTTTCTTTCAACTTTAAAGTAAGGTAACTTCTAGGTCAATCAAACCCACATCATCACCTTACATATATAAGAGTACTACCCTCAATTCTAAGGGAAACATCAATTTTCACAACGCATCATGCCATAAGACTCTCATTCTTATTCCAAATAGCAATTCTAATTTTTTTACATAAATTATAATGATTATATGCATCAATTCTAAACACATTGCAACAACTTCCAACAAAAGAACAATTTAGTTGGTTTCCCAAAAATCTCACAGTATGCTGCCAAGTATTATACTGAAATGCTTCAAAATTCCAAAAATGCAACATTAAGGCCATTGATGGGAAAATCATGACAATATGAGATACAAAACTCTACCAAGACAAGCATACTATCATCACACCTAGGATCAACTCTATACAAGGGACTTTAATCCATACTAGGCAACTTATCAAGGACCACATATATACAAAGGGAAACATTGAACAGTTTTAAGCAGATGTTCTTAGGGCAACATGCTTTAATAGGTAGTCACTAAGCATTTTAAGTTCAAATCATACCATAAGGCTACCATCATGCAAAACAAGATAGTAACACTTTATTCCAAAAGAAACTCATATAAACCCTAATAACATCTAACATTTTTAACTATATCATGACATACATTTCTCAATACAACATGTTATTTCACATAAATTTCATATATAGCCATAACTGGCATCACACCATCATAACATGCTAAAATTCACCGTCACACATACCCATCCAACCATAAAACAAAGATAAGAATTTAAACTCACCTTTTGTCCCTCAAGCATAGAGAACAATGTTTTCCAAGCTATCACATCTAAAAGACCACCAAACAGTAAAAACGAAGAATGAGATATTATAGAGTTAAGTTCTATGGCACGATATGAGAATGATAAATAAGGGAACCTTTATCGTAATATAGCCTCTCGTACCATTTGACGTATTGTGCCTCACCACCAATGATACCAGACTCTACTAGACATGGCAATATGAGACTTCTTAGACCCTAAACCAATTTTAAAAACCTAGTTCTGATACCACGTTTGTCACATCCGAGGAGCATCCCCTAGAAGTAACATGGCGTACTTGACCTCTCGGAGGTCTTATACAAGCCCATAGTTATAATTCATCTCATTGACATTGAAAATTTAGCAGAATTTAAATGTTTTCAAAGCACATCACATGATAGAAACTTCACATCATATATATAAAATATCATAATACATACTTAGACTCTAAATCTCTTTCCCATGTTAGATTCAACAACATTAGGATACATTAGAGACACGGCCATTAAAACATAAGAAATAACTATACAACATCTAATAAACTTTACAGTAAGACATGAGTAGGAAATCCTTCGAACTTATGGACCCTTTTCCTTGATCTTAAGAATCACCTATCAAGCTCCTCAATCATATATACATTCTTTAAGCATCGATAACCTACACTTTTTTGTAAAAAGTAAAGAACAATGGGATTAGTATCAGAATGCACTAAGTATGGAAACCATGCAAAAATATTCATTTAAAAGGGCCATTTTCATGAAATCATATTTCATGCATTTTTTAGTACATCTTTATAAAACCTTTGGGAAACTGCATTTATATCATTCCCATACTTTATGTTGACATATTCAAAGTCCAAACATCACATATAGAATTTATGACATTTTCAAGTCACATTACAATGTGCAAATTTCTCTTAACAGTGAACTATCTTCTTTTTTATTCATTAACCTCGCAAGTAAACCCTCTAGTGATACTTGGTGCAATGCATCACCTTAAGGTCACGAAGAAAGCATTCATACAACCTACATAAGTCATTAGATATCATCATATGAGTATAGCACATGATAGACACGTTTAAGTAAAAACCTTAGGAACATCACAGTAAGCTACATCAATTTACACATATATTTACGTCTTTTCTTATACATCATTATGAAACCTTTTTCATGACCCAATATTAGTCTACTAATGCAATTAACATATGAAGCCCCTAAAACTCCATACATTCTTTTTAAGCCCTTCATGGGACCACCAACCTTTGCATTCAATTCATACCTCAACATAACACATAAGGACAACTTCTTTTGTATCAATAATCTTCATCATGTAGTCATTAAACTCACATAGTGCATATAAGAACATAACCATATCACAAAGACTCATACCATGCACATGTTCATGACAAATAGACAAATACTACCATAACATGCATAAAGACACACTAACAATCATACACATAAGTTCAACTTCCTAGGACATCTTAAGGATCTACTTTTGCAATGTCTATATGGGTTCATTACTTCCACCTATAACCTCCTTTAATTCCTCCTAGTTAGGATCCTATTAATTACTTCCATTGTCCATTTTACATTAGGGAAACTATAGCCTTAGCCGACACTAAGACCATGGGTGCTAAACATGGAATTTTGGGTTGTAGATTCTTACTCCAATGGAAGGTGTTCTTACCTAGCAAAGGTACAACATTAACACATGCAAGCATACTAAGTGATATCACATTACTAGATCCTATGTGGTAAGCATAGTTATGGAACTTGGAGGTACATATGACAACCCTCTTTATGCCAAGATGGGGCATTATAGTTATTCACTTATGGAAACATCACTCTAACACCCTTTTAGGTCATGAGGCTATCCACCCCATGAGGCTTGCGGTGACCTTCCTTCCCACATTAAGAAGGGACACACACTCATATTCAAGTTCACTGGGTTCTAAGCTATGTTCCCTTTATTAAAAAACCATTATTACATTACTTTAATAAATATAGGTTTAGGAGATTGATCCCCTCATATTTTTAGGTCATAGGTCATAGATGAAAGTTCATAAACCTAAATCATATGAGAAGATCCTTTCACATGGACATAGCATGTGTATTAGCAATATCTAGTTTAGGATATACTTGAGCACACCTTTCAAGGTTCCTTGATTGACTAGATCATAAATCATATGTTTGTGTACACATATATATGAGCAAACCTTTCACATAACACATGATGTCACTTATGTTCATATATCAATGCATAAATTTATATGTGTACCTATATGAGCAATCCTATCATATCAACACTCAAAGACACTATGCACGTTCATACTTCATCAAGTCATATACTTAACATCATAGCATATAAGTCATATTCATAACAAGTTCATACAATCCTATACATGTCCTTAGAAAAGCAATCTAGCAACTATCCCATCAAGGTGCACATGTGCAATAAGTAGTCAAAGTCCCATACCCTTTCATGTGCTAGTACATCTATCATCCAAGTGAATGATAAATCATACAACTTCATATAATGGTTAGCATAACATAAGACTCATTTATTTAAGACTTACAACATTCTTATAGTAAGTTTTAGTCTTTATGTACTTATCTTAGCTTTAAATCACATATAGGATTATAAGACCTCATCATAGGAAGCAAGTACATATAATCGTTAACATAGACATATACATTCTCATAACAATAGTAACATCACCTAGATTCACAACTAGAGAAGAAGACTAGGCACAAGTTACACCTAAAGTTATCAGCATAACCACTCCTTCATATATTCATCAATTTGTCTTCAAGGACATGGTCAACACATATGTAATGAAAATAAAGTAAACACCGCCACCATCAGTGGACCATACAACACAATTCCATACAAGGCTTCATCAAGTACACTATTATAGAAAGGTAGAGGAGATAAGCATTCTTACCAATTTATCACCCTTTGATCATCATTGATCATTACACATTTCTCATCATTAATAAATTATAGAGAAGTATCTATATATACTTAAATCATCAACTAAACCATGTACAAATCGTCACAAGATCATGATACAACTAGTGCACTATATCACATATATGGTAGAAAGTAGAGAGTTATAGTTCATTAAGTAACTTCCCTAGTTTTGCTCATCAATCATCATGTATCAATGATATACATATATGGAAGTATCTAAATAGACATAAATCAAATATAAATCATACTTCATCTACCCTAGAATAAATATCACATAATGTTCATTACAACATCCAATTTGTAGGCTAGAAGAACCTAGATCAATTCATGCCAACACTCCTTTTTTTTAATCATCAAGAATTCTTACCAAAAATTCATTAATATCATTAATATAAGGCAGTAGTTAAGGAAAACATAACATAAACGAAATCTTACTACAATTTGCCATAACCTCTAGATTACAGTGAACATGCAACTTTAAAAATCAATGGAAGATAGAAGAATCATAGGCTAATAGACCATGATCAGCTTGAATCCATTGCATAAAATTTATGATGACATTACATAATACTGAGTAGCTACAAGAACCACAACATAATCATATTCCACTATTATTCATTAAAACGTCCATATAATAGTGATCACATAAAGCCTTGTATTAAACATGTTCAAATCTTCATACACTGATAATCATGGATCTTTCATCATCAATTCAACATCAATTAATGTAAACAGAAGTAGTTATAAGAAATTCAACATAAGAGAACACAATTCAACCATTAACAAACCATGATCACAAAGCCCATGCAAGCACTAAATCATTTAGGGAGGGAAGATGGATTCATCATGCAATTGGATTAATATCACATTAAAACCAATCCATTAACTTAAATTATTAAAACGTCTTGAGAAAGAACTCATGGCTAGATTGAAGAAGAAGAACTTTGATCATGAAAATTTCTTTGAAAACATTGAGATTGACTCTAACAGTAAAAGGTTACTTAGAGATTAAGGATCAACGTGCCTTATCTACATCAAAAACTCTGATAACTTGTGAATAATAAGTGATAATACAATCTACAAGTTTTTCTTGATCTTCAACAACAATGGTTGTTTTTAGAGAGAATTGGTTTTGGAGGGAAGGTTCAATTTGAGTGAATGGGATTGGGAATGGGTTCGTTACGTTTTAAATTACTTATATAAACCAAAAAATAGGTAAATAAGTCAACTAGAGTCAGTTTAGTACGTGGGGTGAATTTCCCATTCACCCTTCATTAAAAGAGTGCACAAGGCACTAGTTGCAGGGCACTATTAACGGCACAATCGACGGACAATAGGGCAATCGATGGGCCATCTGTGGGTTCCGTTGATTGGTCGTTGGCCTTGTATTTGGTTGATACTTGCAATTTTAAGTTTCCATCGACGAGACCCCACCAACGGTCCGTTGGTCAACCAACTGGGCATCGTTTGGCTCATCGATTGACACTGCTAAGGCAGTGTCTCGACAACCTTGGGTCATTCTTGTGGGCCTTTTTGCGGGGCCCTTTAGAAGTCGTACCGGATTTTCCCAACGTAAATACAAACCTTAAAAAGTTTTATACCTCTCACATGAGTTTCACCTAAAATAAATACATTTAACACGACCCAAATAGGCTAGGCCCCATTAAGACACATTTGAGTGTCATAAGGGCTAACTTTCGAACATCATGGATGTTCTTGGACGTTTCAGCTCTAAACTTCATGAAAATCCATATACTGTGTATAAACATCATTATAATCATTCTAAGACTTCATAATATCATGAGATTCAATATATAAATAGGCATAGATACATGAGACACATAAGTGACTAGTCATCGAAAGTCTTGGTCGTTCCTGGACGTTTGACATCCAAATCACCTCAAACTTTATACACTGCCTTAATACCATATTATAAGTCATTTTAAGACCTCAGAATCTTAATACAAACATTTTAGCCTAGACACCCTAACTTATTTTTAGGGTCGTACAGAAATATTGGATATCTTAACTCCATGAAGTCCTACCACTTCCTCAATGTACAATTTAGCATAGTACTCGGCCGAATGGGTACTATTTATAAGAAAAACCTGGGTTGATTTTGTCATTCTATGAACAATTACTCAAATAGAATCATGCTTCCTAGGAGACCATGGTACCCTGTGATGAAGTCCATATTAATAATCTTGCACTTCTATTTTGTAAGTTCTATATTTTGAGCCAACCCTCCAGAACTTTGGTACTCTACGTAGAACTTTGAGCCAATTCCCTTCTTCAAACATTCCCACGAATATACTCTCTCAATTCACGATACATCTTGGTGGAACCCAAATGAATTAAAAATATGGAGCTATGAGTTTGATAGGTACACACAACCTACCTTTATATCTCAATATACCATCTGATCCTTCTTCAAAATCTAATACTCTTTGCGTATGATTATTTTCCTTTAGTTCAAACAAAATGGGTTCTTGGTCTTGCTTATCTTTTAATTTTGAAACTAATGATGATTCAACCCCATTGGTCACCACTATTCCTCTTTTTGTGGAATCCATAATTCGGTATCTTAAGCATGCAACTCTATGCACGTATTTTGCTAGTTCTTTCTTCTTTTCTCCTAGATTGGTGGTACTACCCTTAGACAACCTGCTGAAGGCACCATCAACCACATTAGCCTTAATTTATTGGTAATGAAAGCTCATGTCATAATCCTTGAGGAATTCTGACCATCTTCTTTTCCAACATTAATATTCTGAGTGAACACATATTGTATGCTTTTATAATCATTGAATATATCAACATGCACGCCATTGAAATCGTGATTCCATACTTTCAAGGCAAAAACTACGACAACCAACTCTAATTTATGGGTTGGATAATTCTTCTCATAAACCTTAAACTGTTTGAAGGCATAAGTTATAACTTTATCATTATGTATTAGAACACATCCCAAACCAACTCTTGATGCATTATAGTACACTACAAAACCTTAAGTACCTTACGATAAGGTCAACACTCGGTAAATAGTCAACCTCTTTTTCAATTCTTCAAAAAATTTCTCAAAAGCTTCAAGCAATTGAAAATTTAACTATCTTCTGAGTCAACTTAGTCAAAGGAGAAAAAATATATGAAAATCCCTCAACAAACCTTCTATAGTAACCAGCCAAACCCAAGAAACTCCTTCTATCAATTGGAGACGTGGGTCTAGGAAAAATTCTTTTAGCTTCTATCCTTTGGATATTCAATCTTACTCCATGACGAGAAATTATGTGGCCAAAGAATGCCACAGAACTAAGCCAAAACTAATACTTGAAGTGCTTGACATACAACTCCTTATCTTTAAAAGTCTGAAGGACAATCCTGAGGTGACTAGCATCATCTTCTTCATTCCTTGAATTGATTAGTATGTCATCAATGAAGACAATAACAAACATCTTTAAAGAAGGCTTGAAGACTCTATTCATAAGATCCCTGAACGTTGTTGGTGCATTAGATAAACCAAATGACATGACCCAAAATTCATAATCTCCATATCTGGTTCTAAATGTTGTCTTTGGAATATCACATTCACAAACTTTCAACTTATGGTAGCCTGACTTGAGATCAATTTCGAGAAGTAGGAAGCACCCTAAAGGTGGTCGAAAAGATCATTAACCCTTCGAAGAGGATATTTATTCTTGATGATAACCTTGTTCAATTGGGGGTAATCTTTATTCATCCTAAGGGAACAATCTTTCTTTCTAACAAATTAGACCGGAGCTCCCCAAGATGAGACACTTTGTCGATTCAAAACCCTTATCTAATAGATCTTTTAGTTGTTCTTTACACTCTTTCAACTCTACTAGAGCAATTCTATATGGCCAAATATAGACAGGACGAGCATTTGGAACAAGATCTATGCCCAAGTCGATATCTCTCAAG
This sequence comes from Solanum peruvianum, assembly GCA_027705065.1. Classification (NCBI taxonomy): domain Eukaryota; kingdom Viridiplantae; phylum Streptophyta; class Magnoliopsida; order Solanales; family Solanaceae; genus Solanum; species Solanum peruvianum. Next base: position 46,542,722 of record JAKWJD010001761.1, read on the forward strand.
AGGGACTCTGGGAATATCATCTTGAAAAAGTTCTCGGAACTCTTGTACTATTGGAACAGATTGAACATAAGATATCTCCATCGTAAAGTCATATAACTCAGACTAAGTGATAGGCACACCCCTTAAAAGCTAACTTCCTGCCCATAATGTACGAAATAAACGAACTCTTAGGCACTGCTAAACTGCTTCCCCACTCTAAGACTAACTCATTTAAAAACTGAAACTTGACTACTTGAGTTTTTACAATAAATTAAGAAATAAGTTACATGAAACCATTCCATACCTTGAATGACAACAAAGTCTACCATGTCTAATTTAACTAAATTTTCCATGTAACTCTTGTGATTGACGGACACAGGGAAATCACGATAGACTCTTTCTACTAGAATGGACTCACCAACCTGTGTGGAAACACTAAATAGTTCACTAAGTTGATCAGGAATAATATCAAAGTTCATGGCAACATATGGTGTTACAAAACATAAACTCGCTCCTGGGTCTAGCAATGCATAAACAGTAAAGTCAAAGACTTGATTCATACCAGTGACAATATCTTCGCATGCTCTTGGAGATTTTTGAGAGAATACAAGCAATTTTTTCCTCTGCCATCTCCGGAAGTAGAGCATCCGTGTCTGGTGGAGCCACTGAAGAAGACTGGGTTCTATTGCCTAACTACCATTTCCTACTTTTTATTTGAACACCCTCTCATTAAATTCTTGGTCTAACCACAGTTTTAGCAACCCGTGGATCCCTCACGACAAACACCGGAGTGGTTTCTACCACACTTGGCACAGGCAGGAGGCTTACTACCTCCTTGCGCCACACTACCTTGTAAATTGGCAGGTTTGACTCTAGAACTCGTCCCATAGTACTCATCCTTGTTCTTAGGTGCAAGTACGCTAGCATATGGTTGAGCAGCACCATTCTATTTCTGTTGGAAGGATGACCTGTTGACAATATACTTTTGCTTCCTGGACTCATTCCTATCATAGCTATCTTGTTCTTGATCTATTCTTTGTCTCTTAGTTTTTCCTCCTCTACCTCTACACATAGAACATCAACCTCAAAATGTCCATGTTTAATAGTCATTGATGCCCGTACCTATTTGCTTTACGAGCGACCCAATCAAGCAAGAAACAAACTCATCCTAGTCCTCATGTCCTTAACCATTTCCTGAGCATAACAAGACAGTTGGGTGATTTTCAACCCATGCACATACACACTTAGAAAATCATGATTAAGGGTGAGGAACCCTCATTATTTGACCTCTCTCAGTTCTCGGGGAAAGATATGTCCCAAGAAGGACTCCTCAAAATAAGAGAAACTCGCAGGTGGTGCATCTTTATCTCTAATGTTTTCACTAATCAAACCATGTTCTAGCAATTCCCTTGAGTTGATAAGAAACTAGCTCTACTCTCTCATTGTCACCAAGATTTATCACCTCGAACACCTTTTTTAGTTCCTCGGTGAATTTCTATATGTCCTCAGTCGTGCTCAAACTATTAAAACTTATGGGATTCATCCTCAAGAATTCCCAAATCCACTAAGTGTTATCCCCTTCTAATCTAGATCCTATTTGTTTACCAACATGGTTAGTCACATATTGACTCCATCCTAATAGCCTTATAGAACTCAGAATTGACAACTTCCCCTTGAGGCTTCACTATAGGTACATTGGGTAACTCTTGTCCCTGAGGTTCAACATTGCTTCCAGCTGGATAAACTATTGCTGGTCTTCGTGGAGTCATGGTTATCTGAAATACATGAAATCATTATTTAGAGATATATTTTTAGTGATAAAATTAACGCATGAAAATGAATATGAAAGAAGTGAAGAAATTCCTAAATGTTGCAGCCACCTAATTGTAGATGTGGCGTGCTTCATACCGATAACTAAGACCTCTACAGAAATCGATTCATAGACACCCTACGGCTCTTGAATTCGTTGCTCCGATATCGTGCTTTTCACGCCTCAAATTATACCTTTTACGTGGCAAGGACTCTAAGACAATTGTTGGCCCTAAACAAACCCTTGGCCTAGAATTCTTAACTCAGCGGAAGACTTAGCTTCATATAAAGCAGGTAGACTAACTAAACTTTACTTTTATATGAATTAATATAGTTTCTAGGGGAAATTATAGAACCCACTACCACTACTATGAGACTAACGGGTGATACATGTCTTAACACGCTGCCCTGTGCTATACTTTTCCATCGCATAGAACTCCTTAACTTAGTAGAGCCACTGGCTTAACTTAAGTGATCATCTAAAAAGTATTACAATTAATACCCATGATGGCTACATGGTTTTTAAGGAGATTTGAGTTAATATAAACTCTCATCCTCATATCGGTGCTCAATAATACTCCAAAAATATTCTTTAGCTTATGCTTTTAAAATCAAATTACATTCTTTAGGTTGAGATAATTGCTCAACGCTTACCTTTGAAAAGCTCTTGTGGAATCAATGTTCTTTTTTTTTATTCAAAACAATATTGGGAAATCATAGTCCCTCTAACTTAAATGTGAAAAATATTTATAAACTTTCTATGGAATACTTAGTTACCATATAACTTTTGAGAAATGAACTCAACTCTTTTGTCATGACCGAGGAGTACCCCCTAGAAGTAACATGACATACTTGACCTCTCGGAGGTCATATAGAAGCCCTTAGACATATTTCATCGCATAATCTTAAAAATTGCGGAAAATTTAAAAATTTTCGTAGCGCATCATATTCTAGAATCATCACTTCATATATATATACATATATATATATATATATATATATATATATATATATATATATATATGTATATATATATATAATATCATAAGTACATAATTAGACTCTAAGTGTTTTTGGCATTATAAGACACAACTCAATAGAGTAGAATAGGGACACGACCGTTAACAATATAAAATATAAGTCTAAGCTATTACATAAACTTAAAGATTATGTTGACATAGGCAACCCTTGAATCATAAGGGTCCCTTTGTTTGAACTTGAGAGATTTATCCAAGCTCTACATTTCGGAGACATCCTCTATCCATCAACACCTACACTTTGGTAAAAATATGATGAAAAATGGTATTAGTACAAGAATGTAGTAAGTATGAAAACCACACAAAAATATACATATAAATAGGACATTTCATATGAAACCATGCAACGTTTCTTTTCGGTAAATTTCATGAAAATTTGCATAATAACCACAAAATAGTTCATATACATAAAAGAGACATGGATACTAGTCATAATAACACCTAAAGTCATTTTTAATACATTGAGGCATATTCAATACATACAATACAATACTTAACTTTTTACCTCAACATCTTTCCTTAAGCAACTGTCAAGTGTACTTAGTACAATGTATCATCTTGAAGTTATCTAAGATAGTCATTCATAATTACTCTTCACAAAGCCAACCATATATATTCACAAAGTCATAAGTACATCATAAACATAAAATTCACATAAGAACCATCACATAAGAACCATCACTTATAACAACCCCATGTCACACTAGTGCAATGTGTAGGTAGCATCTCATAATACTAAATCCAAAAATTGTTCCTAAGAAGTCACCCTAGACTAGGCATAATGTAACAATTTGTAGCAAAAATAGAACAAAACTCAGTTTTTTTAAGAAAAATCTGCAGGTGCAACCAACGGTGGCATCAGAGGTCCGTAAGACAGATGACGATCCATCCTGCACAACCGTCGATTGGATCAGAAACTCCCAAAAACTCTGTCGAGAAAAATTACCTAACTCTTGATTGACGGACGGACCGATGGTCCGTAGGTCAGACACCGGTCCGTAGTCCTTGAACATCGTTTGAGACACCCATTCACGCACCCTCTGGCAAAATCTACGGATGACCATCACAGTCTGTAGGGGGACCTACGGTCGATACATCTGACCGTAGGTGGAAAATTTGTAGACAATTAAACGGAAATATAGTTGGGTCAACTTCAAATGGTCATAACTCTTAACACAAAACTAATTAGGTGTCCGTGACCTACCCACAGATAGATAATTGAATTATCTTTCGATAGCCACCAACCTTTATAAAACCAGCCATCCGAGTAAAAGGTTATGCCCATTTTAGTAAAGGTTGTAAAACAGGCCCTGATGACGGGGCGTCAGGCAGACGATGGACTGTCAACCCTGCCCGTCGTTGGGCCCGACAACAACTTTCCCAGGGGTCTTTTTGACCTTTCCCACTCCGTTTAAACCCTAAAATACATTGTTTTTACCCTAAATTATCAGATTTTAGTCAATTTAAGCCTAGAAACATAATTAAAACCTATCCAAGTCAAATCATTAAATCAAAACGTAGAAAAATAGAACCAAGAGAGGTGAAAAAGCTCAAGAACCCTAGTTAAAGAATACCACAAGCTCCAGAAGTTGAAGCCTCAAAACATAAGTATTTTTCCGTGGATTTCATCACCAGGTATGTGGGATTTAACTAGTTGGTTTCTTTCACCTACTGGGTCCATAGTTTTTAGTCAGATTCTTGATTCTCTTATCATGATTAAACCTAGGGTTTTTAGAAATTTGATAGAACTTCATCATTTAGTTAAGTGAATGTTCCAAAAATGATTATCATGTTATTACTCAGATTATCGCATGAATTTCAAAACCCAAGCTATGTATTCTTTAGTTCTTGAATTACACATGCTAGGTCAGATATTTCAGACACTGCAGATATACATGCCTCAGTTATAAATGCATAATTACAAGATTAATTGTTGCATTCTCAGTTTCGAGGTATCCAGTATTTAAAGAAATTCAGACATAAACAGTAAATTTACAGAATTCATTGGGAGTAGCATAATATCGAGTTGGACTAGGGTTTAGTCTACCCAATAGTTCCTAAAATACTAGTCATGTAGGTTGTAAGTCCCCTCTGTGGGCAATCTGTTTAGTGATCACGCCAACATGCCTTTATATCTTTGAAAGGGTATATTGGGTCCTCTCGATGGGGCATATACATCGGACTCCACATTTAGATCATGTGGTTTCATTAGTAGCTTCCACAGATCAGTTAGACTCTCTACATTGACATTTATCAGTATATTGAATATTAAGTTAAGAATGTTATAAATTGGTCATTGCATCCACTTAGCTTAGAATTCAGTTTATCACGTCAAAATATTATACTTGTTATTTTGCTTGTTCAGTTATGTTTTATCTGAGCTTTACTCAATCATACATGCTCAGTACAATTCAAGTACTGACACATACGTGCGCTACATCTTCTCGTGATATAGGTATAGTTCTCAACATCCAGATCATGCATAGATCCATTTCCCGATCTCTATTTCAGAAGATTTAATAGTGAGTCCTCATTCTCCGAGGACAACAATCATGAATTTCATTTAAGTCATTAGTTTAAGTGTAAGTTTTTCTCGATTTAGCTAGGGCTAGTCCCAGTATTTCTAGTACAGTTTAGAGGATATTTTTGGACAGTTAGATTCAGCTTAGTATTGAGTTAATATTTCTTTTGTATTAATATCATTGATTTCAAATATCTCAACTATAGAATATGGGTATTCCCCATCTTTTAAGAATAAATTATGATTTGGATTCTGCATCAGTTTATTATTCTTTAATATGCTCATGATCATGCCAGCAGGGTTAGCTTGGGATTACTTGTGGTCCTACGTTCCGTGTCCGCGTCTCGGGGGTAGCTCGGGGCGTGACAAAACAGAGTATCAGAGCACTAGGTTCAAGAGTCCTAGGATGTCTGAAAAAGCCGCACCAAGTAGAGTTCTTTTCATGGGTGTAAAGTATACCTCATTTAATGAGAGGGAGGCTATAAAGAGTTTTAGGAAAACTTCACTTTATTGTTACTCTTATCATGCGTAAGGTATGATCAAATTTCATTCTAACTTGACGTTGTGCACTCAAGATCATTCCTTCTCGTAGATCATAGGCATGGAATGCTAATGGACGCAATGCTAACGCAGTTCCTCTAGTACCAGATAAGGAAGTTTAAATGCAGAGTTTCAGAAAGCCAATTCAGCTTTTGGATGATACTATGACCATCCAGAACATTGCAGAGTTTGTGATTTTATTAGAATGAATCCGCCTAAGTTTTTTTTGGGGTTGTAAGTTTGTAAGGAACTACATAAGCTCATTGATGAAGTCAAGAAAATATTTGGTGTGATATCAATAACTCGTAGTGATAGGTGAGATTGGAATCCTACAAACTCAAGGATGTAACTAAAATATGGTTTACTCAGTGGAAAGACAACAGGCATGACTTTGTCTTTTGTAACTCAGTTTAGCAGTCCAATTTCAGTGTTAGTCCAGAAAATCTCTCAGAACTCTAGTCGGTGACCCAGTTATAGCTAGACATGTAGAGAGAAATTACGCTTTCATAGTATCTCAGAAAGTCACCACCGCATATTTAGTAGAGTTAGAAATAGTAGACTTTGACGTCATTCTAGTCATGGATTGGTTACACTCATGTTATGCCTCAGTTGATTGTAGAACTAGGAATGTTCATTTTCAGTTTCCAGACGAATCAATCTTAGAATGAAAAGTTAGTATCTTAGCTCCTGTGGGTCCATTTTATTTATTACCTTAAGGCCAGAAAGATGGTTCTCTCAGAATATGCATAGACTATAGAGAACTTAACATGCTCACAATCAAGAATAAGTATCCCATCCCCAGGATTGATGACTTGTTTGACCAACTTCAGAGTGCTCGCCATTTCTCAAAGATAGAACTTAGATCGGGTTATCATCATCTTAGAATTAGAGATAGGGAGATTCCAAAAACAACATTCAGAACTCGGTATGGTAATTATGAATTTGTAGTTATGTTGTTTGGACTAACCAATGCTCCTACAACTTTCATGAATTGATGAACAGAGTGTTCAAACAGTACTTCGACTTGTTTGTTATCGTCTTCATTGATGATATACTCATTAACTCTAGGAATGAGGAAGAACATGCGAGTCATTTGAGAGTTATTCTACAGACTCTCAAGGATCACCAGTTATTCTCTAAGTTTTTTAAAAGTGAGTTCTCGTTGAAATTTGTTGCTTTTCTTGGTCAAATTGTATCTAGCAAAGGGATCCAAGTGGATTCGTAGAATATAGAAGCAGTGAAACAATGGCCCAGACCTACCCCTGGGACAGATATACGAAGTTTCTTAGGTCTAGCAGTTAGTGTAAGGATTTTCATCCATAGCCTCACCATTGACTAGGTTGACTCAGAAGATGGTCAAGTTCTATTGGTCAGATGATTAAGAGAAAAAAGCTTTGCAGAATTGAAAACTAGATTGACTACGCTCCTGTATTTAATCTATGAGAGGATTTATATGGTTATGTGATCTATTGTGATGCATCAAGAGTTGGCTTAGGTTGTTTGTTGATGCAGCGAGATAAGGTTATATCGTATGCCTCTAGACAACTAAAGGTACATGAAAAGAACTATCCAACTCATGACCTCGAGCTTGCAGCAGTTCTGTTTGCACTCAAGATATGGAGATACTTCTTGTATGGTGTTCATCTAGATGGGTTCACTAACCATAAGAGCCTCCAGTATGTGTTCACCCAGAAGGAGTTGTATCTTTGCAAGAGGAGATGGCTTGAGTTCCTTAAGGATTATGATATGAGTTTGCATTACCATCCTAGTAAGGCAAATGTAGTAGCAGAAGCTTTTAGTAGATTATCTATGGGTAGTGTATCACATTTTTGATGAAGAAAGGACGGAGCTATTGAAGGATGTTCACAGGCTTGCTCTCATGGGAGTTCGCCTTATGAGCATATCAGATAGTGGTATAACAGTTAAGAATGGGGCAGAATCGTCTTTGGTTGTGGAGGTTAAGGAAAAGCAAGATAGTTGCCCAATCTTGCTTGAACTTAAGTGTACATTCCATAATCAGAGAGTGGAGGTTTTCTCCCAAGGGGGAGAAGGTTTACTTTGCTACAAAGGTAGATTGTGTGTTCCAGATTTGGGCGACTTGAGGCAGCATATTCTTGCAGAAGCCCATGACTCTAGGTATTCTATTCATCTTGTTTACACTAATATGTACCGCAATCTGCGAGAAGTCTATTGGTGGAATGGCATGAAGAAGGATATAGCAGATTTTGTGAATAAGTTCCCCAATTGCCAGCAAGTCAAGGTGGAACATCAAAAACAAGGACGTATGACTCAAGATATCGATATTCCTACTTGGAAGTGGGTTGTGATCAATATGGATTCCATCACAGGGTTACCTTGCACTCGCAGATAACATGACTACATTTGGATCATAGTTTATAGGATTACTAAGTCTTCTCACTTTTTTGCGGTCAAGACTACAGATTCCACGAAGGACTATGCAAAGCTTTACATCAATAAAATTGTGAGGTTTCATGGGGTTCATTTGTCTATCATCTTAGATAGAGGTCCTCTGTTTACCACTCATTTCTGCAAGCCATTTTTGAAAGGTCTTGGTACTCAAGTTAACCTTAGTACAACATTTTATTCACAGATGGATGGGTAGGCAGAGCATACCATTTAGACATTAGAGAATATGTTGAGAGCTTGTGTGATCGACTTCAAAGGTAGTTGGGATGATTACATTCCTCTTATTGAGTTTGCCTACAATAATAGCTACCATTCCAACATTCAGATGGCCCGTTATGAGGCTTTATATGGGCGTAGATGTAGATCTCTTGTGTGTTGGTTTGAAGTGGGTGAAGCAGATTTGATAGGGCAAGATACAATCCTTTATGCTATGGAGAAAGTGCAACTAATTAGAGATAGACTTAAGACAGCCCAAAGTCGTCAGAAATCTTATGCATATGTAAGGAAAAAGAAACTAGAGTTCCAAGTTGATGATTGGGTTTCTTTGAGAGTCTCACCCATGAAAGGGGTGATGAGATTTAGAAAGAAAGGGAAGCTCAGTCCTAGATATGTAGGCCCTTACAAGATAATGAAAAGGGTTGGCTAGGTGGCGTATGAGTTAGAGTTGCCAGCAGAATTAGCACCAGTGCATCCGGCCTTCCACATATCACTCTTGAAAAAGTGTGTGGGTGATCAAGCCCCTATAGTTCCATTCGAGAGTGTGTCGGTGAAAGATGGTCTTTGTTATGAGAATGTACCAGTTGAGATTTTTTACCTTCAGGTAAGAACGTTGAGAAACAAAGAAGTCGCTTCAGTCATGGTTTTATGGAGAAGTTAGTCCATAGAGGGAGCTACTTGGGAAGCAGAAGCAGCCATGAAAGCCAAGTATCCTCACTTCTTTCCTTCCGATTCCCGCTCCAGCTTAAGTGTAGTAGTTTCTTCAGTTTTCCAGTCATTCATGCATAAATTCAGTCCTAGAATCATATTCCCTCAGTTTGTACTTGCTTTTTTAGCATATTTACATGTACTCAGAACTCAATTCAGTCAGAAACTCTGTTCTCAGTGTTTAGTCGTGGTGTTTGCACTTCTCTCCTTCTATTTAAACTAGTTTAGTCTTCATTTGAGGACAAATGTTCCCAAGAGGGATAAATGTAACACCCCGTAGCCAAAATAGACCAAAAATCAGTATTTTTAGTAAAATCTGCAGGTGCAACCAACGGTGGCATCGACAATCCATAGGAAAAACGATCGTACGTCTTGCACAACCGTCTATGGGATCTGAAACTCCCAAAGACGTAGCCGGGAAAAATTGGCTAACTCTTGATCGACGGACACAGTGATGGTCCTTTGGTCACACGAGGGTCGGTACTCCGTGACCGTCGATCGAGACCCCCATTCACCCACTCACTGAAAAAATCTAAGGATGACCAGCACGGTCCACAGGTGGAAAAATTGCAGACAGTTAAGGGGAAATGCAGTTGCGTCAACTTTAAACGGTAATAACTCTTAGCACAAAATGAATTAGGTGTAACATGACCTACCCAGATATAGATAATTGAATAATCTTTCCATATCCACCTACCTTGCTAAAATCACACCTCCGAGTAAAATGTTTTGCCCATTTTACTATAGGCCTGTCGAATAGGCCCTGACGACAGACCCAGCGATGAAGCGTCGGGAAGACCACAGAACATCAGTCTTGGCCGTCGTTTGTCCAAACACCAACTTTCCCAAGGGTCTTTTTGACCTTTCCCACTCCGTTTAAACCCTAAGTTATTTTTGTTTTGACCCTAAACCATCAGATTTTAGTCAGTTTCATCCTAAAAGCATAATTAAAATATATCCAAGTCAAATCAATAAATCAAAACCCAGAAAATTAGAAGCAAGAAAGGAGAAAAAGCTCAAGAACCCTTGTTCAAGAACACCACAAGCTCCAGGAGCTCCACCCTCGAAGCTTAAGTATTACTCCATGGATTTCATCACCAGGCATGTGGGATTTCACTAGTTGGTTCCTTTCACCCTGTGGGTCCCTAGTTTTCAGTCATATCTTGATTCTCTTATCATGATTAAACCTAGGGTTTCTAGAACATTGATAGAACTGCATGATTTAGTTAATTATATGTAACAAATCAGATTATCATCTTATTACTCATATTATCGCATGAATTTCAGAAACCTAGCTATGTATTCCTTTAGTTTTTAAATTACACATGCTAGGTCAGATATTTCAGACACTTCATATATACATGCCTCAGTTATAAGTGCATGATTACAATATTAATTGTTGCATTCTCAGTTTGGATGTTCAGTTTCGAGCTATCCAATATTTATTGAAATTCAGACATAAATAGTAAATTTAAAAAAATTATTGGGAGTAGCATAATACCGAGTTGGACAAGGGTTTAGCGTACCTAATAGTCCCAGAACTACTAGCTAAGTAGGTTGTAAATTCCCTCTGTGGGCAATCATATTAGTGATCACGCCAGCATACCTTTATACCTTTGGCAGAGTATATTGGGTCCTCTCGATGGGGAGTATACATCGGACGCCAGATTTAGCTCATGTGGTCATATTTTTGGTTATTAGTAGCTCCCACAAATCAGTCAGACTCTCTACATTAACCATGTATCAGTATATTCAGTATTTAGTTTAGCAAGTTATAAGTTGGTCATTGCATCAATTCGCTCAGAATTCAATTTATCATGTCAGATTATTATGCTTTCTATTTTGCTTGTCCAGTTATGTCTTATTTCAGCTTTACTCTATCCTACATGCTCAGTACCTTTCAAGTACTGAAACATCTGTGCGCTACATCTTCTTGTGATGTAGGTTCAGGTTCTCAGCATCCAGATCAAGCATAGATCTATTTCCAGATCTCCAGTTCAGCAGAGTCAGTGGTGAGTCCTCATTCTCCGAGGACAATAGTCATGAGTTTCAATTCATTCTTTAGTCATTTAGCTTTATTTTTTGGTAGATTTAGATGGGGCTTGTCCCATTATTTCTAGTGCAACTTAAAGGCTATTTTAAGACATAGTTAGATTATGCTTAGTATTGAGTTAATATTTTTTTGTATTAAACTCATTATTTTCAAATATCTCAGCTATATAATATAGGTATTCCCATCTTTTCAGATTAAATTATGATTTAGCTTCTGCATCAGTTTATTATTCTTTAGTATGCTCATGATCATGCTAGTAGGGTTAGCTTGGGATCACCTGTGGTCCTAGGTTCCGTGTTCGCGTCTCGGGGGGTAGCTCGGGGCGTGACCCATAACATACTTAACAAGTCCTAGCATATTCATTTATCATTAGACATAAGGCCACATACTTCATAACATTATATAAGGACTCTTTCCTTTACTATATCCTTAGTCATAACTCACTTAGTTCATATAGTAAGTAAACCACCCTCATAACCACTTCACAAGCTTAGTTGTGCAATATAAACATAGAGTACCATGCCCCCACATATACTAAGTAAACTCATTTAGAAGCCACAAGTGTAATTCACATACATAATTATAATTCATGTCTTGGCATAACAAACTCACTTAACATGCATTCAAACAATTAATACACGCATAACATAAGTCTTACATTCTTCATGTCTTCACATAACAATTTCACTTAACATGCATTCATACAATTCATACATGCATAACATAAGTCTTACTTTCATAAAAGCACTAATCTTATCCTTTCTTGGAGTTCACTAGTGCGATGCATGGGTAGGGTCCATAGTCCTACTTATACTAAGTAATATCCTATAAGGGTATGATTAGAGTACATATTCATATCTTATATCATATCTTAACCTTCGAAAGACATACCAATAACCAACATAGACCATGTGAGCTACATGAAATCCGGTGTTCTACTCCCACACCGAAAAGACAGAGTACTACTTTCCAAGGGAGGACCTTCATTTAATGTTGCAATTCTAGTAGATCAACATAGCTAAAACCTACAAGGGAACGTAGTTAAGGAATATGGTGATTGCTACTAAAAACCTTGACTTGATAGCGAGGAGCATTCAATCTCATAAGACAACATCTATGTTAGGAGCCCGGACTAGGTAAATATGAATGTTTACTTGTGGAAAATCGGACTTTCTAACGTGAAGCCCCCACTATCATTTGTCATGTTCACTCGGTGCTAAGATCAAACTCCCCTTTTAAGCATATTTAAGACTTTATTACATTAGTCCATAAAGAAGGCTTTAGGAGCTTGATCCTTCATACGTCATATAGCTCAAAGGATTGTAAGAAAAAGATGTCCTTTCATCATAGACCCTACTTCATGTGAGAATTTCCTTTGACATCAGTCTATCCTTCTTACAATCATGTGTGCGTGCTCACATATGTGAGATCTACCTTTAATTAAACACCTCTAGACACACATGTTCATAAATTCATTAATCATATACTTACATACATAGAAATAGGAAATGATGCATAGGAGAACTACTCTTTCCTTAGTCATGATGAATCTATCCTACTCACAATCATGCATGAATTGTGTGTGTACATTGGTTAACATGATTGCATAATGACAATAACATAACATTGAGGACACCATCTAAAGATTACAACACATTTACAAAATTTCTCAATTCTCAAGTCATACACATATAGAGTATTAAGGACTATAGACTACACACACTCACATTTCATCATAGGAGACAAGAACATAATCAATATTACAATAGTAGACTCCTAGCTTACTTTGATAAGATATTTATACATCTATTTCATAGGTAGGGGTCATGTATAAGGGTAATCATCATAATTACCCATATAGACAAAACCTAACCCTAAAATGGTCATCACATACATACAACATCATCAACACACCTAGGTCATGTAACTAGTGTGGAACACTATACATCTAACTTCACATAAAATTAATTCACATAGATGATACTAGAATTAAGGTTAAACTTTTCAACATCTTAAACATGAAAATCATCAATTCAATTAATCTTGCATATGATGCCTTCAAGTACATGATCATAACACATAAACATGTACAAGAATGTAAACACCGCCACCATAAGTGGACCTTAAAAAGCATCACAATTCAATATACAACCTAAGCTAATAGGAGAAAATAGGTAAACTTACCAAATCTCAAAGCTAATGATTATACTTGATAAATTCCTAACAATTCATAATCAAATGACGTAAAAAATATATAGAAGTAAGCAATTCATTACAATATAAGAATAATTTAATCATCATTTTATAAACATCAGAAGACCCATATAATATCATAATTTTACATGATGAAGAGATCATGTGTTCTTCATGGAATTGGATTGAAAATAATGTCTAAACCATAGATTAATCACATACTCACCATTAGAATGCTTTTGAAACCATTTCAACTATGAACCAATGGAAAGATGGCAAGATGAGATTTTTGACTTAGAATCATGTTTGAAGAAGTTTTGGAAAGACTCTCTAGATGAATGATTGTCAAAGGATGAACGATTACCATACCTTGTACATAAGAAGGAACAGTAGTATCTAACCAGAAAGCTCCAAGAAACCACCTCCATAGCTTGTTCTTGAGCTTGGTCTTCAATGGGGGAGGCGGCTTGGTGTTTTGGGACAGTTTTGAAAGGGAAAGATTTCATTTGTAAAATGAGTTCTAAATCAGAGTTAAGGATTATATACAAACGTAAAGCAACTATATAAACCTACATTAACAACCTATAGTTTAATTAGGACTTGGGGTGAATTTCCCAATTCACCCCTTCACTAGGCAGCGTGCAGGCAGAATTTTGCAGGTCCAATTGACAAGGACAATCTATGGACTGTTGGTGGGAAGATGGCCCATCCTGTATCTCCATCATTTGTTTCGGAGGCTCCATCTTGTGGTCCGAGATCACACTTCTAAGTTTTGAACAACGCCCACATTCGACGGGCGTCGATCAAGGCATGAACCGTCGATGCTTGGGCATAGTTTGGACATAGCCTAGACAGTTCACTGCCAGCTTTTGGGTCCTCCTCAACAACTCTTTAGGTGTTCCTTAGGGAGTCGTGTACGGACGTTTAAAACCTGAACATGTACATTTATAAGTTAGTATCCTCCCCTATAAACCCCAAACAACACATAAAACATACAAAGACACACTAGAACACACTAGTACGTCTAAAGACCAACTTTTGAACGTCTTACTCGTTCTTTGATGTTTTACCAACAAACCACTTAAAAACAACTAAAAAATCCCTAAAACACCTGATTAAAATGTCAATATCCATCTTAGTGACATGTGAGGCTCTGGACACCTTAGTTCATTTTGAGGGTCTTGACATTTTTACTCTTTGCTTAACTTGATTTTCATTTCTTAAATCAACTCTTAGGAAATACATAGTTCCCTTATAACTTTTATAGAAAAGAATTCAATCTTTTTAATCTTTATTTTAACTGAAAATTAATCTTAAAATGATGTTGAAATATTTAGTAAAGACTGTTAAAACTATAAGGAACTTAACTTTGACTTACTTCTAAACATATGGACTTAACTCTTACCTTTTTTCACATTGATCTAAACTTTCATTTAATTGGATTATGGATTCAAATTTCATAATCTCATGCTTATGGATGATTTCATGATGTTTATATGTAAATTAGAGTGTTGGAATCCACTAAAAAATATGGTAACCTCTCTTACAAACTAGTACGAAAAGATAGGGAATGAATGGGGAACACTGGCAACCCTGACACTTTAAGAGGCACGGGGAGCCAAACCTCAGTCTCCAGAAATGTTTTTGTGGCGTACTGGCTGGCATGATGCGCCTGCAAACAATGTTTAGAGGAACTTTTCTGGCGCTCTGGCAGGCGTGACGCCCCATGCTTTTTCCAGAGAATATCTGACTTTTCTCCTTCTTTTTTCATCTGTAAATCCTCTTAACTTCCACAGTTCTTTACCCAAGCACCTAGAATCATTATTACCCTAAATAAAAAATATATTCAACTTGAAAAACAACCTTAAAACACATATCAAATAAACTAACACGTATGGGACAACTCACCCAACAAGAATTCAACAATATTCTTCAAGAACTTGACTTTCTATCCATCAATCAACTCAAAATTGCTGAATTAAACAAGTTGGTGTGTGGGTACTATAACCCAACAAGAAAAGATCTCACATACATTGATAGGGATCACCCCCGATGAATTCCACTCGTAAGCCTTGGCGTTCCTTGAAAATTCTTGGCTTTTCTCCCTTTCCTTCTTCGTTTTTCTCTTCTCCAAGCCCTAATTGTAATTTTAATTTTATAAAATCTAACTAAACATAGTTTTACCCCAAAAAAACCCTTAAAATAAATGGGAAATTAATTTATGGAAAGACTACTTTTCCTTTCCTTAAATCCGGATTGGGACCTTCCTCAATCCAATAGTCATAGTTTCGAAAGGCATGTCTCCCTCATTCGATATTGAAAATGCATAAACTCGGCGGCATTGGAAAGATATCTCCAGGGGAGTTCCAACCATATCAGGAACTACCTCAACTCACCTTGATCTAGGTGTTGTCCTTTAAAAAATTACCATAATTCACTTTCTTAAACATAGAAAACTTTCCATATTTTCCCCTTTCTTTCTTAAAGTGAGATTAGCTTACTCTTAGTTATTACGAGTGACAAGATGTTACACAGTCACATAATTCTAGTAATGAAGTTCTAGAATTACTATTCTGAGATAGGAAGTCCATTGCTCGTACACCATGATCGCTTGTAGAGACACTTCTTATTTCTTCCGAGGTGTTTTAGGCTTGCAAATTCTTATGTACTCTAGCTTTATCACAAGCTCCTAGAGAAGTCCCATTTGCTCTTTTCCATCTAGAATTGGGAAGGTGTGAAATCATATAAGTTTAATTTCCTCGAGTGTTACATTGCAAAATTTTGATAATATAATATGGAGCGAATAACTTTTGATAGTTTTCTAGTAAAGGAGAAAACTGAAGAGACAATTGGTTGAAGTTTAATCTAAGATCTATATATGCATTTTAGCTCTCTAAATTAATTCCCAACCATGGAGAGTTAAAACCTTTTCTATGTTTTTGGTAAACTAATTTATAATTAAGAGGAAAATATCTTTTAAGGGATAGAGACTCTATAAAAAAATTGTTGGTCACAAGTTCATCAATAATTATGTAAGGACGTAGTCACAAGTTTCTAGATATGTAGATGGTTCACGATTTGTTTGTGTTGTGCACTTTTCTTGTAACTTGAACGATTCCTCTTTAAGGACTTGAAAAAGTTCTCTACTTTATTTTAAATAGTATTTTTACCCTTGAAGCTTTCTACTACATGAATTAAGAAAATTTTCATACGCATGCATATTACTCAAGATTGATGGTTTATTAAAGGAAGGCCAACAAGTTTTCTTAAGTCATGGGAAGATTAAAAGAACAAAGTTTTGTGTTACGTCAGGTGTCATATTAATGAGACAATCACGTACATAGTGATGTGTCTTGTTTGGCACTTACAAAGAAAAACAGTAACATGTTCTTCTCTAGGAATTCCATCGGACAATATTTGCCTTTTTCTCCATTGTATTATTAGTTTCACCAGATGTAGGTGTGTTCTCTTCTATTATTGCTCCTCTTTTTCTTTTTGTGTTCTTTGATATTTTTCTTTTAATGATCCTCCTGGCTAGTTCCTCCATTCATATCTCTTTTCAATATTTAGAGAATTCTTGTAGCAACTTAAAATTATTTATGACTTCTTGGAACTAAATGTTCGGTCAAATCATTATTAATTTTGAGTTTTGTACAATTTTTTTTTTTGTGTTGGAGCTTCAAAAATATGAAAGACTGACTCCGATCAATACATTAGGTTGACAAACTCATAATGCAAAATTTATTGTTATGTTACCTCTGAAATTTACATTTTACTCTAGTAGGACAATCAGTTGCAATCCCAATGCTTTTAGGCTCATATTAAGCCCACTTGTGGAAGTTGGTGTAAAAATAGAGTTTAGGTGTGGGACACACTTTTCATCGGAAAATTTTTAGTTGGTTGTTTTGACATCTCTTTTTAATCCGAAAATCGGATTTGATGGGTAGCATATCTTTTTTGAATGCAAAGAGTTGAACCTAATTCTTGATCCCTGATCAGGGCAATTTGCACACTCCATTTTTAGGCTTGTGCAACATTATAGATCTTTAAGTTGACATGCCTTGTGTTTTGTTCATATAGGACAAAGTCTTTGGTCATCGCATTTTTGGGATAAGAACTGTGATCGCAGACAGGAGTCACCTCGATCCCCCACATTCACAAGTTGTCGTCAACATTTGCATAGAAGAGACATGGTTGTCTTGAGCCTATTGTCCCCCACAGTCGTGTCATAGTGTCTGCATTGGTGGATTTTGGATGAATGGCCATTTGTATAAATACCAATCGGGATGTATTCCATTCATTATCAAATTGCAATAAGTCAAGATTTAGATTTCTTTTTTTTGGTGATTTATGTTTTATTAGTTTGGAAAATTGCGGGTCTTTGTTTTTGGGTCGTCAAAGTAGTGCAAGGGATCGTATTGATGGTAATTTCTCACCCTAAAGACATTTCTTACCTATATCATGGTTATTTTAGTGATCAATCATTGCATGATCAAATTTATCTTTATTGCGAGCTCGAATTGCGCTCAATGTTTTAGGCACATGTTTGTTGAGACATTTGGGAGCATTCCAAGTAGTCAAACTTAAAAATCCAAGCGTAGGTACCATAATCCTCATTTTCATTCAAATATTGTTTGATCACCAATTATATTAATTTTGGTGTCGAAATATTGGTGTTGATGTTAGCAAAGGTAATTGATGAGGGTAAAACTCCAACACTGAGAGTGTGCATGATCGTCTTCGAGGTAGGATATGATCTACTTTTTCTTGATTGTTTTCTATTAAATAATTTTTTGTATTGCTCACATGTAAATTGAGATTTTAATTTTTGGGTTTGGGTATCTTTCCCTTTACTCCATTTTCATGATTCCCAAAAAAGTTTTTAGCTAGTCTTGCATGGCAGGATCCTTAGCTTAGGCTTGTAACGCCTTGATGTTGGCGTAGATTGTGTAGTAGTCCTCTTTAGAGTTAATATATGATGCTTTTATTTAAATGGTACTTTATATTACTTAGTATGAGCTATAGCAAGTCTTTTTAGTTATTAGATGCCTCTTTTAGTGATTGTTGTTATTTAAGAGTCCTTTTGTTAGAGATTGAGACCGTACATGCATGTCATAGTTGTAGGTTGGCATTAGCTGGCCTTTGTTTAGTGTATAATATCTCTTATCACGACCTCTTGTTTAGTGTATAACATCTCTTTGCTTATATTAATCTATAAATGTAAATTATATTTTCTTTAGTTGCTTGTATATTACTTTTCTATTTTACTTGTTGTTTATACTTGCATTGTTTTTTGAGATCATTCGGCCTAAACCTAGTAATATGACTTGTTGGTTTTCATACTACTCTTTTGCATCGTATAGATCATATTACAAGTTCTCACTATTGATTTGGATTTTGTGTGGAGAAAGCATAGGGATTCGGAGACTGGGGTGAGCTCTTGCCTTCGGAGTTTCCAATTTGAATCTATATATGTTGTATAGGAATAGTCTTATTGTTCAATTGAGAGAGGGCCTATTTATATTTTTATATAAAAAGCTTGTACTCCTATTTAATTAGAAGCTCAACTAGTCATGTATTTTTAATGTTGGGTTAATTTGTGTATTTATAGATGTTTATTTATCCTTTTACCTTGTCATTGTTCCCTACTTCACTTATATTATTTTAGAGGTGATAGTTCATTGCTCATGCTTCCAGAATTTGGTGTCTGGCTTACCTACTTGGGTGTAGGTGTCATTATGACATGAGATACCGAGTTATTAAAGTCTTCTATTACGTACTTACCTATGTCACACATATTTTTTTATATGTTGCTAGAAGAAACATATTTTTATACTGTGGTTATGTGAATTTTATCTAATGTATTGTCCATACCTAAAGCCAAATCATTCATAAAACACGTAGTATAGATACAGTGAACTTTTGATAAGAGAAAAGGGGGAAAAGTAGATAGCGTACGTCACATAAGTTGTAGGGAAAACTGAATTTTCATATGAGGACATGTAATGTAATGTATTTCCTCTATATGCATCTACAATCTTGTGATAAAACTTCTTCCCCAAAATTTCTTGATCATCATCTTGATTATTAATTTCTAATATCTTGGAATTTCAATTTACATCACATCATCATAAGCACATTATCTCTATTGAAAATATGTGGTCCGCTGAAAAAAAATATGGTTAGTAAAATTCAAGTAATGAAAAGTGCACTAAATCATCTACAAATGATAAACTTGACCACTAAGGCAAGCAGACAACAAAAGTACCAAAGACCGCACCAATCTTTACAACCATAATTGTGCATAAAATAATATAGACATGCTCTTCATACACACAGATACTTTTCAATCAGTATTAAAATTGAACAGCCGACCCACATATAGTACAGTAAATGAACAATTATAATTTTGCAACTCTATAGCCCCAAAACAATTCGCCTAGGTTTGAGAAACAAGAATTTTTCTATGTTGTTTTTTTAGATCTTCAAGTTGGAAAATGATGTGATTTTCCTTTCATCAGCCTCAAATAAAAAAATAAAAGAAATATTTTTTTCAAAACAAGTTAATCCAAAATATTTACTTGACAGAAAATTAACAAGGAAAGTCAATTTATACATAGATAAGTCGAGAAAAAGCAAGAAACTGAAACACAATTGTATTGCACATGTGCAGCATATGTATAATGATCTAAACGTTTTATGAACTTTTGCTTTCAATGTTAATGTAAAGGTGTAATGAGACGAAAAATAACAAGAGAAGTGAATAGTTGAAAACATAAGACCAACATTAATCATTTTTTAAGGAATTACTTTTAATTTCACTCATTGAAAACAACAGAACTTTTTATGGGTTTTTTCTGAGATTCAAACGAAGAAATTAAAATTAATACGGGAGAAGCCCTTTTTAATTCTCATCCAAAATTACTAGTTAAACCACAATTAATACTGGGAAAATCATTATATCTTCAATTGAATATTAGGAAGTAAAAAGGAAGAAGTTCTATTCAAGTGCTTACCAATATGAAATTTTGTGGGGGTGTTAGAGGTTTATAGAGTTAGAACAATGGAAAATATGTTGGTTGTCAGTGCGGTGAATTCTTTTAATTGGTATCATGGTGGCCCGCGATGGAAAAAAGCCCATGGTGGCGCAATGGCATATTTTCATGGGGAATGACAAGGAAAAGTGGGTTGTCCAATGGGTTTTGGTGGGGGAAGTGGAGAATGAATGGAGAAGAAGGGAGACTGGTGGTGGCTCCAAGGGTTGTTTTTTAGCACGTAAGGTTAAGGGGTTGTTTCAAA
Source organism: Solanum peruvianum (assembly GCA_027705065.1). Lineage (NCBI taxonomy): Eukaryota > Viridiplantae > Streptophyta > Magnoliopsida > Solanales > Solanaceae > Solanum > Solanum peruvianum. Next base: position 46,563,504 of record JAKWJD010001761.1, read on the forward strand.
GGTAATAAATACGCGCCAGTTTTTGTAACATGAAAAAAATATCATAAAATTTAAAGAGCACTATTGTTGTAATTATATTTACCAGTAATTGATCAAAAATATACCTAGTGTAGTGTCAAATCAATAGGTTAACATAACGACCAAATTAACGAGTAACATAAAGGGCAAATACATGTGATATATCAAACAAAATTTAAAACATGTGGTGCAAAATATTAAAAGTAAAATGGGTCGAAATTTAGTAGATTCACATGGGTGATTCATGAAGCATGAAATTTGACCTGAAATGTAATATATCTCAAGTCTATCATACACATATGAAAATATTAATTTCTATCATTGCTTTTGAAATCATTTATATCTCATATAACGATTATTCTCACCAATATGAATTTTAGTTTCACATCAAAATGATTATTATTTTTTCTTATTTGATTAAGGTTTAACTGTTATAACTTATATGTTTTTAGAATATTTTGTAATTTTGTGTGATGTGATTTTATAAACGGTTTCGTATTAATTGTTAAGATTGTATAAATTATTGAAAAAATTTCATACCTTCAAAATTGTAAAAATAATTATGTTTATGAGATATATATATATATATATATATATATATATATATATATATATATATATATATATATATAAAATTAAAATTACATATCCAAATAAAATTTTAATTTCAAATAACAATTTCATATCACAACAAATACATAAATGACCAGAGAGAGTAGCACATGTTAAATGTGTCAGTAAATGTTGGTGGTAGCACATTGAGGAAATATTCGAATATATGTCAGTATTCAAAAGTTCTGTCCATACACATAACTACTCAATTACTTGTTAACAATATTGTGGACTTGTATGTTTTCTTAGGAATGAGAATGGAGGAAAATAATGTACCATTTCTTACTTCAATTACAGATTCAAAGGCTTCTTTTGATGCCGATCAAGATGATATGAATGCGATAAAGCTTTTTCAAGGAAATTTCATTAAGAATCGAAAAAGTTGTGCTACTTAGCAAGTCCTGAAATTATCACTTCCCTTTGTCAATACTTAGGTGTTGTTAGTCAAATCTTTGTTGGGAATATTGGAACCTTTAAACCTAGTGCTTCTTCTATCCAAATCCTTTTTATTTCTTGATTTTTAGAGGGAATTTCGGTTGTGCTCTAGTCGATGGGTCGTGGGCCCAAACGGTCGTACTCAACTTTCAACCTGAAAATCTCACCAAGTGTGGGACTCACCTACAGACCTACATGTAACTAATAGATTGGATGTTGTACCTTCATGGTGAACCGTTTAAAAATATTTAAATCATGACATTTTTGGAAAAAATTAATAGGCCAACCTCCAAACCAGACAAACGGTCAGTGGGATGTCCCACGGGATGTGGATGGCACCTTACAAACTAACACAAGATTCATAAAAGCTAAAATTTTATCCTTTCTCGAATGCAAGGTTTTATAATACACATGTGAATCAAATGAACAAGTAAGACCAACATTAATAAGCAGGAAGAGGTTCAAAAATATCCCTCAACTTTGTTTTATTGGTTGACTATGCCCCTATCATCAAAATAAAGTAATTCTACCCATGTCATTACTAACTTCATCATTTATGCCACTCAATTGAATTTTTTTTTGGCATATTTATATGTCCCATTACTACAAATTACACATCCTAAACGTTTGTTTAGGACATTATCTAATCTAACTAGCATGTTTTTGTTCAAGATTGTGATGATTGCATACTAATATACATGATTAGTCATTTTTCATGTTACTAAGGGAAATGATCAAGTATTGGAAGGAAAATAAGTTGAAGGTTACAAGGCTCAGCCAAGTGCGACTCTAGCGCGGATTCTTTGGAACACTGGTTCAGCAAGGGCGTGACGTGCCAGGCCAAGTTGTCTGAGGTTGCTTTCAAGGGCACTGGCGGCATGGCGGACCAGCCTACGAAGCACGATTCTGGCGCGGCGCCCCAACTCTGTTCAGAGTTTTTGGCGAAATTTGAAGTTAGATGGACTCCTAGTTTAAGTCTAATTTGACTCTATTTTTCCTAATTACTATATATTGACCCTTAGGACTCTTTGTTATGGTTCAACTCTTTAATTTGTGTGCAAGAGCAAGAATTCAAGTTTTTAAAAGGTTTTGATCTTCTAACCTTTCTATTTTTCGTAAATCACATGAACAATTGTTTTTTTCTAGTTTTTGAATAGCATGAATAGCTAATAGCCTTAGTTCTAGAGTTGTAGCTACAAGTCGATTGTTGAACATTGTTGGTTTATGAATTAATTTTTGGTTGTCATCAGAAGTTACTTCTATTTTCTTGTTGTACTATTTTATGCTTGATCATCATAATATATACTTAGTGTGTAATCTTAAAATAGGAAGTAGAGGGATTAGATATACTAGAGGATATAGAGAGCGCCACTAACTCGCTTGGTTACGAAATAGGATGACATATAAATGCTTATCAATTAGCTTAGTTATCACCGCTCAACAATGTAGTTACATATCTAATTGGGGTAGACGACGAGATATGTATAGCCCGACTCATATAATTAACTATATAAAAATTAACTAGACAACCAAATTATTTCTAAGTCAATAATATTATAAATGAAACTCAATGCATGTTCCAACCCTACAATTGTGTTTTTCTTGCTTGAAACATCATCTTAATGTCGTCCGCAATTAGTTATGTTTATTTCCTTATAATTAGTCGTAGTAAAAAATCAATCATCATCTTTCCAAATAGTTTCTTTTATTTTTTACTGTAGAGCTTAGTGTTAAATATAAATTGATTATATGTCTCCTGAAAACAATAACTCTTTTAAAAGGAATCTATACTACTTGTACGACAACATACACTTGCGTGTATATTGGGGATCAACAAATTTTTAGGAGCTGCTGCCAGGGACTTATAAGTTTACGTTCAAATTTCTTAAGTCTACAATTGGAATAATAAGGTTTTGATTACTTGATCTTAGCTTGTTTATTCCAGGCATTTGATTTTCATGTCTAGCTCGGTAAGGAGATCTAATCGAACCTTATAAGGAACGTGAAAGAGTTCTACGTCAGCACAGAAAAATGAATCAATGGCGACATGGGGGATTAGCGTTAGTACCTATTTAAAATTGTGGTCCAAACATTCTGTAAAATATAAATAACCAAGGAGTACCCCCTCAAGTACCTATCATCCTTGCGAGACCAATGCGAGATGTGACAGTCCCAATCTCCGCCTATTTTGCATTTACCATTAGGAAACCTCCATAGGAGGGTAGATTTGGACTAAACCAGAATAGAGTACAAATCATTCATTCAGATGGGCATTTTACTGGTCTTCCCCATGAAGATCCTCAAATCAATCTTAGGACCTTCATAGATATCACTGATATATGCATCCCAATTGGAGTCTTACCGTGCTATGGGAGACTAACATTGTTTCCATACTCATTACTAGGAGCCGCAAGATAATGGTTAGACTCTGAACCACCAAACTCAATCATTACTTAGTATTTTCTAACCAAGAATATCATTAGTCGATTCTGCCCATCCGAGAAACTGTTAAGTTGAGGAGTGAGATAATAAAATTTGCTCAAAAGCATGCGGATGAAATTTACCAAGAATGGGCGTACTTCAAACAAATGTCGAATGCTTTTCCACACCACATGCAAACCAATGAGGTACTAGCTCATACTTTCTTTGAGGGTTTAGAATATTATGCTCGTCTCCTTCTTAATAGTGTAGCAGGTGACCTGGCCTTGTCCATAACAAGTGAAGCGCTCTTCGATTTACTTGATAAATTGTTGGAAGGGAACGAAAGGTATGGCGGGGAAATGTCTAGAACAACTACCAAAAAGGGTGTATGGATCTTAGATGTATACAAACGTATTGCAATGAATTCCAAATTAGATGCAATGCAACATAGCATGGCCTTATAGTTAAACAGTTTGCTCTAAGTCAGGCACAAGTAAACATGGTACAACAAGCAAAAAATTTGTTTGGGTAGATTGTAGTGGAACCCATGACGTTGAGCGATGCGAGGCAAATAGGAATTTTGTAAATTATATGGGCAATACACAAAAAGATAAAGGCAAAAAATTATGGTAATACTTACAAATCTAGTTGTAGGAACCATCCAAACTTCTCAAGGGGTGGGAACCAAAACCAAAATCAAACATAAGGGGTAAATCAATACAGTAACCAAGGGATTGCGAAATAATAACAGAACTACAACAAAAGTTTAAATTCTAGATCACCCAAAGGGTGGATAACCAATGAAGAGATTGTTTGAAATCTCATGACTCAAAAGGGGAACAAGTTAAGTGCTAGAATTTATAAGAAAGTTGAGGATATCAGAAACATCAAAATGTCCAAAATGAGTTTATAGAAGAAAGTTGTGCAAGTGGCCAATTCTTTGAATGGGCGTCCCTAAGGTGGGTTGACCGGTGATACTGAACCCAACCTAGATAAACTACATGAGGTAATTACTAGAAGTGTGTTCCGGCTACAGGATCTAGATCCAAAGAAGAGAGACACTGAGTTAAGTACCAAGGAAAATAAAGTGGAAGAGGAAGTAAAAAGCTCAAACGTTGAAGCACCCGTTCCTCAAAAGAAGTTACCACCTTCGTTTGCACAAAGCCTAAAAAATCTGAATGAAGATGAATGCTTTGGTATGTTTCTCTTTCTCCATAAACAAGTTCATATTAATCTACCTTTGTTTGATAATTTGCAGGATATCCCAAAGTTTTCTTAGTATGTAAAGTATATTGTGGCTAGAAAAAGGAGGCCCACAAAGTATGAAACTGTAACACTTACTGAAGAGTGCAGCTCTAGAATCCAAAACAGATTTTCCCAAAAGTTAAAGGGGTACTTTTAATGTTCATATTACTATTAGGCAAAGTGTTCATGCCTGGTGATCATGTGATTTGGGGGAAAGTATAAATTTGATGCCTTTATCTTTGTATCTAAAGCTTGGGTTGGGAAGTCCAAAATGAACCACTGTTCTCCTCTAATCGCTTATTAGTGCTATTAGGCTGTGTGTGAAGTTTGGTTAAGCTTGAAGGTCAAACGTCTGAGAACGTCCATGACGTTCGCAAAGTGTGCCTTAGAGAGTGCTTGTGTCTCTTGGTGTGTTTGAGTGAGTTTTACGTGTTCGTTTTAATTGAAATTTATGTGGGATGTTAATAAGACCTATAATACTATGTTTAGGGGTATAAATTTTGGGTAAGACCCCACCTAGGACCCACGTGGGGACCTAGAAGAGGACCCCTTCTCATTGCAACAAGCTGCCAAAACAGTGACGAAACGACGACCCAAGGGACGGTCGTTTGGTCAACCAACGGTCCGTCGACAATGGACGTTGATTGGACCAGAAAGGTCAGTTGTACAGGCCCCAAATGTATCTAAGTCTCAATCAATGTTACCCCACCAAAGGTCATTCCTTTGACAAACAGTATATTGGTTGGTCCGTCGATGGAGATTGCCCCAAAAGTTATCGCTTTCTTGTGATGTCTTGGGGTGTTTGGTAAATTCACCCCAAGTCTTTTATGACGATAGGACAATATTATTAGGGTTTTTTTAGGTAATTAATGTTATTCAAACCCTAATACCTAATTTGAGAATTCATTTCCTAAAACTCAAAAACCCTCTCCCTTAAAAGACTCTCTCAAGTCACCATAGAAGCTAGAAGTAAAGAAGGAACTAGGAGGGCTGTTGGTGGCTGTTTATTCATTAAAAATCGTGGGTATTTATTCAATGTGAGGCATGGTATCCATACTCAAACTCTTTTACATTCAAGGATCCTCTTTCTCAAAAATTTTGAAAGAGTTTTCAACCGTAGTTTCTTTTATCTTCAAATCAAAATATGGGTCTTGCATGAAAACATTTTGAATTTCCTAATAATGATGTTTGTAGTTTTAGTTTGTTATTTTAAGGTTAAAAATTCAATGAAATCATGTTAAATCTTTTCGTCAAATGTTGGCATAAGAAATGGGTTAAATGAGCATGAATTGGTAGTCTTTGAGCTTTGATTTCTTATGGTTGATATTGTGGTTTAGCTACTACAAAAAGGTCTTTATTATGATGAAATATTGAGTAAAGTGTTATAGGTGATGAAATCTTGGATTAAAGGGTAAGTTGGTTATGTTGTTTAGCATTAAATTCAAAATGCTCTTGAGTGGTATGGTCCACCTTCTTGGTGGCGGTGTTTACTTGAATTGTATGAATGTTAAGTTACTAGTTTATTGAGAATGAGGCCATGAAGGCTTGTTATGTAAAGTAATATTATAATAATGTTATACTTGTCAAATGTGCCTTATGAAACTATTATGTGATGTAGGTTAGAGAGTATGCTAAAAATGAAGGTATTCTTGTTAATTGTTTTATGCAGTTTTTTATCAGAAGTATTCTAAGCATTATGTATAAAGGACTTATACGATGATGTAAATAATGTAAAGTGTGTGATGTGATGAATGAAGGTCTAAGCATGCATAGGAGTTAAATGTAAATGAAATGAAGCTTATGTGCAAGTTGTGCTTACATGTGCACAAATTCACACGTGAATGAATGAATGAAGCTAGGTTAAGGCCTAAAGGGGAGTTTTTGCGTGAATACTCTTCCTGTGTTTAGATAAAATGTATAGTAGCAACCCCACTACATCCTTAGAGCTTTCTAAGATAGGTCGGAGGATGAATGCCCTTTGTGAGTTGAGATGTGGTATTGACTAGTTAGCCTTAACCTTTAGTTTATAATGTTTAGAACTCATGGGGGTTATATCTAGAACCGAGAGGATATGAAGAACTGGTGTTACACTTCGTGAGTTGAGATGTTGTATTCCAATGTACCCCTTGAGATAACTACTCCTCTTTACTAGAGAATGAGTTACTCAGTAGCAATGTCTGTATCCCTGCACTATGTGCCCGCATAGGTGTAGCTATTGTGAAAGCCAGGTAAAAGCTAAAAAGAATGACCTTACCCTAGGCAAGTGAGGATACCTCATTCTATAGGGGTTAATATGGGTATTCCATGTCTAGCTCTCATGGTCTATGTCGGTTAAGCTAATGCGCACAAAATAACTAAATGAACTAAGTCTACTAAAAGAACATACTACTTAGGGTAGGTTGTGGTATGGGACGCTTTCTATCCATTGCACTAACTAGGAACTTTCGAAAGGGAAGTCTTGGTGGTAAACCTTCTAAAATAGTGTACTACTTAAGGTAGATGGTAGTATGGGACATCATCTACTCATTGCACTAAGTAGACATTCTGAAAGGGAAGTGTTTGGTGTGTTGTTGGGTGTTCTTCTAATATCTTGTGATTTGAGTGGTAACTTATTCTCCCGAGTGGAGTAAGCTTTTGGTGGGTAGTCTTAAAGATTCCCTTGGTGTGTACTGAAGGAGGTGTTTAGACATTTCGTTCATGTCATACCTTGGAAAGTCGTAGGACAACCTCAGTTAGGAAACTTCTTTGCAAATGAGCTCACCTCCTCATTAGCAATACCTTTGATGTTGACTATCTTTGGAGTCTCCTTAGTTCACTATATTGTTTTGCCTAATTCACTATAATTTTGGTTAATTCATTGTTAAGTTCTCAATCCAAGGCAATCCATTAGGATCACATAACTCTTAGGATAAACGTTGGTTAGGTAAACTTCAATGGGAAAAGGTTCACATGACTTGCAATATGTAATACACCGTAAAGTCCTAATGTTACTGTAATATGTGCCTTTCTTCTAACATTCTGAAAGTTCTACTTTATGTTTTAAATGTTGGTCCTGATACTATTTAAACTCTAAATTCATAATTGTTATAATTATTTTGCATGAAAGCTTGCTTTACTAAAATGTCCCCTTATGCATATTTTTGCATATGCCATACTTAGTACATTATTTTTACTAACCCCATACTTTTCGTTACTATCTAAGATAGGTTTTTGGAAGCAAGGTTGAAGACTAGAGGGTAAAGCTTGGGAAAGTTTCTCTCAAGGCAAAGTATGCCTGATATATTCGAGGGCATAGTCCTTTTCTTAGTTTCTTATTTAAAGACTTATTATGTATTTCTTTTTAATGTAAAGGGCCATGTCCCTAAGATATTATGTCGGGTCTTTAAGTTGGCTTGTGACGATGAGATTCTCTAAGTATTTATGAAATATTTCCTCTGTTAATTTATTCGTGACAAATTTTAATTCCGCACTACTTTTTATGTTTATATGATGAACGATAGTTAATATTCTTGTACAAGACCTCAAAGGTTCAAGTACGCCCGGTCATGATCCGAGGTTTCGCCCTACATTCTACTGGGTGCTTTCAGGTCGTGACAATGATGCTTTCTTGTGTCGTCATATATCTGTCAATGAGAATGATCCTTCAAAAGAGGAAGATGCTGGAGATGCTCCACCGGAACTTGAAGAAGGAGTAAAGATCATAGTACATCATTTGAAGGAAGTTAACCTTGGTACTTCTAAAGACCCAAGGCCAACTTACTTAAGTGCATTTCTTAAATATGATGAAGAAATCGCTTATATAAATATACTCAAAGAATATAGGGATGTCTTCACTTGGAGTTAGAAATAAATGCTTTGATATATGCTAAAGTAGTGGTCCATCAATTGGTAATAAAAAATGGTTCTCGTTCTGCTAAGCAAGCTCAAAAATGTTTTAGGCCAGAATTTAAATGTTTGATAGAATAAGAAGTTAATAAACTCATTGAGGCATGATTTATTCGTGTGGTCAAATATCCTACATGGGTTTCAAATATTTTTCCTTGTAAAATTTGAGGTTGTGTTGACTATAGATATCTCTATAATAGATGACCTAAAGATGAATTTTATCATCCCATTACAGAGTTGATGATTGATGCAACCACTGGTTATAAGATGATTTCGTTCATGGACGATTCTTCTATCTATAATAAAGTTCATATGGCGCAAAAGGATGAATATTTTACCACATTTAGCACACCGAAGAGTATTTATTTATAAGAAGTGATGTCATTTGGCTTAAAGAATGCGGGCATCATAAATCAAAGGGCAATGCAAAATATCTTTGATAACTTTGTCCATAAAATTGTTCAATTATGTTGGTAAAGTACAAAAAGAGGGATGATCATTTAAATGACTTAAGTATAGTGTTTGAGTTGGTCTGAATATATCAATTCAAAATGAATCCATTTAATTGTGCCTTCGGAGTTACATCTGGCAACTTCCATTGTTTTAGTGTGACACATCCAGGAATTGAAATTTATGAAGACAAAGTTGATGCAATATCAAAGATTTCTGAGCCTCAATATATTCATTAGTTAAAAAGTCTCCAAGGAAAGTTAGCCTACTTGAGGAGATTCATCTCAAATCTAGCAAGGAGATTACAAGCATTCGCTCAACTGATGAAGAAAAGTGTTCTTTTTAATTGGGACCAATCATGTAGCAATGCCTTTAAAAGTATCAAATCCTATCTAGCAAAAAGTACTGTTTTGGTAGCCCCTCTAACTTGAAAATCATTGATAATCTACATTGCATCACAAGAAAGGTCTATAGGAGCCCTCTTAGCTCAAGGGAATAGTGAAGGGAAAGAAAACACGCTTTAATACATAAGCATAACGACGACAAAAAATGAGCTATATTATTAGCTAATTTAATAGTTACTTGGCACTTGTCTTCTCAATTCAAAGAGGAAGCATTATTTCCAAGATCATATTTTCCACCTTATTTCTTGAACGAATTCCATCAAGTTTGTTATGTCAACAAAAGTGCTTAGTGATTAACTAGAAAGGCGGTAAATCTAATTTAAACAATTTGGGTTTGTGTACTTCCCTCAAAAATCACTGAAGCGACAAGAATTAGCTAATTTCTAGGCAGACCATCCGTAACATGATCATTGGGAGTTAACTGATGAGCTTTTTGATAAAGATTGGATGTCCATTCGAATTAAACCTCCTTGGAGAATATATTTTGATGGGGCTGCACATCATGGCGGAGCTAGCACTGGTGTAGAGTTCATCACTTCGCATGAAGATATTCTACCATTAACCTTTACTTTGAAGCAATGTTGCTTTAATAATGTCATTGAATACAAATCATTGACCCTTGAACTTCATTTGGTCGTCGACATGAAGCAATTACACTTAAAAGTATCTGGTGAGTCTCAGTTTGTGATCAACCTACTCTAGGAAACTTGTGAGGTTAAGAAACCTGAATTGTGTTCTTATCATTATTATGCTCAAAAGTTTATAAGATGGCCTACAGATGTAATCCTTCAACATGTGCATAAAACGGAAAATAAAAGAGTTGATGTATTGGCTTTCCAACTTCAAGCTAACCCTTCCTAATCAGACACAACTTACTATTTGTCAAAAATTGATAGTACCAACGCCAGATGAGGAAGAATATATAGAAAATGAGTTTGAGATTCTTGTTGGTATTTCTGAAGCCCAGAGGAAGATTGGAGACAACTAACTGTGGACTAAATGTGTTATAGATACTTCTAGTAATTTCAAAGAGAAGGAATGACATTCGTCGTCATGCACCTCGTTTACTTTACTACAACGACACATGATATAGAAGATTATTTGAGTGTTTGCTATTACGATGTTTGCGAGAGGAAGAAGAAATTGAAGCTCTGGAAGAAGCACACTCGGGAGTGTGTGGATCACATCAATTTGGATCAAAACTTCACCTTCACATATATAAGATGGGATATTATTTACCAACCATGTTGAATGATAGCTTAAATTATGCTCGGAGGTGTGATGCTTGTAAATTTCATGAAATTTCATACATCAGTCGCCCGAAGTATTGCACCTAACTATCGCATCTTGGTCAACTCACAGTTGCGGAATAGATGTTTTAAGGCCACAACCAAAATATTCTGGTGGACACTTGGAAGTCATTGTTGCAACTGATTACTTCTCAAAATGGGCGGAAGTTATCTCTCTTAAAGAAGTGAAGAAAGCGAATGTTGAAAATTTATCCAAGTGAATATTATCTCTGTCTTTGGCACCCCGCTCTATATGATAATATATAATGGCAAGCCATTTGATAACAAGTTAATGAATAATCTTTTTGACCTCTTTGGCTTCAAGTAGCATAAATCTTCTATGTATCATGCTGCCACAAATTTTCCTATTGAAGCATTCAATAAGACTTTTTGCAGGCTACTCAATAAAGTTTTCTCCAAGTCCAAATGGTCTTGATATGAAAGAATTGAAGAAGTTTCGTGGAAATATAGGACAAAATATCACACTCTTACTAAAGTGACACCACATTGACTTGCTTTTGGAGTTGAAGTAGTCCAGCCACTCGAATGTTAAATACCTTTTTTAAGATTTGTTATTCATGATGGGATGACTGAAGAAGAAAATGTTCGACTGCGTGTTGCTACGTTAGAAGCACTTAATTAAAAGATCCTAAAATCACAGCAAAACCTTCAATGTTATCAAGATCGTCTATCATGATCTTTCAATAAAAAGGTTTGCTTGAGGTGCTTCCAAGTAGGAGACGAAGTTCTCGCGGTAAGAAGACCCATTATTACTTTGCACAATTGGGGGCTAGTTTACAGGAAAGTCGGATGGACCCTATATTGTACAGGGAGCATATTTATCTTGTGCTTAGAAACTGGTTGATGCAAATATCTTAAAGATCGGTCCTACTAATTCAAAATTACTAAAGAGATACTTCCCTTGAAGTAAGATGATGCTCCTTAAGATACGAGCCTAAACTTCATGTCACTCCTGGCTTGCAAGAGCATAAACTATGTATGGTACTGAAAAATAAAGTAAAATTTACTTATTCCCCGAGAACTACATTTTGACTTGATCCTCTACATTGAGGTACATAGGCTCTTAAAACCATATCCTAGACCAAGAAAAGACTTCATTTTCAAATATTCAAAATCCCTCCCTCAAGAAAGAACTCTCTCAAACTCCATAGAAGCTACAACTCAAGGAAGGGCTAGAAGTGAAGGTTTTGGACATTTACTTCATCATAATATTATGGATTTCTTCTCGTTGAGGTATCGTAGTTCATCCTTGAACTTTATTTCATTCAAGGAGTAACTTCAACTTGATTGAAATGAGTTGTTTTTGGGTTTCAAAAAGGGTTTTCAACTCCAACTTCTTCTATTTTTTAGTCTAAGCATGAGTCTTATATGAAAACATTTTAATGATTTAAAAGAGTTGTCTCTAGTGTTAGTTTATGATTTTTAGGTCAAAACCTCGACAAATCGATATTGATGCATATTTCCAACTTTTGGCTTATGAAGTGGGTGTGTTGCTCTTTTTTAGATAATATTAGACTTAAGTTTCTTATGTTGTATCTTTTGTTAGCTACTGCCTACATTTGCCTATTTATGTTGTTTTGGTGAAATCATGATAAAAAGTTGTGAGATCTTGGATGAAGGGTAAGTTGATCTATATTGTTCAGTTGCCATTGAAATGATTTTTGTGTGGTATGGTCCACCTTTGTTGGCGGTATTTACATGAAATATATGATTATTTATTTATATGGTTATTGTTATTATGGCCTTGAATGCTTAATATGTGAAGTACAATTATAGTGATGATGTTCTTGTTGATATGTTTTAAGAAGCTTGAATTGTTTAGATTATGTCTAAGTGGAGTATATGCATATGTGAGGCATGCTTGTATTTGATATATGATGAATGAATGTATGAGTATGTTTAGGAGTGAATGTTATGAAAATGGTGATTATGTGAAAGGTGCGCTCACATGTACTCATACACACACACTTTGAATGAATGAATGAAGTTAATGAATGTGAATAGGAAATTTTAGGGTGGACACTCTTCGTGAGTAAAGATGAAGTTTCTATATCATCTCTACTATTCCTATAGTAAGAAGAAGGGGTGTTTTGGGGTGGACACTCTTCGTAAGTTGAGATGAAGTGTTTAGTAGAAACCACACTATTCCCAAGAGCTTTCTAGATAGGATGGAGGATGGATACACTTTGTGATTTTATGTATGGTGTCCAATATTTATCCCTTAAGCTTTACTAATGAATGTTTAAGACTCCATAGGCCAGTTATGCTTTGCACCGAGAGGATTTCAATAAGGGGTGGTTAAACTTTGTGAGTTGACAAGTTATACCCAATATAGTTCTTTAGATGAGTACTCCTTGTTCGTAGAAAATGACTTACTTAGAAGCAATAACCTTATCTCTTAATTATTCTCCCGCATAGGAGTAGCTAAAGACTCAAGAATGACCCTACCTTAGTCAAGTAAGAATCCCTCATCAGGTAGGGGTTAATACGGGATTCCATGTTTAGCTCTCATGGTCTATGTCGATTAATGATTTGCCCCAAAAGAGTGTGTAATGAATTATGACTTCTAAAGGGTGACTACTTAGTGTTGGTGGTGGTATGGGACTTTATCAATCCATTGCACAAGTAGGTATTTGGAGGGAGTATTGGTGGGTCTTTATATGAATTTATGAATGGGTCATTATTTAATGTAAATGAAGTTATGTGACTTAGTGTCTAATGTCATGAAAGCATGTTAAGATTATTATTTTGTATGATGAAGTTTATTAATGATGAAAGTGGTTTGCCTAATCTGAGGGAATCTTCAAGGAGAACATAGTGGGAGTAGTAGTATGGGATGCTACTTCCGCATTACACTATGCGTAATTTGGGGGTTGCCTTGGAGAAGGGTTATTATGTGAAGCCCTTGAATTTAAGCATGTTCCTTTAGTATCTTTGATGTTGAGTGTGGGCTAGTTAACCATTTGAAGTAAGCCTATGGTCGGTAGTGTTGAGGATCACTTAGGTGTGTATTGAAAGGATTGTATTGGAGGTTTCATCATGTCTTACCTTAGTGAGCATTAGGCTAACATTGGATAGGGAAACTTCAAGGGAAATGAATTCACTATAAGTTGTAATGGAAATGAGTTCACTGTAAGATATAAAGAAGTAGGTTCACTGTAAAGATTTTGGAGTTCACTGTAAAGTGTAGTTTTGTGTTAAAATTATAGGAGTTTTACCTTATGTGCTAAATGATTATTTATATAATGTTTTACTTCTATATTCATGAAGGTTTTACTTATATGTCATTAAAGCTTATTTAAACTAAAATACCCTCTTTTACATGTTTTTGGATATGTTATACTTAGTACATTATTCGTACTAACACCATAATTTTCTATACTCTATAAGATAGTTTGGAGGCTAGAGGAAGTCTAGAAGGCTAGCTTGGGAAGTTGTCTCTCTCAAGACTCGGTATGTCCTCATATATTTGAGGATAAAGTGTATGTTTCATTAGCTCTTTTTTTAGACTTGTATAAGTCTTGTTATCAAGAATTCAAGAATAAGCTAGAAGCCCTTGAATTCAAGTAAAAGTCAAGATCAAGATAAAGTTCAAGACCATCGAATTCAAGAATAAGCTAGAAGCCCTTGAATTCAAGTTAAAGTCAAGATCAAGATAAAGTTCAAGTTTAAATCCAAGATCAAGTTCAAGACAAATTCAAGGACAAACTTTAAATCCCTTGAATTTATATCATAAATATTGTAACAGTCGCACTTGAAATAATAAACACGATTGTTGCTATGATTTTCCATTCATTATTATTATTTTTTCGACATGAATTTCACTGTCTATGCATGCAACTAATACATATTGTATGAGATAACTGAATATAATGTCACACAATATCTGAGATTAGACTTTAGGAGCTACAAACAACCGGTGTACTATATCTGAGCTAAACATGATCCAACATGTACCCAGCTCAAAGGACTTGCAAGGGATACAAAACTAGATAACATGGATCTATTAAACTTGTGCCAAAACTAATATGGTGTAATCCTAGACTAAAAGATGACCCTTATAACCTATTGTGACACGTAGTTCTAGGACTTACGATTACGAAAGACCCAGCCTAAAATCATTGGTAAGCCTTGATCTTGTATCTACTCGTTGCTAAGTAGTACTCCCAACAAAACTTATGCTGCTAAACTTAATAATATTGATATTTTCAATACCTTTTGAATATCGAATACCAAAAATTAAATTATAGTCAATTTATCTGAAAGAATCTTATGCATGTGGACTGAAAAACTTAGTATAAAGAATCATAAATATTTTTATATTCTAATTGAAGCGTAAAATTTAAATGAGACAAGTAAAAGGACATGAAATATTTGTATTATTAGCGTTGATGAAAATATACTTTAAAATAAAGGTATCTAATAATGAGGAGAATATTTATTTATACAAGTATTATTAGGGTTGATGAAAATATACTTCAAAATAAAGGTATCTAATAATAAGATTAACATTTATTTTTACAGTACTCATGAGAAGGGATTCAAATAAAAAGATATTGGTCTTTGTAAAACAATAAATTTTTCATAGGATACCCATTAATCAAAATCCACTTACCTAGAACGAAAAAATCCTAATAAAATTCTTGAACGGATATTTAAAGTCGAAGAACCCTATATTGAAGATGAACGACAAAAAAATAATTTCTTGGACTTTCAAAAATACTTTGTTGATAATCTTGTGGTCAATGGTTAAAGATGTCTATCGACTATTCATGAATAGATGAAGGAATCTAAGTTGCAGAGCTTGAAATCCATGGAAAATGACTTTTGTTGATGTAACAGTAAAAAATGAGAGAACCACTTGTAGGACTTGAAAGAATGGTCAATATAAGGAGAATTAAACAAAAACTATCTTTATTCATTTTTCGCCGCCCAACCGGCATCTCAAATATGCAAATCTGTCCAACACATGATAAACATAATACCTCTTTAGTTTTCTATTAACAGTGTGACACTCGCGTTTCTCTTGTTCAAATCCATTCAACACTAGTGAAATATATGCCTAGACCAAAATCATCATATTTTTATATAAAATAAAACGAAGGTCTCGCCTATGTGGTGCCATAACAATAAAGAATTTCCTTTTAAATTTATTTATTTTCAAAACTATCTATCCTCTTTCATGAAAAATGTGATTTTTATGGATAGTTGCAACTTTAATGACGAGTTACAACTTTATCAAATGTTGTGACTTTTATCAAAAGTTGTAACATTAATAATGAGTTGCGACTTTTATGAAAAGTTGCGACTTTAATGAAGATTCCTAACGAAAAGTTGCGACTTTCATGAAAGGTTGTGAACTTTTTCGATGGATTGTAACTTTTTCAAATAGTTGCAACCTTTCTGATAAGGCACAATAAGGATTTGTTGACAGTACCCCTTGTTGCTTATAAATAGTGAGATTTTCTCTTATTTTAAACAACAAAAAATCTTATTTTCTTAAACACTTGTGCAGAATTAAATATTTCTGTATTTTGCTTTTGTTGAGTTACTTAATAATACCATTGTTTTTGTATCAATAAATTGGTGAATAAAATGTTTTCCACCTAAGAGGATGTAATTATTTAAACCTCTTGTATTGGAGAGGAATAGTTTTCATAAAGGGAACATTGTTCATAAAGTTGACTCAATTTTTTCTTTCTATTTCATTCTATTATTACATATCTTGATAAGTTTTTCTACAGTCATTATTTTATACTTATGATATTACATGTTGATTTTGAATACATATTTTAAACTGTGTTGTTTATGTTTCTGCATAGTTATTGTCTTCAATTATGTTGAACATATATACATATAATATGTATATTCATTGTACTTAGTTTCAATAATTCATGTAGTGATATTCTATATTGAATTTTATAACTTAAAAGTACGATATATAAACTTACATATTATCTATTCTAACATAGATATTAAATTTCTCACTTATCAGTTGAAAAAATTCATTATACAAGTCCAAAAGTTATAATTGCTTTCATATTCAAGCATAATTTTTTTAAAAAAAAAAATTGTTTCACAAATATTTTAATTTTCTCCTAAGATATATATCCAACTTAAATGTTTCTTTTTATTATGAAATGTCTTATCATATATATTATTTAGTTCTTCTTAATTTTCCTTTTAGTATTCATTAAAGAACTAATGAATTATTATTTCGTGAATAATTAATTCATTAGAGGCTCTTGAATTATGTGATAACGACTAATAATTGAATTCATGTTGAATTAATAGTAATATTTTTGAAGAACCTATTTTTCAATAATATTAATGTATGGATATTAAAATGAAATTATTTTCAAGTTTCAATGCAATTATTATTTATGATCACTCAAAGCGCGGAAAAATTACCTAGTATATGATAAAACTATAAAGATCATAACTTTTGGCTCGGTTCTTGAATAGACAAGAGGTTGGTGAGTGTTGGAAAGAAGACTCAAATAGATATACTCATTTGAAGTTTATTGATGCAAAATATTTGGTATCGGAACTCAATAGTTAACAAAGTTTTAAACTCAATTTTACTGTAGAGAATTCATATGACCTTATTTAGTCTCTAAAATACATACACAATAGGAATTGCTCTTAACACCAATGTCCAATTAGATCACTCAGTACAATCCTATTTGCATATGAAGAATTGTCAGATATTTTGCTTTAACTTTTATGTTGTTACGTATAACCAATGGCTAAAGGTTATTAAGTCAAATGAATTCTTATGAATTTATAAAAAACCTGAAAAAGTTATTTAATAAATACCAGTCACTTATATTTTATTATGTCATTCATCTTGTTAAACAATATTGGAAGTGATATCTTCAACGACTTTATTTTTAAAAATGAAACATTTTATTCTTAAAAAAAATAATATGAGACACAACTCATTGTTAATCCAAAACCTCCTATTTGACCTACTATCATTTTTGTAAAACCTTTTTATCTGCTAAATAAGTATTCGAAAATTTCCTTTATATACTAAATAAATCCTTTAATGTATTAAAAAATTTATTTTTAGTAGAGTGGGTTTGGATTAAAGAGGATGTGAATAATAAGTTGTGCAACTACATGTTATGGCGAGATATAGGAATGTCGTTGCCTATTCACTAACCTTTATTGAAATAGTCCATTGTAAATAACTTGATTGCAATCCATTTACGTTCAACATATTTAAAAACCCTCATGATATCCATTAAAGAAAAACTAAGGATGTCTCAACCAGTAGAAAAATAGAAAATGATAAAAGATAAATGAGAAATCAAAATCCAACACCCCATATTTATTTTTTGCAATCAATTAATAAGACATTGTTTCTTTGGTTCATCTTATCGGTTTACGATAACTGTATCTACATAGTCATAAATTCTCATATGAGAATATATTAAATGAGTGCATTAATAATATTTCACATTTCTAACTACTCCCTTGACGTGATTGCACTTGCTAACATCACCTACTAACACCACACGTCAGGCGTACCAAATATTTCATACACTTTACAAATTATTTAAGAACAAAGCAAAAATATGTGTAACTCCAAAACTTATCCATACTCACTAAACAAAATAATTATCAAAATTAATCACATATACATTAGGGCAAAGAAAAGATTACTTAAATTCCAAATCACTAGCCCAAATCTAACAATAAGACCTGGGAGAATATATCGGAGTTATATGAGTACAACTATCAGGCATGCAAACCCCAAGAAAAGAAGACATAAGATATAAATTGATAGAGCTGAAGCACTAGGCTCCACGTAAAATGTGAAGACTCACCTCAGTAACAGAATCCATGGGGATGAACTCGTCAACCACTAGTCTCACTCTTTGTAATGGTATCTGCATAAAAATGTAATGACATCTGCAAAAAAATGCATGTAAGGAGTGAGGTGTATGCAAAAAAAAATCAGTCAGTTCCTTCACTACTACTTCTATAGCCTTGGAACAAGTGTTAGAAAATATATCATCACAACAAACGCATAATAAGATGCACAAGAATGGGTTCTATAATATAATGATCAATAAGTCAAAACAAATTTGTGAAAAGGACATCAAATGTCTAGAACTTAACCACATTATACGTTGTCATAAACGACAGTGAAGGAGATCAGCCAAGCACAGCACAAGCCCACAACAACTTGTATAATGCGCCAAGGTATACTATGACAACATTTATAAGGCCCTTTAACATATTATGATATCATATGTATGCCCCATACATATTATGACAACTATTATTTTCCTAGTAACTATATCACAAAACTGAAGATAGGATATCATACATCATACTACGTGTCACATATAAAAACATATATGGTATTTATCAGAAGATCACATGTTTAGCACTAATCAAAGACCACAATTTTTTAAAGCACATACTTGCCTAGACATATGGAAGGGAAGATAACATATATTTTTAAATAAGAAAGAAGTAAAGCTTAAAGTATGCCTTAATCCTTTTACAAAAGAAGAAAGATTATCAATTCTACACCTAACTTTTCACTTATGTTCTACATAGGATAATGTTTGTACTCTAAAAATAAAAAGTAATTAAGCATGTCTTCGCAACCAAAAGAATGACCCCCCAAAACAGTAGCTAAAAAAACAGTTTACGATGCAAACCTTACACCTAAGTTCTCATTATATAGAGTACTCAATAAAATCTCACCACTCCACTCTTACTCAATTGGATGAAAAACTTGCAATTGTAAAACAATACTTTCCATTATCTTCTCTTTAGAAATGTAGTACTTAGCAGACAAATAATTCCCAACTTATATGTTTGAGTTTTTAGCTAACAAGAGCACACAGTGACAAAAAGATCAAAATCTGTGACAAATCTCCCCAAAACAGCGAAACGATGATTTAGTATACGACAATAAGTTCTTACAAGATCAATTGAGTTTGTTGTTTCCTCCAGAAAAAAGAATCAAAAGGAATAATCAACCCTAAAATTCTACTCATTGTTATATATATATATATATATATATATATATATATATATATATATATATGTTCTTCCTATTTCATTTTAATACTATTAATTATTATTGGTAAAATTATCCATTAACACTTCATTCAAAAAAATGGTTACTACAAACGTTTCCAAGCTCGTTAATATTATACATACTACTTGAGAAATACATTTGGTTTGAATAAAGTCTTCAACAAATCCAGATAAAGTGATTCACACACACAAAAAAAAAAGACGAGATAAATAAAGTTTTCTAAATTTTCAAATAGGGCGACCTACATAAAAAAGAGGAGATGATAAATTTTCTAATATATGAAAACTAATGTAGAAAATAGTTTTACATTATATGGAGAATGTGTACGGGGATTGCGAGAACAATGAAGGAAAAAAAGGTTTATAGTAATGTATCAAAATCCACACCCTTTAACTTTAAGATAACTAAAATATATATTACTTCTACAAAGTAATATTTCAATATATATTTTGTAAACATAATATTTCCATATATGTTTTGTAAACATTTGGTGGATGAAAATATTCGATATAATTTATTTTCTTTTGAGTTATTTTTTTATGTTGTTATTTTCTGAGCCTTCACAATGATTTTAAAATTTTAGAGTTGAAATACATTGAAATGGAATATAGATTTAGAAAATATTAGAAATTACAAAAACTGTGCAAGTGCAATACACTAATAAGTCACTACTACAAAAACGAGATTTAGCGATAATTTTTTAGTGGCACTAATTTAATGGTCACTATATCTTTTTCTTACGGTAGATATTAGTGACTAATAGATATTTGCCACAAAAGGTTTTCTTGTATCGGCAATCAAATCTAATGACTACTGAAATCAGTAAGTTTAAAGAAAATTGTTTCTACGTACTA
This sequence comes from Solanum peruvianum, assembly GCA_027705065.1. Lineage (NCBI taxonomy): Eukaryota > Viridiplantae > Streptophyta > Magnoliopsida > Solanales > Solanaceae > Solanum > Solanum peruvianum. The sequence continues at coordinate 46,584,205 of JAKWJD010001761.1, forward strand.
TTATTTTAATTTTCCTCCAACATTTTAAACATGATTTACCAATTCCCTTGCAAAAATAAGAAATGCATCTAGAATTAGTTGCATATATTATAAGAGGTTTTTGTAAAAGGAAAAACTATTCTATCACCGCTATAACTCAACCGTAACTCATTTGTTCACCATCGACTCTTCATCCCAACAAATCGATGTCATCTTTGTTTTAGCATCGAGCATTTGTCCTAGGGGACAAGTAATTGAGCTGATCTCTTATGCTCCTTTTATCTCATTGTATCTGAAATTCTAGGACTTAAATTGAACTGTAATGCTCTTATTAAATGTAGTTTGTTGCATATACATGCCTATACTGTATGTGGAGCTTAAAGGGTACTTCTCCTCTTAAGCTCTGACCTATTTAAGAATTTTTACTTTTTCAGGCAGTAGAAGCGGTAAATTCTAAGATAAATTGTAGTCTAAGTCTATTTGTTTCACTCTACCCTATTTTCTTCTTTCAATTTTGATGATTGTATTAAGGGAAGATTGTGTAAGAAAAAATGCATGTTCATATATCTATGAGTTACTTAAATCTTGTCTTTAGAATTTTGCTTGTTGATATGTTTGTGGACAAGAATGACAAAACGATATTGTACACTATCTATCATCAAAGTAGACGTAATATCTTTGAAAGGGTTTGAACCTATGGATACACTATCTATCATCAAAGTAGACGATATTGTACACTATCTATCATCAAAGTAGATGTAATATCTTTGAAAGGGTTTGAACCTATGTGTGCTTGCGTGACGTATGATGTATTCAGAGAATAGTCGAATTGTGTACGATAGTAAAATTACTTGGTAGCTATGCTTGTGAGAGGTATCAAGTATTCGTAGAATAATCGAGATATACACAAATTCTCATGGATACCACCACTCTTTTGGAAAATATCTAATATGATGTATGTCAGTAGAAATTGCAAGGGATGACTTGTGATGGTTTTTGGTGATGGTTGAGCTCCTTGAATACAATTAGAGTAGTAATGCAAAATATTGGTATGTTAGAAGATCCTCATTTATGATTTTGTTGATAATAATATGAACAGCCCACCAGTTTCTTTCATCATTTAGAGGTAGTATTGTTATGTTTCATTAATTGTAAGAGGGAGAGAGATTGGGACGTAATGATAATGGTTCTTTTATAATGTTTACCTCTTTCTTACTCAAATATTCTCCTTTTTAAAGACGGTGACAGTGTTTATTGATTTGAGCTCTTCTGTAGTCTTTTACTTTATTAGTCTGAATTAAGTACTTGGAGTCAACTATTTCGACACACTTTTCTTTGGTTGGTACGAACCCATTCTTTTGGTTCTTATTCAAGGTGTATAGACTGTAGGAAGACTAAATAAACATAAATTTTTATACTAACGGATTGTTTCATTGAACACACACGCTTAGGATTCTTCCTAATTCATTTATGTGCAATCTTAATATTAATATGATACAATAGAGATACTAGTTGTTGTTGGGTTTTATTTGCCCTGATTTCTTACCATAAATAGGTTTTCCTCTTAGGAAAAAGTTTTGGATTGACTAATTCTTTTTTTGGTAGGAAAAGGTTTAGGACTCTATAAATAGAGGCATGTTCCTTCTAACTTAATTAGCATTCACAATGTAGTTTTAAGGGCTTTGAGAGTTTTGGTTAGAGGGAGAATTTGTGAACCTCTCATGTATTCCGAGTGAATTGGTTGAGGTTGTTTCCCTTTGTATTTTGTACTCTCATGTTTATAGTGGATTGCTCATCTCCTTTGTGGACGTAGGTCGATTGACCGAACCACGTTAAATCTTTGTGTCTTTTGGTATATTTCTCGTTGTCTTCTTACTCGTGGTCTTTAGAGGTTTGCTTTGCTAGCTTCCGCATTTACACCTGCTTATTTCCGATCCTAACAAGTGGTATCAGAGCCAGATTCAATGATGGAGTCAGGTATAGTGGTTCGATAATCGATGATTGAACCAAGTTAGAAAGAGGTGTTCGTCTTTATGGGTGTAGTTCTAGCCGCAACCTTTTTGACAGTAATGAAGATTTTGTTGGAGAAATTGTTTCAGAGAGGTTCTCTGTGTTGAGACATAAATTTTGTAAAGGAGATTATGGAGAGGAGAAGCAAGTTGTTGAAGATTAAGTAAAGAAGGTGGACAAATTTATTTTGTCAGAAATTCAGGCCAAGGGGGAGATTTGTTGGGTTTTATTTGCCCTGATTTCTTACCATAAATAGGTTTTCCTCTTAGGAAAAAGTTTTTGATTGACTAATTCTTTTTTTGGTAGGAAAAGGTTTAAGACTCTATAAATAGAGGCATGTTCCTTCTAACTTAATTAGCATTCACAATGTAGTTTTAAGGGCTTTGAGAGTTTTGGTTAGAGGGAGAATTTGTGAACCTCTCATGTATTCCGAGTGAATTGGTTGAGGTTGTTTCCCTTTGTATTTTGTACTCTCATGTTTATAGTGGATTGCTCATCTCCTTTGTGGACGTAGGTCGATTGACCGAATCACGTTAAATCTTTGTGTCTTTTGGTATATTTCTCGTTGTCTTCTTACTCGTGGTCTTTAGAGGTTTGCTTTGCTAGCTTCCGCATTTACACCTGCTTATTTCCGATCCTAACAGTTGTTTGCATAAAGATGTAAATACTTTTTATGAGTATATATTTTAACTTGTTTAATATTTTTGGTTTCCTGCATTTGATATTGTTAAGATTACACACACTACAATGCAACATTTAAGTGATACTTTCTTGTTTAGGCCGCATACATTTGGCCATGAAAACTAAATACCAAATTGGATCTAGAGTGGTGTTGAAGTTGAAGTTGCGTTTGACCATGAATATAAGTTGGAGTCGTTTTTAAATTGTTGTGAAAGAAGTGAGAGTGAAAAAAGTGAAAACTTGTTTCTCAAATTTGGAATTATACTACAAATTGAATTCCACTAATTTTATTGCCAGACGTCTTTTTCTTAATTCAACTTGGGAAAAAGCAAAAATTTTCCATGGCCAAATGCCCACTTATATTATCATGGATTTATCATATTAGGGGAAACGTTTGGTCCACGTCATTATTGTTTCCAAATAATGTTTTGTGAGTTCTTAAGCTATGAGAATATCTTGCAACAAGTGTTGTTTCAATAATAATTTAGATTGTATAAAATGGAATTATATGTATGAAAACTAAGGGCACTAGAAGGCGTACTTGTTTGTGTAAGTTATCTATTTGTCCATTATAATATCAACTAAGATTTATTGATATAGATTTATTTACATCTTTTTTTGTTGACTTCTTCTTCGTTTTTTAATTTATAAAGTTCTTTTTCAGATGAAGGCAAGAATTAATCTTTTTTGATAATAAACTATAAAATCTTACGCTACGAATCAAATAAAGACTACTCCTAAAGAACACATAAACTTTATTACCTTCCAGGAAGGGTGCTGGGAAAATCTGTCCTCAACAGCTAAAACAACTAGTTACATAATTGTTCAATCAAACCTATCTATTTCCTAGCATCGTTGCGGACCTCTACGCATGTGTACTCTCTCCATAACCATATTTTTTATTTGTTGTACAACAAAACTACGATTGTTTTGCGAGATGTAATAAATTCTTTTATCGAGAGAATCTACTATCAAGTTATCTTTAAATCTGCACTGACGCTTTTGTTTGATCGTCTTCAATGTGCTACTCATACTATCCTGATATATTTGTAAATTCAAATAGTCTTTAGCAATTTTTTGATATTTTTATGCAATTTTTATCCTATAAAGATATTGTCAATTAAAGTGTTAATATTTATCACGTCTATGAATGAGTACCACAAACATCAAGGACTCCTATAGTTGCTGAAAATGCTCTACCTTCTCAAGTATAACTCATATATATTGCTTGGAACTATTGTTTGAGTTCTCTTCCATTTTTTTTGGTTAGTATGATCTTTCATAAATAACTATCAAATCCCCTTTTAGTTTAGTGTAACGTCTTTCATATATTCGAGCTCTATAAACCTTGTTTTACATATCCTAAATTTCTAATAAACCAACACTAAACTAACTGAAGTCCATCGTTCTCTCCTTATCAGAATGTCATCTGATTATATTCGTACCCACTGTTTGTGGAAGTGCAGTGGCTAATATATATCTTATAGTAAATGTTACCTGTTCAAAAAAATATGTATCTTATAGTAAATGTAGTACTTAAAAATTATTGACTTAATTGTAATAGAATTATCTTTATCTCAAAATTAATAAATGAACTAATTTTGAGTTCGTACAGTTGAGTTGATATGTTACTGTTATATTTTTACTTTAGATCTGTATGTTGGAGACGTTTTCCTCTTAATCATCTTAGGTGCATTGTTTTTTTTTGACGTAAGTCATCACATGGAACCTCTGATGTGTTGTATTGCTTAAAACCGAAAGGATAAGGCCTAGGCCAAAACCCCCTTTAATAAAATATGCGATTCACAAAAAAGTAGTAGGGTCGCTATAAACTAGAGCACTATCTAGGACAATTTCTACACACTTAACAAAGAAATTAGATTTTAACATAGAAATTAGATTTTCCATATGTTTATTTGGTGTTACGCATTTGACCTTTTTCTAGGAAGTAGATTCCTTTAAGTTCCCCTAGCAATTTTAGGTATTCTTAGATAGTAACCTCCTGACTAGGAGTAGTACCTAACTTAGAGTAGTTCAAATCTATATCATATTTGCTAGAAGAGGAACAAAACTCTTACCTACACCTATATTGAGTTGATGTTTTTTTCCCGTATTACTGCCCTTTATGATAGAATTTAGCAAACACGTAATTCTTTCCTTAAATTATGCAGTGATGTATGTTGACAGATTGAATTGATTCTATCTTGTTAGAGTTATTAGACAAACTTGCTTTGTTGGTGGATCATCTCGACACACAAATAATAAACAGGAAAATATTAGTAAAATGAAGCAAGTACGTAAGATAGAATAAGCATTAAACAAACATCTACTTATTACTATACTAATTTTTACATTGTTTACAAATGGAAAATCATGATTCTTGTTTCAAAAATCCAGCTACTTGATTTTCCTCTCTTGTTGTGCAAAGAGTTGTTTGATTTGGCATCCCACAACAATCGTAGTTGTCGTGAATAATTTGTTTACTCTGCATTAATATCAAATAAGATTCTATTCCTATAAAGTGTTGGAAATTCTGCATGTTCTTGTACTTCGCCAAATTCGATCATCTTTTGTTTTATAATTGTCAATATGCAGATATCTCTTTTGTTTATCTGCAGGTCTTAGGAAATGACAAAATTTTAACTTCTTGAAAGGTAGTTTTACAAGGTAGTTGTATTAGGAGTTTGTTCCTTAAATTTACCCTTCACGTGTCATTATGTGAATCGTAGATTATAGGTGGGTTGTAACTTGTATCTAAATTTAATCCTATTTGCATCCCTCAAAATTGTTTAGTGTATCAATTCATCATAAGTAATAGTTCAGTTCATTCCATTACTGATTTTTCAAGTACTCACCCTAGTATTCCTTTTTTTTGTATTTGCCGAATATTTTAAACCATTCCCATTCTGAAACAAAAGATTAAGAGTGTCAGCTTCCTCTTGGATTTGTACCTTTTTCTTTGCTCTTGTATACATTAGGAAAAAATTTTCTTTTCCAACTTTAACAAGATAAGCTATTCTTTTCTCATAAGGTGCAAATAAGTTGTTGTCCAGATAAGGCTTCTAATACTTTGAATAAAATTTACTCTCTTACTGGTTTCCCTTTCTACAGGAAATCAACTATTTCTTGGTAACATGTCCTGTCCTTAGATCCACAAAAAGTCCTTTATTTTTCTTGTTTGGATCCATCCCCAATAAGTTCCAGTAGAAAGTTGTTGCGTGAAGAACATCTGGCACGAGCTTTTGAAGGAAGCAGTTGTCGAATGTGTATTGAGAAGAGATCCATCAACCTAGGATTCCCAATGGTTTGTATCACAGTTGTACCCATGTTTTTATACATGAAATTTCGTCTTTTGGTATTTTCTTTATTATTTCAGGTTATAGTGTGATGTTTAAAAGTTCGCATACCGAACATTTCAATAAGATGAAGAGTTGACAAAATTATTTGTTATGATAGATTACATTAGCTCAAACATTATAAGTTTATTTTTGGTAGTTACACTGATATTTTGGATCAGTACTTCCTTTTATTTTTTAGATTATATGAGGTATATTCTATTTTATAAATTATTAGTAATTTTTCTTTAGCACGTGTCAGATTTTGTTTCCACTACGAACCTCTCTTTTACTGATAATGTTGTTCGATTTCTTAATTATAAAAATCATCTCTAGAAGCGTAAGATAATTATTTATTAAACGAATGCAATATTCATAATGAATGACGACTAAACAGTTATCGTTAATGCTAGTGATGTTATCATCAATGTAAGAAAATTGCCAACCATAAAATAAATGGTAAAAGGGGAAATTTCAGTCATTTTCAGATTGGATATTGAGGCCTTTAGAATTGTTTCTAAAGATGTTCACTATGAGTTGCATTTAATTAAATTTACTTTTGATTAAATGGACAATATAGTAACCATTCTGATTGCCACACAATAATAGTTAAAACTATTGACTTTTACAGCAATTTGATTGAATTTAATTTCTATGAGAAGGGACATCAAAAAAGCATAGTTGAAAATTATAAATTATATTCAGTAACCAATATAATTGCCACAAAAAAATTCCGCTAAAGCTAATAGTTATTAGCATCAATTAAAGATGTACTTTATCAGCATTTTCGAAGATGGCCATAAAAGCTTTTGCCGACCCCAGAATCGCCGGCAAAAGACCAATTGTTATTGTCGCTAGAGCCACTTTTAGTGTCGCTAATGCTCGTTATTGCACTAGTTATTGCTTCATTACTTGCTACTAACGGTCCCTTAGATAATATACTTTAAGTATAAGACATGTGATGTATCATATTAGCGTGAGATTTTTTTGAGACACATATCAAATGTGAAGATTGTTTAATTTGGAAAAATATTTAGTAGTCGCCACTTAATTTTTAAAGAAAAATTAAGAAAAATCGATCTTCAATAGATCAAAACAAGAATCAATTGAAAACATTTTATAGAGGTTCGGGGGTTCTCATTAATATTTTAGGAAGGGTTTAACGGCAATCTGAAAATTAATTTGTTTGGCTAAAATAACTTTAACTTAATCTTGAGTTGAAAATTCAATTAGAAACCTTTGCAAGTGACATGTTAGCTTACTTTCTAAGCGAGGTTTTTGACTTGTCAAATTTGTTAGCTTTAAGTTCGTTTAGAGAAAACAAATTTAGTTAATTTGTTAAAAATAGAAATGAGAGTCCTTGGGGATTCGAATTTTTAAACCTCAAAATTAATGACACATACTTGAAATCGAAATAAGCATAGTAGAGTAAGGAGGAAAAGAGGGAGTGGGGCCCAAATCCGATTTCTATCCGCCTTGACGGGTATTTAGGCCCATTTAAATTGTACCTATCCTAAGAGAACAAGATAATAATTTTTCTTTTTGGCCGAAGGCCGAATTCTTCCTCTTGTCCTAAATACTAAAGTAATAATCATAAAGAAAACTAAATGGGTATTTATCCCAATTACAACATAAGCTATACTGAAAATTTAAGTGGACTTTTAGCCCATTTTCGTTGCTTTTACACAATGTATACAGTTGATGTATATCATTGTTTATTCATGTATTTTCTGTAGCATCTATATATGTGTATGTTACCTTTTATTTTCTCCTAAGACTTGTGATATAGTTTTGCAGCCTTGTGCATGACCTACGTTTGCCGAATGACCCAAAACAACTCAACGAAATGCAAGGGATGGGTCTAAAGTGCAACCGAATTGACATCACATGTATCAAAAGAAAAGAGATGGAACTAATAGCTTTTCACATCCGGGAAGTACCCTAGTGACGCAACCGGTGTTGTCGTCCTCAAAGAGGACTAAGACTAGCCTCTTAGCATTCGTCATTACATTTCATACGTTAAAAATACGAATAAATTTAATTTTTTTCTATTAATCATGAGATTTACATAGACCTCCTGCATACACATAATATATATTCATATCGAGTATACGTAGACACTTGTGTAAGAAGAATACATAGTCTTCTACTTTTATGACACACACATATATAAGATGCATAACATAGACCTAAAATGGATGTATCGTATTAAACCATCTAAACAAGAGATATAACAATCGAGCATATCTCATACAACAATACTAAAGACACATATAGAATATACAAATATAGTACTCGAATGAAAGAGAATGAACAAAGTTTCTTTAAGACTTTACAGCATCAGATGGTGGAAAGTGGCATTGTCCCCGAAGTGGTAAGGACCTACAAAACTTGGATAATGAGAATCCAAGTCTTCTTGAAGAGCCGTCACGGAACCTTCAACAAGCGGAACCTAAAATTCTTGGATGAAGGGGAGAAACGGGTTTATCACATCACATATACCAAGTATAGGACCATATTCACATTTAACATATAAATAATGGTAGGAGGATACGTTTCATTAAAGCATGCTAATTTACTTTGAAAAGCCTTATGCACCATCAAGAACCAATATCAGTCAATAACATATCTTTATTAAGTCAAAACCATGTACATCACTAGACCAAAACCACTATGTCTAGTCAAGTCATCATACAAATATAATTAAGCACATATTCAAACAAACTCTATCAACAAGTCATAATATCAAAAACAAATATGTATAAGAGTTCATAACATCATAGCCAAAGCAAGATCATCACTCATACACCCCTATTAAGTCCACTAACGCAATGCCAAGTAAGGACCCATAAACTCACTCAACCAAGTAAACTCAATAAGAACTATAAACAATGCCCGACTTCACATATTATATCATTATAAGTAAACAACATCATCCTTTAACAATAGAGACCAAAAACATATTCATAAGTGAAACCATCATCAGATAATGTCGTTAACATGTAAGATTAACATATATATATCATTTGCATTTATAAGGATATAATCATATAAGAAAATCATTTTAAGACTCCCTTCAAGGATAACTAGTTAAATGTATAGGAAGACTCCCATACCCCGACCTAGACTAAGTCAAACCCCTCAAGTCATCCTAGTTAGAGTCCACTTTATTACTTTATTTTTTACTTTCGGGAACATCTTGCCTTAACCGAGATAGAACAAATTATCCAATGTGGAATACAGTGTCATGGAACCCTACACCGAAGGAAGGTGGACTACTTGTCAAGATAGTATCCAAAACATGAACATAACACATATGTGGATACAACAGCTAGTATTACTACAGGGACAACATAGTTCAAAACTAGGAAATATAGTTTAGGACCCTCTTTATGCTACATGAATTATAGTCTCAAATATCATGATTACATTCGTCATCTTACCTTCCCTACGTAGCAAGTGACACATCTCACACTAGTTAACTCGGCCCTAATCTAGAGATCCTTTTGAAATGTCTTTCATTAATAATCATAACTAGATTAGGTTATAAGGTCTACCCCTTTAATAGTCATAATAATAGATCAATTGGAATTGGTTGAGAACAATTTTCATTACAACCCTCTTATGTGAGATTAACACAATAACATTATTAGGCACATGGGTACTTCATCACCTATCAATACATCTTAAGCATAATCTCGCAAAAACATAATTTAAGACATTTCAATTCAATATCACACCAACCCTAATAAATATTATAATAAGGTATACATCAATATAACTTCATCACTAAACATAAGTAATCAGAACTGAAGTAAAGAATTGAAATTACAAGACTCACACCAATCTCCTTCATAAGCCATAATTATAGTCTTACCATTAACAATCAAATTCAGCCCAATAATGGGTGTAATATCATTAGCCAATAGTATTAACAAAATAATGAAGTCAATTGATTCACTACACGACAATTCATCACTAGTTCATAGTCTAGGGCTCGCGACATAGGTCAAATTCATGATCTACTTCACAACCTAGGTTAATTATCAAGTACTAGAATAACTGGATTATAATACATCATAATATACCCATATTATCTAAACAAATCCATTTAGAGGATAAATTTCATAATAGAAGAAAATACATCGAAAACTATTGTTTTTAAAATCAATTTTTAAATAACCCCTTGGGGAAAGAATCCCTAAGGTGAAGGGAATCTCGTACCTTACTAATTGAGGAAGTTTCATAGAGAAAACATTATCCTTTGAGGCCCTACAACCCTCCTTTTCTTTGTCTTCTATGGAGTTTCTTTGGGAGTGAGAAAGAAGAGAGAAGGAAGAGCAATTGGGTTTAGAAATTATAAGAGTTGAGTTTAGTTTAATTAGGTTTGGGGTCTTTATAGGAGTCATAAGATAAATTAATTAGGCCTACCTTAACCCCTAACTTATTAACTAATACATTAATTAACTAAATGATAAATTAAAACGAAACAGTCAACAACAAACCTAACCAACGAGACCTCGACTGATGTGTCGTAGGTCAGTTTATGCCTTTGACCCCTTCCGTCCTGCACACCCGTCGTTGGTGTCTGAGACTGGTCCAAATCGACCATTAGTCAAAATGTATAAGTGTTGGTCAACGGAGGCATCGACTCCCCGTCGATCCAACTATGCCTTGTCACCTTCACACGTAGGTAGACTCTACTTTTTTTTTTTTTTTATGTTTTTGCCTAATTGCAAGGTTCCTTTTAAAAGGACCTTGGTTGGTCCTTGGGCGTCGTACTAGAATGTTTCAGCTATGAACAAACTCTAATATGTGTTAGACACCTTCCCATCAAATTTCATCATTTTCTGACTGTTAAAATATTGTCAAATAGGCTAAGGAACACTAGCACCTCATTGAACTAGTTTCTGGACGTCATAGACGTCCTTTGACGTTTTGATTCTAAAACTTTCTAAATGATTTATATGAATTAGAATTGACTTTAAATCAGTGTTATAACTGTTATACTCTCATGTGATGCTCTAGATTAGGCTTAATAGTTTTGGAGTATTACATAGGTAATTGGAAGCAACAATTAGAAACCAGGAAACTTCAATTATTATCATTATTTTTTACAAGAAAATCTTTAATGTAGACAAGGATATGATAAAGAAATCATCATATGTGACCTCAATGCAAGTCAAGAAAGATATATATTGTAATAACTTAATTCATTATGCATCGGACATTAATATAAATCAAGGTGGAAGCAATTTGGACAGTAACAACGACATGGAAAACTCACCTTGTTAATAATGAAAGATACTTAACCACATATTCAGTAAACTCGAGCTAAAAAAAACAAGGTTTAATAGGTAACAAAGTGAACAACAGTGTGGGTTAACATATGATCTGTTAGATCGCACTTCACGTTGATAGAGATAATCTAAGCATAATCTTATTCTTTTACCACAGTAGGCTAGTAGAAAGACTACATAACATATAACCAAACCACTAGCAGCCGACCTTATTCTATACAAAAATCAGCATGCTATGCACATGAAAGATCACTGCAAATAAATCCATGTCCAAGAAATCTTAAAGAAAAAACATAAACATTAACAAAAAAACTAATATGTTAGGCAAAAAAATAAAAAATAGAAGCAAAATAATGCAGCAATGATAATGTGATTAATGATGAATGAGAGGTGATAAGGACGAATAGACAATCTAAAATAACTTAAAGATGAACAACAATGCTTGGGTCTGTCGATTTATTAACATATATCAAATCCGATTCAGATGACGGAATTCATGATCTAACAAAGGTACAAAACCAAAACAACACCACAAAGGGAAACTATTGGAGCAAACAAGGAAAAGAAACTGAGAGCATTATTTCATTTCAATACCAACAGTAGAAAAACTTCAAGGAAGAACAAAGAAAATCTTTATCATTAATATAAATAATTCTAACATGTACTTACAAAACAGATTAAGAATATACAAACGGAATACATAAAGAGGCAAGGAATTTAAAAACAAGGCTTAGAAAATATTTTACCTTCTTTGGAGAGGAGACGGAGACAAAAACGAGCAGGGGAATGATGACGAGTTCCACCAAAAAATACGAACGGGACAGCCATACGAAAAGACCTAGTTTACCCTTTCTCTAATGTAATTTTAAATGTATTTTGTGACTATCTGCTTGAACTATCCCCTCTGCTTTATTTAAAATTCTCTCACCATTCTTCTAAATTTTTGAAACTAAAAAAATCTCTTCTTTTGTGAACAACGATCAACACTCTTTTTTTGAACAGTGGAAAACAAGAAATTTATTGTAACACCCCTAAAATGAACCAAATTGAACTAGAGCTTCGCTAATGTTTCATGAGTTAATAATGTGTTAAAATAGGTGATTTTAATGTTTGAAGTCAGTTTGGTAATTTTTTAGGTCAAACGTCAAGGGACGCCCATGACATTTGACGACTAGACGTCTATGTGCTCATGTGAGTTCTTATGTGTCTTAAAATGTTTAGAGTGTTTTTAAGGGTCAAAATTTGATGGTGGAATTTCCTAAGGCCTAGATGACCATTTATAGGGATTTAAATTCCAGGTCCGACCCACAAAGGATCGTCATAAGGGTCCACAAAGGGACCCTACCTTTGGCCAAGCAAGCTACTTACGGCAGCAAGGTTTTGATCTTAGGTGAAACACAGGCGTGTCGCGGACTAGGTCAAGCTAAGGCAAAAATCTTGTTCTGTGACGTGGACACGTCACTAACTCCCATGTCTCTAAATTTATTTTTAAAACTCTTACGGGAGAATCTCCGCTTCGCGGATTTGTTTCCTGATGATAATTCCCAAAATTTTAGTGACGTTTGACTTGTTAAAATGGTCCTTTAAATGTAGGGGTGTTTCCGGTATTTTATGGTGTATTGCACACTTATTTTAGGTCATTATACACCCATTCCCCAACCAAAGACCCCAAACCTTCAATTAGAAATTAAAATTCCAAAACTCTCAAAAGGTTCTTCTCTACCAAAATCTCTCGCAAACTCCATTGAAGCTAGAAGTCAAGGTTGAGCTAGCGTTGAAGTTTTTATACGTTTTCTTCACCAAATCTCATTGGTTTCTTCATATTAAGTTATGGTAGTTCATCCTTGTACTTTATTTCATTCAAAGAGTCACTTCAAAGAGATTTCGAAATGGTTTTGAAACTCTAACTTCTTCAATCTTTGACTCTAAGTATGGGCTTTTGCTTGAAAACATTTTTGATGATTGAAATTAGTTTTTTTTAGTGTTAGTTGATGATTTGAATTTTATAACATCAATGGAACCATGTTTGTGCTTATTATAAACCTTTGGCTTATGAAGTGGGTTTATTTCCTTTAGTTAGATAATGTTGGAGTTGAATTTCTTTTGATGTATTTTGGGTTAGCTACTGCCTTTACTTGCTATATTATGTTGGTTTGATGAAATATTGATGAAAGGGGGTGAAAGCTTTGATGAAGTGTAAGTTGCTTTATCTTTGATAATTTCCATTTGTCACACCTTGAGCTACCCTAAAGACGTGAACACGAAACCTAGGACCACAAATAATCCCAAGCTAACCCTGCAGACATGAGCATGAGCATACTAAAGAATAATAAACTAATGCGGAAGCTAAGTAATAATTTAACCTTAAAATATGGGGAATACGCATATTCTATAGCTGAGATATTTGAAAAAAATGAGTTTAATACAAAAGAAATATTAACTCAATACTAACCTTATATAACTATGTCTGAAAATATCCTCTAAACGGAACTAGAAATACTTGTACAAGGCCCAAATAAATCTAGCAAAATCTAAAACTAAATGACTAAAGAATGAAATGAAACTCATGAATGTTGTCCTCAGAGAATGAGGACTCACCACTGAATCTGAGGAACTGGAGATCGGGAAATCAATCTTGGCGTCATCTGGATGCTGAGAACCAGAACCTACATCACAAGAAGATGTAGCGCACATATGCGTCAGTAGTTGAAAGGTACTGAGCATGAAGGATAGAGTAAAGCTGAAATAAATCATAACTAAACAAGCAAAATAGCAAATATAATAATCTGATATGATAAACTGAATTTTGAGCTAACTGGATGCAATGACCAATATATAACATGCTAAAACTGTATACGGAATATACTGATAAATGGTCAATGTAGAGAGTCTGACTAATATGTGGGAGCTACTAATAGCTTTTAATAAAACCACATAAGCAAAATGTGGAGTCCAATATATACGCTCTATCGAGAGGACACAATATACCCTGCCAAAGGTATAAAGGCATCATGGTATGATCACTAAACTGAATGCCCAATGAGGGTACTTAAAACCTACTTGGCTAGTTGTTCTGTGACTATTGGGTACGCTAAACCCTAGTCCAACTCGGTATTATGCTACTCCATTTGAATTCTGTAAATATACTGTTTATGTCTGAATTTCTGTAAGTACTGGATCGCTCGGAACTGAACATGCAAACTGAGAATGCAACAATTAATCTGGTAATTATTCATTTATTTTTGAGGCATGTATATCTGAAGTGTCTGAAATATCTGACCTAGCATGTGTAATTAATGAACAAAGGAAATACAAAGCTAGTGTTCAGAAAATGCAATAAACTGCATAATAATATGATAATCTTATATAGAACATAAAACTGATAAATTCATTAAGTTCTATCAAAGTACAGAAACCCTACGTTTAATCATGACAAAAGAATCAAGAATTTGACTGAAAAATAGGGACCCAATCCGTTAAAGGAATCCACTTGTGAAATCCCACATACTTGTGATCAAATACACGGAAAAATACTTTTAATTTTTGAGGATGGAACATCTGGAACTTGTGACGATCTTGAACTAGGGTTCTTATGTTTTTTTCTTCTCTTTTGCTTTTAATATTCTATGTTTTCATTAAATGATTTGACTTGGATATGTTTTAATTATGTTAATAGGATTAATCTAACTAAAGTATGATGATTTAGGGTGAAAAGGCATAACTTAGGGTTTATACGGAGTGGGAAAGATCCAAAAGACCCCTGGGAAAGTTGCTGGCAGGCCAAATGATGTCCAGGACTGACGGTCTGTCGTATTCTCATTGCCCCATAGTTGGGTCCGTCGTTAGGGCCTATTCGATAGGCCTTCATGAAAAGCAGCATAACGTTTTAGTCGGAGGTGTGATTTTAGAAAGGTTTGTGGATATGGAATGAAAATTCAATTATCTATCTATGGGTATTTCATGGGACACCAAATTCATTTCGTGCTAAGAGTTATGACCATTTGAAGTTGGCCTAACTGCATTTCCCCTTAACTGTCTACAAAGTTTCCACCTACGGACCATAGGTAAACTCATGGACCGTGCTGGTCATCCGTAGCTCTTGCCAGATAGAGGGTGAATGGGGGTTTTGATTGACGGTCACACTACGGACCATCGTCTGTCCTACAGACCGTCGGTCCGTCCATTGATCAAGACGACTAATGTTTCCCTGCTGAGTTTTTGGGAGTTTCTGATCCTATCGACGGTTGTGCAAGACGGACCGTTGTCTGTCGTACGGACCGTCGATGCCACCGTTTGTTGCACCGGCATATTTGTTTTTGAAAAACAGATTTTTGGTCTATTTTGGCTACGAGGTGTTACACCATTGAAATATTCTTAAGTGGTATGGTCGACCGTTGGTGGAAGTGTTTACTTGAAATATATGACTATGTAATTTCATGCAAATTGTGAGTATGTCCATGAAGGCATACCATATGGAACAGAGTGATAATGTTGATGTTCAGGTGGATATGCTTTATGAAGCTTTTGAATTTTGTAGCTTGTGTAGATTATATCTAATTGGAGTATGTGTGTATGTGAAGAATGCTAGTGTGTAAAATGTGATAAATGAAGATGTAACAATGTTTAGAGGTCAATGATATGTGGACGGTGATTATGTGAAAGGTGCACTCACATGTACACACTCACACACACAATTTGAATTAATGAAGCTAATGAACGTTAATGGGGGATCGTAGGGTGAACACTCTTCGTGAGTAGAAATAAATTGTCTAGACCATTCTCTGTTCTTCCTAAAAGTCTTTGGTAACAAAGATGGGAGTTTTGGGGTGACCACTCTTCGTGAGTTGAGATGAAGTAATTAGTAGCAACCTTACTATTTCAAATATATTTTTAATATGGGTTAGAGGATGGACAATCTTCGTGTGTTGAGATGTGGTGTGAAATAGTTATCCCTTGAACTTTAGTAATGAAGGCTTAAGGCTCCGTGGCGAGTTATGCTTAGCACTGAGAGGATATGAAGAAGGGGTGGCTACACTTCGTGAGTTGAGATGTTCTATCCACTGTACACCTGCAGATGAGTACTTTTCCTTAGTAGATAATGAGTTACAAAAAGCAATCTCGCTATTCGTTAACTAAGAATACGCATATGTATAGCTATTGAAGATTCCTTATGGCCCTACCCTAGGAAAAGGGGATCCCTTATCCAGTAAGGGTTAATACCGGGATTCTATATCTATCTCTCATGGTTTATGTTATTTAAAGTTATCTCCAACAAAAGAATATAATAAAATATATCTTCTAAATAGTGTACTACTCAGGGATGGTGATGGTATGAGACGTTATATATCTATTGCACGAGTAGGCACTTGAAACGGGAGTCTTGGTGTTATGTGAATGAGCTTTGTTAGTTACTGTATAATGTCAAGAAATCTTGTTAAAGTCATGTATTATATGATGAAATTTATGGAAGATGAATGTGGTGTACCTAAGCCCATGGAATACTCAAGGTGCACATTATGGGAGTAGTAGTATGGGAGGCTACATCCACATTGCACATTAAGCAACTTGTAAGTCCACTTGGACAAGGGAACTTATGTTGTCACATACGAGAATAGACCCTAGGCATAACCGCCGTCGTCCTCCTCTTTGAGGACTAAGATAAGCCTCTTATTTTACATCATTACATTTATAGGTCAAATTTAGCGGAAAATTCAAAACTTTTCATTACATCTGCTCGAAGGTTTACATAGACCTCTACATACACATTGAATAAATAAATCGAGTATACATAAACCCTCGTATAAGTAGATTAATTAGTAATCTACTATTATTGCACTTGAGTATATAAAATATAACATAGTCGTAATAGTCGTCTCATCTCATAGCCATCTAATAAGAGTGTAACTACTTGAGCATAACATATACATCAAACTAAGAATGCCTCACATGGGCTATACAATGTTTCATACTAAATGAAAAGTGAAGATCATAATAATCTTGAACTCAAAACAACTCTATTAGCTAGATAGTGGCATCGCGCTCGGAAATTGAGGACCTACCCTACTAGGATAAATAAGATATCCTAGGATTAGTCAAGTTTTCTTCGAATATCAATCACGATCGGAACATAAAATGCAGGGGAAAACAAAGAAATGGGGTTATTACACCACTTGTACTAAGTATGAGACCATATGCACACATATAAGAAAACATGCTAAGAGAAAGGACATTTCGTAAAATATACACTTATCATTTAAAACCTTTATAAACATTCAACAAGACTATTACCTAACAATAATGCATGTTCATTAAGTAATAGGCATGTACATCAGAAGAACAACAACATAAAGTCTAGTCAAGTCAATCATACATATCATATAATTAAATACATATTAAAGTAACTCTATCATCAAGTCAAATTAACAACAAGCACTATTAAGAGTACTTTCATCATAAACAAAGAAATACAATTACAGTTGAACCCCTATCAAGTCTATAAGTACAATAAGAAAGAAAATCCCCCTAATCTTACTTGATCAAGTAACCCAAAAAGAATCTTGACTAATATCCTACTTCACATAACATAACATTTAAGAGTACATATCATCTTACTTTAACCATATTGACCAAAACATATACATGAGTGAAACTAATAATCATATAGTATCAACAATGTGCAAGTTCGTCATGTACATATCATATATTATCATAAGCATATTCATACTTAAGACCATCCTCTCAAAACTCCCCTCAAGGCTAACTAGTGAAATGCTTAGGTAGAGTCCCATACCCCTACCTAGACTAAGTTATACCCCTTAGGTTATCATAGTTAGAGTTCATTCCTTTTGTTCATTTTACCTTTTGGGAATATCTCGCCCTAACTGATATAGACCACATAAGCTAATGTGGAATACGGTATCATAGATCCCTACACCGAAAAAAGCGGACTACTTGCCAAGGTTGTACCAAAACATGAACATAGCAGTTACGTGGATCCACTAGCTTGTATTCCTATGTGGGAAACATAGTTCAAGAACTAGGACAAATAGTTGGACCACTTTTTATTATACATGCATTATAGTCTCCAACCTCAAGAGTACATTAGAGGTCCTACCTTCCCGATCTGGGAAGGGACACTCCTCACTCTAGTTCACTCGGTGCTTAGCTGGAGTACCTTTTTGAAATGTCTTTAATGTCTTTATTAATTATCATAGCTTATTGTAGGTCATAGGGTAAACCATTTATATAATCATCATCATCATAACTCAACAAAAATTTCATGAGTATATATCCGTTCATTACAATTAAAATAGGTGAGGTTATCATATGAACATAATCATATCATGATAAGGCACATTTGGTAAATCATTCACCATCCTTATACCATTTACATCTTAAGATAACACCTCACAATCATATTCAAGACATTTCTATTTAACATCATACCACCCTATCAATCCTAATACAAGGCATACTCCACTACAACATCATGACTTCAACATAATTAACAACAATTTGAAGTAAAGGATCATAAGACTTACCATGTCTTCTTCATAGTTCATCATCTTGGAGTTACTATAAACCCTCAAATCAACAATATTTGGGCATAAATCATCATAAGTCTATAATAAACATGCTAACAAGGCTGGAAGAATAACTAGATCGCAATTCAATACTAGATCATATCTTAAGACTAGATACTTAGGTCAATTCATAACATACTTGATATCCTAGATCATCTTATCAAGAACTGGCATGAAAGACTACGATTAACCCTAATTCGTTTTTTACTAGTATAAAAACATCATCTTGTTGTAATTCAACCAATAACCAAGTCAATTAAACCAATACAATACAATTTATATCAAGATCAAAACCTATGGTTAAGGGTTAAGGGTCATTTTCTACGAACTAGGCAAAACCGTCAAGATATATCATAATTAGGTTAGAATACATGTTAGTCTATTCATAATATCAAAAAGAGATTATAAAATAATCAATTCATAAGATCAATTTCGAGATTGGGAAAGACCCACATGAAAACTCAACTTTTAAAAATACATTGAAGGAACCGTTTGAGGAAAGAGATCTCAAAGGTTAAATATCCCTAAAACCTTGATGTTTGAAGAAGAATTTATGGTGAAATCGTCCTTTTACAGTCCCGAAAACCCTCCCCTAGCTTGGTCTTCAATGGTATCTTCCAATAGAGAGAGAAAGAAGTAAGAAGGAGGTGAGTTTTATTTTGTGAGTTGTGATTAGTTTAATGGGGTTTCAGTCATTATATGGGGGATTATTTTCTTGATTAGAATACTCTTAATATCTATCTAACAACTTAACCACTCAATTAATTAATTTGAGTCTGTTAAAAACCTGCAGAAAATTGGACCTCATCTAGATGAGACCCCGATGGAGTCCTCTAAGAGTCGATGAGCCCTGCCTCCTTGTTGTACTTCGTCAATGAGTTCAAAGACTGTGAACATAACGCCCTCTAAAAATTTTTCTAAGTGTTTATCGATGGAAGACATCGATGCCCTGTCGATCAATGCACGCCCGCCGATGTCCTTTCGTGGGGCACACTGCCCAGGTAGTGTTTAACTCCAAGCGCAAGTGTACTCCTGAAGGCCCTTTTGTTGATCCTTGGGGAGTTCTACCCATATGTTTCGACTATTAATCAACTTAAACCCATGTTAGACGCCCTTCCACCAATTTTAACAATTTTCTGACTTCTAAAAGCTAGTCAAATAGATAAAGGCAAGCTAGTACCTCCTTGAACTAATTTTCGGACGTTCTTGGATGTTTTGGTTTCTAGACTTCATAAATGACTTCTATTCATTATAGTGTATCTTAAAACAGTGTGTACACCATATGACACTTATGTTAGGATGTAGAACACGTCTTGGATTTTCGAAGTGTTATATTATCCCACTCATAGGAACATTCATCTTTGAATGAGGGTAAAATCTTTTGAAGGAATAGACTCAAGACTAGCAACCCAAACATCAACGATACATAACAACATATACTATATAAATTACACAAGGCAATTCAAAACATCAAACACACACATAAGACTCAACATTACAATATGAGGAATATCCTTCTTACAACAACAAGAGCTCCACATAGAACTTATGAGTCAATTATGCCAAAGTTCAACCAATTAACATGCTACATATAATTTCATAAACATTCACTATACCAAAATTCACAACATGACCCATAACAAGCAAAATATAAATTTCAAGTACAAATTCACAATTTTTCACTTTAATTCACTGTAAAGACATGAAAAATGTACCTTTTGCAAAACATCTCTAAAAATCAAATATATTTAAAGTTTAGTCATTATATTCATTATTAGTTAGAACTATTAACCTCACTTATGAAATTTATGAGGGTAACGGGATATCATGTCGTTATTTCTTTCATAACACCTTTACGAAAGCCACCTCTTTATTTCTTATCTTCTTTACTTGTCTATAAAGAATTTGAATCAGAGATTCCTCATAAGAGAGCTTATCCTTCACACCAAGACCGTCAATAGGAAGAATAGACTCGGTATCACCGATACACTTCTATTGCATGGAACTATGGAAAAGCGGATGAATCGAAGACATGTCACTAGGAAGTTTCAATTTATAGGCAACTTTACAAACCCTTTGTAAGATTTCATTGGGACCCATATAACGAGGACTCAACATTCCTTTCTTGCCAAATCTAACCAGCCCTTTCATAGGTGAAATTTTTAAATACACTTTATCACCTTCTTCAAAATCTAAATTAATTCTCCTTTGATCTACATGGGTATTTTGCCGACTATAGGCCGTTTGCAAGCCATTTCTTATCATATGAACTTTCTCCAAAGTCTTATAGATAAAATAGGGACAAAGAAGCGAAGGATCATACACTTCAGACCATCCAATAGGATACCTATACCTCCTACCATACAAGGCTTCATAAGGAGCCACATATATGGACGAATGAAAACTATTATTGTAAGCAAACTCCACCAAAGGCAAATGATTGTCCTATTACCCTTGAAATCAATAATACAATCCCTAATCATATCTTCAAGGGTTTGAATAGTACGCTCAGCTTGACCATCTGTTTGGGGATGAAAAGCAATATTCAATTTTACATTAGTACCCAACCATTCCTAAAATGCCCTCCAAAGCCTAAATGTGAATTGTGCACCCCTATCCGATAAATAACGGAATACCATGGCGACACATAGTCTCATCTATGAAGATCTATGCATAATGTTCCGCCAAATAAGTATAATTGACGGGAATAAATGACAGGACTTAGTCAACCTATCAACAACCCCCCATATAGAGTCATACTGCCTTTGAGTCCGAGGTATGCCCACTACAAAATCCATATTAATGTCTTCCCACTTCCAAGTAGGAACTTGGATTTCTTGTAGCAAGGCACATGAATTTTGATGTTCGCTTACACTTGTTGGCAATTTGAACACTAGCAATAAAATCCGCCATGTCCTTTTTCAAATCCTCTCACCAAAATACTTCCCTAAGGTGATGGTACATTTTGGTCCAACCTAGATGAATGGAGTCATGAGACTAATTGTCTTCCTCAAGTATTCGGTTTCTCAACCCATCTACCTTGGGAACACACAATCTCTGTTGGTACCTCAAAACACCATCCCTTCTTAAGGATAATGAATCATTTAGCTTGCTAAGAACCGATTCGTTCAACTTCAACAATGATTCATCAAGCTGTTGTTTAGACTTCACCTCGACAATTAATGATGACTCGGAGTTATGATGGACGATAAAACCATCGTTTGGAGAATGTTCCAACCTCACAACTAATCTATCCAACCTATGAACATTTCTCACTAGGTCATTCTTGATTTAATCTTTGTGAGACACACTACCCATATTCATATGACTTATAGCATCAACAACCACATTGGCCTTGCCAGGGCGATAGAGAATACTTATGTCGTAATCTTTCAACAATTCTAACCACCTTATTTGTTAGAGATTCAAGTCCTTTTGAGTAAACACATATTGGAGACTCTTATGGTTGGTATACACATTAACATGGACGCCATACAAGTAATGTTTCCAAATTATTAAGGAAAATACCACGACCGCTAATTTAAGATCATGAGTTGGATAGTTTCTCTCATGCACGTTGGGTTGCCTTAAAGCATAGGCTATTACCTTCGCATGTTTTATAAGCATACACCCTAAAAAACTCGGGATGCATCACATTACACAACAAAACCCTTTGTACCCTCCAATAAAGTCAACCACAGAGCGTAAGTAAGCCTATCTTTAAATATTTGGAAGTTTCTCTCACATGCCTCCGACCACTCAAATTTCTTACTCTTTTAGGTCAAAGTAGTCAAGGGAGATGTAATGAATGCAAAACAATCCACAAACCTCTGATAATAACCTGCTAGACCAAAGAAACTCCTAATGTCGGTTGGAGTCAATGTTCTAGGCCAATACACCAATCTCAAGTTAATATATGAAAAGTTACTTGCCCCTTGGATTTGATCAAACAAGTCATCAATACGATGGAGAGGATACTTTTTCTTGATTGTGACTTTATTGAGTTGCCTGTAATCAATGCACATCCTAAGGGACCCATCCTTCTTATTCACAAATAAAAGTGGAGCACCCCATCGAGAAATACTAGGTCTAATGAAGCCTTTGCCTAGTAAATCTTTGAGTTGAGCCTTCAACTCTTTAGATTCGACCAGATCCATCCGATATGGAGGAACTTAAATGGCATTTGTCTCCGGTAACAAGTCGATATGAAAACAAATTTCCCGTTTGAGAGGAATATTGTATAGAACTCAATTAAGAGAATTTCGGAGTCTAAATCTTAGACTCTTACTATGTGCTATACACACAGTTCAGGGATCATTTTGCATGCTTTCAAACAAGAGATGATACAAACTTTTGGAATAAAATTTCCCCCCTTCAACTCTTGAACGGGCTCATTTAGAAAGTTAAACTCCACCACCCTCGTTCTACGATCAATAGAGGCAAAGCAAGAATGCAACAAATGCATACCAAAAATGAATTCAAAATTAAGCATGTCAATTTATACTAGTTCAACATAATAAACTCAATTGGGAAACTTTATAGGACAATTTTTATACATCCTTTTTGCAACAACCGACTCACCCACTAGTGTAGACACTATAAAAGGTTCATGCAAGATATCGGGTAAAATGTTAACAACTTTTGCTATTATGAGGGTAACAAATGATAAAGTAGCACTGGTATCAAGTAAGACATATACATAAATAAAGAATATTTTCAACATATTGGTCACCACGTCGAATGAATCTCTTTCTCACCCCTAGAGTGGAGAGCATAGAAAAGGTTCTTTTTTGAAGTCTCATTTGAAGCACTCTATTGAATTTGACCACTATCCTTGTATTGAACCCTCACATTAGGGCAATCCCTAACCCTGTGCTCACTTTTACCACAACAAAAACAATTGTCCTTCCCGTTAAGACAATCACCAAAGTGATTTTCGCCAAACTTTCTACAAGCTGGCTTCTCGCTTGGTGAACCAGTACCCTTTCCCTTTTTTGACTTAGGGTTACATACCCTATAATGCCTAACCTTAGAAAACATAGATGGAATTTTATTAGTAACCCTCTTCTTAAACCTAGGCTTGTCTTATATGTCAAACCTATTGACGAGAAATGTTCATGTTGTTATGTATCATAGCCGAATAACACTCCTCTTGAAAATCATCCGACACCCCCATCACAAAATGGCTCATTTAATCTCTAGGATCAGAAACCAAAAAAGGAGCATATTTTGACAATTTAGTGAATTTAAATGAGTATTCATGCATACTCATACCTATTTGGCGAAGCTGGATGAACTCCACCACCTTAGCTTGCCTCTTCTATCTAGGAAAGACCTATCAATTAAATCCTTCTGGAACACTTCCCAAGCCGCGAGTCCACCTCTTAAAGGCGTATTGTCCTTCCATTGGACTTACCATGTTTGAGCCAAATCCTTCAGTTTGTAGGTTGCCAAATCAGCCTTCTTAGAAGAAGATAACCCAATATCGTAGAGGATCTTTTAGATTAAATCGATGATATATTGGGGGTTTACTTAAATCTTGGACCATAGAGGATTCATTCTAGTTAAGTCCCTTAGACGAGAGGCCATAATAGAAACTTGTTTATTTGACTTTTGTATAACATCCCGATTAGATTGGACTATCATGGCTTGATATTGAGTAGTGGCGGCTTTAGCTTCGGTATTAATGGCTTGGGCCATTTGCAAGAGAGAGTCCCTTATTTTCTCATCTGTCAAAGGAGGAGGATTCACCGTGGCTTTGTCATCATTAACATCTTCCTCAAGAGGAGAACTTGATTACCACGTGGAGGAACTACCACATTAGCAATATATTTTTCAAGTCTTCGTTCTGCATTTCTTTAAGTATTCATTTCTTATAATCACAATGAGAGGATTAGATGCAAAAGCACACAATAAGTATACTCTAGTGGAACGATATTGGATTTCAAATAAAGTGAGAGTTTCCTAGGGATCTCGTAGGTTCCTATCCATAAGTGTTGCACGCTTCACAATTATGAATATATGAACTTATATAGATGTGGTTGAGAGAGACATTGACTAAAAAATATTTAACCTGATGCTCTAATACCATGTTTTTCACATTCGGAAAAGCAATAGACGTAACCGGCGTCGTCGTCCTCTTTGAGGACTAATACTATCCTCTTAGCTTACATCATTACATTCATACGTCAAATTTAGCAAAAAATTTAAAACTTTTCATACATCTACTCGGAGGTTTACATAGAACTCTACATACACAGAGTATATATATATATATATATATATATATATATATATTTATATATATATATATATATATATATATATATATATATATATATATATGGAGTAAAAATAGACCCTTCGTATAGAAATATTACTTAGTTTTCAAATTTTATTGCACATAAGTATATAAATATATCATAGTCATAATTGTTGTGTCATCTCATAACAATCTGATAAGAGTGTAATAACTTGGGTATAACCCATACATTAAAGTAAGAATTCCTCACATGGGCTATACAATGTTTCATGCTAAACGAAAAAGAAAGAACATAATTGTCTTAAACTAAAACAACTTCATTAGCTAGATAGTTGTATGATGCTCAGAAATTCAGGACCTACCTACTTGGATGAATAAGAGATCCTAGCCTATGTCAAGTCGTCTTCAAAGCACTTCAACCACCGGAACCTAAAATGTTGGGAAAAAGGAAGAAATGTGGTTAGTACACCACTTGTACTAAGTATGAGACCATATGCACACATATATGAAAAGATGCTAAGAAAAGGGACATTTCATAAAGTATGCACTTTTCATTAAAAATCTTTATACACATTGAAAAAGATCACACCAACCAATAATGCATGTTCATTAAGTCATAGGCATGCGCATCACTAGAACAATAACATCAAGTATAGTCAAGTCAATCATGCATATCATATAATTTGATTCATACTTAAGTAATTATATCATCAAGTCATATTAACACGAAGCACTATTAAGAGTACATTTAATCATAAACAAAGCAAGGCAATTACCCATGAACCCCTATCAAGTCAATAAATGCAATGACCAAGCAAAACCCCTTATCCTTACTCAATCAAGTAACCCAAAAAGAATCTTGACTAACATGCTACTTTACATGACATAGAATTTAAGAGTACATATTATCTTACTTTAACCATATGGACCAACACATATACATAAGTGAAACTAATCATCACATAGTATCAACAATGTGCATGTTG
This sequence comes from Solanum peruvianum, assembly GCA_027705065.1. Taxonomy (NCBI): domain Eukaryota; kingdom Viridiplantae; phylum Streptophyta; class Magnoliopsida; order Solanales; family Solanaceae; genus Solanum; species Solanum peruvianum. Next base: position 46,610,341 of record JAKWJD010001761.1, read on the forward strand.
ATCATGTACATATCATATATTATCATAAGCATATTCATACATAAGAACATCCTCCTAAGACTCCCCTCAAGGCTAACTAGTTAAATGCTTAGGTAGAGTCCCATACCCCTACCTAGACTAAGTTAAAACCCTTATGTTATCATAGTTAGAGTTCATTCCTTTTGTTCATTTTACCTTATGGGAAGATCTTGACCTAATTAACATAGACCATCTGAGCTAATGTGGAATCCGATGTCATAGAACCCTAAACTGAAACAACACACACTACTTGCCAAATTTGTACCACAACATGAACATAGCAATTACGTAGATCCAGTAGCTAGTATTCCTGTGGGGCAACATAGTTTAAGAACTAGGAGATATAGTTGGGACCCTCTATATGCTACATGCATTATAGAATCCAATATCAAGAGTATATTTGTGATCCTACCTTCCGTATATGGGAAAGGTGTCACACCCGGATTCTGGAATTCGAATGCAATTGGCGTCGTTAACCTCTTAAAAGTCACAGACAAGCCTTTTTTTAGCTTTCATCACAATCATACAATTAAATTTGCAGAAAATTTAAAACTTTTTAATACTTATTGAAGTGTACATAGACTTCATATAATAAAAGAGTGATAGTCTGATGAGCTATAACTAATTAACCATCTATCAATAGATTGAACAAATGAAACGATGCATAATAATAATAATAATAATAGTTTGCCAATCCGCCTTATTACAAACACTTGAACAAAAATTTGGAATTAAATACTAGGGAAATCATCCACTACCTATATCTAATGTACTCATATAGAATAATAAATTTAGTATCCTCAAACTCAAGAGGACCTACCAAAGTCTGGAGATCACTAATCCAAACCGCTTCGTCGAATAAATCGTTACTTATGATTCATGCTATGAATATGACATGTTCTTATGAAATTAAGGCACACAACTCATTTTCTATATGGACATAAGACCTTGGAATTATGAACATAATTGTAGAACAACTCGAACGAAAATATATAAATTTGCTCCTTCTTAGGCCGAGAGCTATATTCCCAGCCTTAGTTTATTTTTTAGTCTTCTTCTTTCTGTTGTATAGTTCAAAGATCTCTTTTGATCCCATGTTTTACTTTAAGTGCAATAATTCATTATAGTCCCATACCTACAATGAATCAAGTAAGTAATAAAAGAGATTAAGGAAATGATTTAACTACATTTGGACATGAAATCCAATTTTCCCCACATCGAAAAGGGGTAAATTCACTAGTCAAAGTGAAACCGCATCATACCTAGATCAGTTAAGTGGAATCCACTGGCTAGTTCCTATGCTTGAAACATAGTACAAAGACTAAGAGATCTTCGGAGACTCTTATCCACCGTGGTGGAGCATAATCTCATGATGCTTACATGTGCTTGCACAAACTCATTGCTAGTATACCGGTGCTTTGCTGTATTTCTTTTTCTTTAACCAATAGAGTTGACTCAAACATTAAGGAAGCTTACTTCTAGTTATGAGGTTTACTTAACTCTTTCAATAGCCGGTCATCCCTTTCTTTACTTGAAGAAATTTGAATTTAACCTTACATTATCATCTTGGTATTAATGAGATTTGTCTCGCGATTATTAACACCCTCTTATGTGAGTATCTTTAACATAAATTTCTAGGTGTGAGTGAGATTTGTCTAACTTATTTTAACATCTGTGGTCACTTTCTTAATTATTTTACTTTTTACTATGTCATTACTCACCTTATATTGTTCAATGACATTTAATAGCTTTATACCACTCTTTATGAATGTTATAAATTTTTTTAATGCACTTACTTTTATTCATAGTTCATTTTGAAAGGGTATATTGGGACTTCTCCCAATGATTAACATACACTTGGTTATTAATAAAGTTACATTGGTCTTGCTTAATTGTGTTTAACTTAGTCATTAGCCAATTCTATATCACATTTTAGAAATAACCTAGTAAGCCAATTCTATTCAACTTTTTGGACGATATATTGCTTACCAATTTATTGGCTTAAGCCAAACATTCACTAGACATTGGGCATGAAAATACCATTAGCCAATTCAGTTAACTTCATGTATACATTATTGTAATCTAATCATGTTAAGTAGCAAACTTTTTGCATTTGATTAGCTTATATGAAAAATTTAATGTTTAGTTTGGCTAATCTAATAAGTTAATTTTGCATTGAAGGTTCATTAACTAGCTTCGATTCTCATTCTTATATCTCCTTGGAAACATTATGTTCCAAACACATAAACATATCTACTGTATAATACAAATAGTAATTGAAATCTTTACCCCTTTCAACAGTAAATTGAATTTCATAAACGAATTATAACAGTTTAATCTTGTCGAACACAATTATGAATTAATCATATGGATCTAACCTATAAGTTTCATTCAACATTATTAAATAACATAAAAATTACACATAATGATCAGTTATCACCACATACAAACAACATGTTCGAGATTACATCTACATTCAACTAGGATCGAAAACAAGGATAACTAAGGAGATGGACGTTCAACAAGGTCATTGGGAACATTCCTAGTTTTAATATTCTTGAATTCATAAAACATTTGAAAATCCTCTTAGGGAAAGGAATCCAAGATAGAAAACAAATACCTTATTGTAGATTTAAATCTACAAAGATCACCTTGCACGAAAACCTTGTAGAATGCCTTGAAATCGCCTAAGAGAACTTCTATCTTTGTACATTCTGCTTACTGCCCTGAGTTGTGCGTTTCTTAGTGAATAATCGTGATTTCTAGGTCTTAGGAACTGATATGGACTAAATAAATAGTTAATTACTAAAACGCCCCTCCTATATTGACTAGAATTTGAAGTACACTTGACTTAACCAAAATATGGAAATTGCATAGTGGTTTCGGTTTTGAACAAATAAAATAATTAATTAAGTTTTTAATTTAATTAATTAGGTAACACAGGATAATTACTAAATTACCCCTAAGTTGTTAGGACCATAACCAATCCTTTGGACCATCCTAGGTTAGGTACTAAGATGTTTCATAGTCAGTTACTTGTCTTGTGTAAAGATTTTGGTTTGGCCATTTAAATTAATTAATTAAGTTTTTAATTTGATTAGTTAAGTTCACTAGGGTAATTACTAAAGTACCCCAAAGTCATTCGGACCATAACAAACCTTTTTGGACCATCCTAGTTTAGGTACTAGGATGTTTCTTGAGTTTGTTACTAGGTTAGTGTCACCCGGTTAGGTCTTAGTTTGTCGGGCGCACTAGTTAGGTTATTTCGGTTAATCCTAGGTTAGTTATATAGTTAGGTAAGTTAGTTAGAGCTTAGAGTTGGTTAGGAATCTCAGCCCTACATGTCTTGACCCCCACATGTGCCCCTGCCTGTAAACGCCCTAACCACCCTAACTGAATTCTTGCACATGTGTTACTGCGCATTTCTTGTTGTTGTACCAAGGATCCTCACTATATCCTTGGCACGGCTTACTCTATATGATCATTTTAATTGATTATGTGTTATGATACCTAGTTTTGACACTTGTATGCATAGTACCTAATGTGTGTGAGCAATGAACTTACGATTTTTAGCTTAGGGTATTCATTGAAGGTACAATTCTTAAACAAGCTTGGATTATATTTTAAATACTTGTGTATGCATAGAAATTGGATAACACCCTTAAGCCATTATTCTATAATATTCCCAATTATTCTCAAAATTGGCAATTGGGATGCCTATGTACCCCAATAGTCATTCTTAAAACATAATAGGCTCTTTACTTAAACTTACATTTTTTTGGAATGTTACAAAAGGGAACTCCTCACTGTAGTTCACTCGCTGCTTAGCTAGAGTCCCTTTTTGAAATGTCTTTAACATCTTTATTAGTTATCATAGCTTATTTTAGGTCATAGGGTCTACCGCTTATATAATCATCATCATCATAGCTCAAAAATAATTGAATGAGTATAAATCCTTTCATTACAATTCAAATAGGTGATGTTAGCACATTAACATTCCCAAAACATTATAAAACACATTTGGTAAATCATTCACCATATTAATTTACATGTTAAACTAACACCTCACAATCATAGTCGAGACGTTTCAATTCAATATCATACGACCCTATCATTCCTATTAATAGGAATTCTCTAATATATCATCAAGAGTTATTCACAATTAACCACAATTTGAAGTAAAGAATAGAGATCATAGGACTTACAAAGTCTTCTTAATAGTTCATCATCAAGGTCTTACCATAAACCCTAAAATCAACCTAATTTTGGCCTACATCATCATAAGTCAATAATCAACATGATAAAAATGCAAGAAGAATCACTACATCATAATTCAATACTAGATTATAGCTTAAGACAAGATACTTAAGTCAATTCACAATATACTTCTTAACCTATATCATCATATCAACAACTAGCATGAAAGAATAAAGTTAACCCTTCTATGTTCCTGACTAGTATAACCACATCATGTAGTAGTAATATAAACAATAACCAAGTCAATTGAACAAATACAATACAATTCATATAAAGATCAAAACATAGGTTAATGGTTAAGGGTAATTTTCTACAAATTAGACTAAACCATGAAGATATATTATAATTAGGTAAGAATACATATTAAAATATTCATAATATCCAAAGTATATAATAAAATAATCAATTCATAAGATCAATTTCGAGATTGGGAAAGACCCACATGAAAACTTAACTTTTGAAAATACTTTAAAGGAACACTTTGAGGAAAGAGGTCTCCAAGGTGAATTAGATCCCATACCTTAATGTTTGATGAATATTTTATGGTAATAGTCCCTTTATATCCCCCAAAACCCTCCCCTAGCTTAGTCTTCAATGGTGTCTTCCAATAGAGAGAGAACGAAGAGAGAAGAAAGAGAGTTTTGTTTTGTGAGTCGTGATTAGTCTAATGGGGTTGGGGTCTTTATATAGGGGATTACTTAATTTTATTAGACTTACCTTAATCCCTACCAAACAAAGTAACACCTTAATTAATTATTTGATTCTCTTAATGACGTGCAGAAAATTAGACCCCTCACAGATGAGATCCTCATCGAGGGTCCATCTGTGAGTCGAGGAGCACTTCCTCCTTCCGTGCTGCACTTCATCGATGAGTTTAGAGACTGTGTACATAAGTACCTCAAATTAATTGGATAATTGTTTTTCTATGTATGATATCGATGCCACGTCAATCAACTCACGCCTTCTCGATGCCCTTTAGAGGATGCACAGTGCCCTGGCAGTGTTGACTCGAAACGCTATGGTCCTCTTCAATGGCCCTTTATTGATCCTTTGGGATTCGTACCCAGATGTTTATACTATAAATCAACATAAACACATGTTAGACGTACTTCCACAAATTTTTTTCATTTTCCGACTTCTAAAAGATAGTCAAATAGGATAAGGCGCACTAGTACCTCCTTGAACTACTTTCCAAACTTCATGGACGTTCTTGGACGTTTTGGTTTCTAGACTTCTGAAATGACTTATATTCATTATAATAGACCTTAAAACAGTGTCTATAAATTATTACATTTATGTTAGCATATAGAACACATCTTGGATTTTTGAAGTGTTACATATGTGAAGTTCTTAAATGTAAGTATATTTCTTCAGTGTTTTGGTGTAGAATGTTGACTTATTACCTGTGAAAAGTAGGATTAGAATGGGTAGTATTAAGGATCAATTAGGTTTTCATTGAAGGGATTGTATGGGAGGTACCTTCATTTCTTACCTTAGTGTTCCCTAGGATAACCTTGGTTAATTAAACTTCAACGGAAATGAGTTAACTGTGAGTTGGTAAGAAATCAGTTCATTGTATTGTTTTCATGAGTTCAGTATACTGTTAATTTGATGCTAAAACTATGAAAGTTCTATTCTATGTGCTAAATAATAATTTATATGTAGTTTTTTATATCCATAAAGGTTTTACTTAAATTGCATGAAAGCTTATTTCTACTAAAATGTCCTGTTTTGCATGTTTTGCATAATGCCATACTCAGTACAATGTTTGTACTAACACCATACTTTTCTATACTCTATAAGTATAGGTTGGAACCAAGTGGAATTTTGGAGGGAAAACTTGGGAATCAACTCTCTCGAGACTCCGTCTGTCCTCATATATTCGATGACATAGTCTTTATTTCATTACTCTATTTTAAGACTTTTTATGTATTTCCTTTCAAATGTGAAGGGGCATGTCCCTACGATATATAAGTTGTGTCTGTAAGCTGAATTATGAAGATTAGACTACTCTATAGTTTTTTATAAAAAAATATATCCTTATTATTAGTAATGCCATGAAAACTTTTAATTTGGCCCTAATTTTCATGTCTTATGTAATGAATGATAGATAAGAGGGTAGTAGAAGACCATCGATGGGCAAATACACCTTCTTACGACCCAAGGTCTGCCCCTCCTTATAGGGTCTACTTGTGGGTCGTAACATTTATATACAATAAAATTAGGGTTCGAAAAGGGGGAAAAGGGCTGAAAAATTGAATTCCAGGCCCTCAAGATTTTGAGTTCAACACCAAAATTCTATAAATAAAACAAAGAATCCATGTGATTTCCCCCAATATTTGAAAAGATATAATTGAGACGGATGTTCCGCATTGATCGAATGTACTCGTTGCTTGAACTGTCTTCATATCGTTGCTACAAGGTCTAAGACGTGTCTACATTAGGACGAAATTGCAACAGGGACAGTACTGCGCATATTGCTTGTCAAGGAAAGGAAAGAAGAAGACAACACGGAGCAGTGTACTGCCTATGTCACTTCTGCTTTCCATCTATTTTGACGTTGTATTACTTGTTGTTTCTAGCGTGAGAAGTGGTGGGGAGCGTACAAGACATTTTTTTCCGTTTATGCGCACTATTGTTGTTGTGTTTTGGCATTGTGACGACGTGTATTGCTGCTATACGCTTCTGGGTTTTTTCTTTAAAGAAGAGGCGGGATGGGCCGGGTCATTTCGACATCTTTTTGGGGTATTTTGGAACTGTTGTACGTTGTGTGGGTATCTTTTAGTAGGCTGCTGAGGCTTTTGTATTTAGGCCAGCCATTTTTTATATTGATTGGTGTTGTTGTTGGGTATCTTCAAGAACTGGAGTTTGGGGAATTGTGTTAAAAGGGGTGTAGAAAGGGAAGCCAAGAATGTGGTCATTGACTTGACAAACGTGACACTAATTGTAAGTTTGATCAAATTGAGGCAATTGGTTGAATTCGGTCAAAACAAAAATAAGATGAATTGTTATATTTAGTTAAGAAGCTTCTTAATCTTAACAAAATTAATAGATAATCGTGATTAAAACCTAACTAGTTTAGAAATAAAATATTACTTAAATAAACTAAATCCGAACATTAAAGTAAGACTAAACCATTTTGAGGCGATTTTCGATTGTCCATAAAACATACTAAATATTCATGAAATTATAAAGAATTTTAAAAAATTACAAAATTTCATAAAATGACAGATCATATATCTAATTTTATAATGTCATTTATTTCAAATTGCTTCATACTTAAGAAGCTTGATATTAATTTATATCAAGGAGGGTCAAAATTGTGTGTCAACAACTACCCCTCATCTTACTTAAATTGATGCAAGAAATTTGAGGAAAATTAAATTGGCCAAACAAATTTTGACTGACCACATACTCATCTTTAGGAAAGTGATTTGGTACGTACTTTAGGAATTATGGCCAAAACCCTAAAATGGGTTTCCAACATATCTCAGGCTATATGATAATTTAGGCCACTTGTTTTTTGGTAAGATTGATTTGAGACACAACTTTTAAAGAATTTGGAAGCCCTCGGGATATCGAACTATGAAGGGACCGAAACTTTTAAGAATAGGATAATTAGACAGACCATTGGAATGCAACCGAGTTTTCAACATTGATCCCTCCTTCATATCTTACCTAATTTTACAATCTCAACAAACTTTGCTCCAACAAGCAACATGATTGTGTCATAAAACTCGGGTTCCTAAACCTGCACAAATACTTCAATGATTTCCTTCTAATACATAGGAGGTCAAACTCTGGCTGCCTCCTATGGCCTCCTGTATGCAAACTCTCTATAGCTTTCATTGCATTTATGCATTATCTTTTCCAAGGAATACAATCGGGAACGATCTCCACATCATAGGAAAACTGTTTGATGAAATTCTTAGCCTGCGAATTCCAGCTATACCACTGCATTGTTTAATGAGATGTAAACAACTCTAGAGCCTCTCCGCTAAGACTTCAAGTAAAGAGCTGCATCAGTATAACTTCATCTCTCCCTAATCCCACGACGTGGTAATGCAAGGCCCTTAGGTTATAAGGAAATCCTTATTCCTCAAAAAAACGTCAAAGTTTGGCACCTTGAATTCCTCCAGGAGGTCCGAATGCGGGTGAACGCATAATACTCATTACTTAAGCTAGCGACCTCAAAAATATAATGGATCACTTTCATGTCCTTTCAGATCTCTTCTTTTTTATCCACATTTGCAGCCTCTTCCTTCAACCTCCAATCTATTTCATTTTCATCATAGTGATTTAGCTCATAACCATTATCAGAATGCTCATTGGAGAGGGGAATTTTGAAGGTGTTTTGTGGGGATTTTTCTGATTTCAAGATAAACTTATAAAGCTGCATCCACAGAAAATTGTTTAATCTAAAATGATCTGATCTATGTCGATCCCTTTAATTTTCTGCTTCTTGTCCTTCGATCCTAGGCTGATTTCTCCATTCTCCCGCATCTTTATAGATAAGACAACATATTTTATACGAAGAAATAAACAGAACATAAAAGGAAAGATTTTAAAAAATAGATTTTTGAAAAGTAGTATTAGGAAAAACTCAGTGGCAAGTGTCATGTCACTTCAAGCTCAACGAACTTCTTTTACGCTGATGCTTGGGGTCTATCTGATTATTTTTTGGAAAGTACTCAAAGTCGCTCTAGAATGATGTTAAATTCAGTTTTAAATTTTGAGTCTATCCTCAAAATTTCTGTCCCATTTTACTGTTTTGGCGTATCTTTATGTTGTTGAGCAAATTCAAAGAATTTTTGAGATACTCTCAAAACATTTGTCCTAGTAGTGAATCTCTCCAAGTAACTTCATTCTTAACTTGTTGAGGAAAAATATTCTTCTCGAGAATTTTTGAGTCCCTCTCAACAATTCTGTCCGGTTTCTATTTCAAAGCGAAATAGAAATATTATGGGAGATATGATCGAGACCTTATGGCCCCTACGTATCCCGTTGATATAGGAATCTGGTCAAACGTAGTTCCCCCTCAAAGGTTAACAACTATAAAAAAAAAGGTAAAAAGAAACCAACCGAGGCCAATATAGTACACCCACGTATATCATTCTCCAGAATTCAGGTAAAACTTACTTCAAATACAAATAAAGATAGGGTTATAAATAAGATGATTACAAGAAAATAGGATAACTCTAGGGAAATAATAAAAACATAAAATGAAGTTTTCACATGTACTATCTCTTGACAGTGCCTAGTTGATCTTCTTGGGCCATTTGATGCCATCCATATCTGACAGGATTAAAGCATCTCCACATAATACCTTGCGAACCATGTAAGGTCCTTGCAAATTCGGTGCAAATTTACTTTGTTTATATCCTGATGAGGAAGATTAAGGAACAACTGACCAAATTCAAAAATTATGGATCTCACATTGTTATAGAAAGCTCAGATTATTCTCTGTCGATATAATTGACCTTGACAAAGATCAACCATTCTCTTCCCGACAATCGATGTTAACTAATCAATCCACTTGCGGACTCACTCAACTTTACTTAACTCAGCTTCTTGGATGATTGTCAAGGATGGTTTATCAACATGAACATGTATGACTGCTTTTGATCTGTATAATAACAAATATGGAGTATTTCCAGTCGACGTTCTCACTATCGTTCGATAACCCAACAAAGCGTATGGCAAAATCTCATGCCAATCTTGGTTATTGTAATTTTTTGTCTCAAAATCTTTTTGATATTCGTATTGGCGGTCTCTACAGCTCTCTCCATTTGAGGACGATAAGTGGTTCAGTTTTGGTGAGTAATCTTTAACCGCTCTCATATATATCTCATTAGTGACTATTGAGATTTGCATCATTATTGTTAATGATGGACTCTGGTAATCTGAACCTCCAGATAAGATTGTTGCGAACAATATCATCTACAACTTTCTTTGTCACCAACCTGTATGAAGTCGATTCCACCAATTTGTTGAAGAAGTCAATGGAAACCAAAATAAAGTTGTGTCCGTTAGAGGCATCTGGCTCTGTTGGACCGATGACATCCATGCCCCAAGCTACAAAAGACCAAGGAGAATTCATAGCAATGAGTTTGTGAGGCGGAACTCGAATCAAATCCCCACACACTTGACACTTATGATATATCTTCACAAACATGCAATAATAATGCCCAATATTCATCAAGACATAACTGGATCAAAGGATCTTCCGATTGTACCACAGATTCAACGTGCTTTCAATGCATTTTTCTTAAGAGTTTTGTGTGCCTATAGCCTTTTAATAGTAGTTTTAATATGTCTTTGTGTTTGTTTTACAGGATACATGTTCAGGCAGCAAGATGAGGAATAATAGAGTAATATTGCAGAACATGACTTATTGTTACGACCCGAGTGTACCCCTAGAAGTTAGGATATTCGCGAATTGCAAAACGGCGTACTTGACCTCCCAGAGGTCTTGTACAAGACCTTTGACATCGTTTATTGCAACATGTATTAAAAGTAGTGCAGAATTAGAACTTCTCACATGAAATTGTAATACTTTTAATATATCTGTAATAGAAAAACGTAACGAAAGGCTACATCTCAAAGGTACCATATAGAAAATAACTAAGTCTAATAAAATACATTAAAAAAGGAAATCTAAATATCATGATGTCCTCGAATCTAGTGAGGAAATACCAACTCTTGTTATAATGAAATGCTAATCCAAGGTTCACTTTGAGACTCCTCTCAAATTCCACCTACACCTTTAGATATTGATGAAATGTATGGAATTAGTGCAATCACATGTATTATGTATGGTTTAATGCATAAAGTCATGAAAAATGGACATTTGTATAAACATGCTCTTTTTGAATAAAACTTCTTAACATAAGTATGAGATGTCACTTACAAGTCCACATAAACACATGTAGTCACATTTCATAATATAGCATCAATATAATTTCAAACCATCTATCATATGACCCTCCTACCAAAGGTTATCCTATTATTTACTTAAGAAAGACAAGAAGAGACCTCACATACACCCTCTTCAAGCAAACCTAAATAATTCTTAAGACCACCTAAGGTAAGATAATTCCTTTTTCAACATATGCTCACCACCTAAAGTGACTCTATGGTTAACTTGAGTAAAACATGAAGAGACCGCCCATACACCCTCTTCAAGTCTACCTTAGAAACCATTAAAGGTACCCCAGATTGCTACCTTTTCATTAACATGCTTTTACTTCAGTCATTATATTCATTTGATCCTTTTAGACACATTCATCAATTAAGGACTGTCACATAATGGTCTTGGAGAAGACGTAGGGACTCACATACTAACATCTTCAAAGCCTGCAATTTATAGACAACGTCCCATTACACTACCTAAACTTCCTAGTACTTATCCCACATTATCATGTATCCTACATGATGAGAATAGTAAATAACCAACATAGACCATACTAGATAAGAATGGCATTCGGAGTCTTCCCTACTCCAATGGAGGGAGTTCTCTTTGACAAGGGTAGAACTAGGACACATCCCATGTGGGCACATGGTTAAGGAATATCAACCTATTTTATACACTGTAATATCATTTTCAAGTAGATATACATTGCACTATAGTCTCCTTCTCAAGTATATCTATAAACCATAACATATTTACTCGGTGCTAGCCATTGTTTTCATAGGGTAAGTTCAATCTTCATATATGAGAAGGTACCATTTCTTTGTCCTACCAACTCATAAAACCCTTACCAATAATGGGTCAACAAGGGATGCCAGTCAAGGTATATAAGGATAGATCATTCTTAACCTTCTCTTTATTCATAAGATTCCACATATTAGTCATATTTATAAGGGCATCATCTTTAGTCTACCGACCTAGACTTTCATACAACATTCATCCATACACATATAAGACAAAGGTGAATAATCCTACTAAGTCAAGATGTTCATATTCTCAATGTGTAACCTAAGGGATATAGGTGTAAAAAAGCAAGACATACTTCATTATCATTTTATCACATATATTATAAATTCAACAAGCACATAAAGATAACTAAGTATATTGGCTAGTTATCCTACTCACTTCTATAGAATCATCGACATAAACCATCACAAGAATCACATAATCAAGTACGAAGAATCACGCATTAACTCTAAGAGTACACACATAAGGACATAGTCACAGTCTAACATGATTTCCTAATGTTAATAGAAGAAAAAATACTTTGACCTTAATCACATGTAGATATATATGATCATACTTCACATAAATCAACTACACAATTCATAATAATACATCAAGTAGTGCCGACAAGGCCATGATCATTATTATACATAAAATAACGTCGGTGAGGCCACATCATTCACAAGTGCATCACATAGAACCGCCACCATAAGTGGATCATACAAACCACAACATAATTTGAGATCTACAATACATAAAATAAAGAGAATTAGGGCTGCGAACCGCCAATCCATTCTGTCACTTCAATCCATAGCTGAATAATCCAATACGATATCAAAATGCTCTTATCCATGCAAAAATAATAATTATCAATGAATCTAAAACAATTATATATATATTAATCAATCCAAAACAGCCTAAGCATCAATTTAATAAAATTATTACATCATTGAATAGCCTAAAGAAAACTATACTAGAATTCATAAGCATTGAGACATGATCACTTCACCCATAAAATAGTCAAAACTAGAGGTGCATGGTTGCATGGGTTCATAGAGTTTTAGGTTAAAATTATCAAATTAACATCAATTCATTCGTAATATAATGATTCAAGTTTTTTGCACGAACCCATGGTAGATAATAAAATTGGTAAATCATGTTTTGATAATCTTTGAAAATCATTTGACTTGACTCCTTGATGAAAGAGATTTCAATGAGGAATGACCAAACCTTAATTGTGATGATAAGTCAACAAGATTGATACATAAAAACTTGAAAAATCCTATCTTCTTCGTTGGAGCTTCAAAGCTTCTACAATGGAGGTTTTGGACAGAAGAATGGAGAGGTTTGTTTTTAGTTGAGGGTATTTTCTTTGTTTGATGACTTTAGAGGCTTGAATAGGTCCTATAACCGTCAATTATTCACCCCTCAATTATCCAAAAGACCCCTACACTTATTGGACAAATTAACCAACTTAAATTTGAGTTAACTATGACGCATTGCAGAGGCATTTTGATTTTAAAAATATTCTTGGACAGAAAGGTTCTTAACTGATGTACCTTTGTTTCACAGTACTTTCAATGCCTTTTCCTTAATAATTGTGTTTGTCTAGAGCCTTTTTGTAGTAATTTTACTATGGTTTTTCTTTTTTTCGCAGGAAAGATTTCCAAAACAAAAATGCAGAAGGTTGTGAAGAATCAGTGCAGAAGTGACACAGAAAGCCATCGACGGCCCGTCGTCCCATATACGAACTATAGGTGGTGACCGTCAATTGAAGGTTAAGGCATCTGGATGTAACTCGGGGAACTCTGACTAAGTGTGGGGCTACAGAAGGATCCACAGTTTGTCAACTGATCGACGGACTATCCTCGATGTGATCAGAGACTGTCCTCATATATGAAGTTGAAGACGGAACGAAGAGAAACATTAACGGACCGTAGATGATTCAACAGACCGTGGTGTTGATCCGTCGATTGGAACAGAGAATATGCAAAGTGGAGACTAAAAAAATTTGCTAAGTGTGGACCGACGGAGGCACTTGACGGTCTGTCATTTCATCCATGGAGCGTCTATGAGGTTTGTTGATTGAAGCTGAGTTTTGGACAAACATTCCTTATTTTTAACTATTTTCAATTTAGAACTCTTTTTATAATAAATAGGGTGAAAAACCTCGTTTTGGGGGTTGAATTCCTTTACTAATCTTATACTTTTGGTCTTGGAGATATGTTTTTGCAATTAATTAAAAGTTCTAGATTTAGTTATCAACATAATTGTGTGATTTCAAGTTGAATTTCTGGATCTTCTTTGAATTTGTCAAACTAAATTCATGATTTATTCAGGGTTGTTGGAACCATGGGTGACTAAAAAAATAAACCTTGATAAATAATGATTCTCAAATAGGTTATTACATGCATCGACAATTCTTTAATCTAGAATTTATTTTAACGAGTGCATGCATTAGAACTCGTCATGTTGATACTTGCCGGACCAAGGGGGAAGTTAATAGTAAAAAAATTATCGAAATAGATTTAATGGATGCTATCTAATAGGCTAATTTTGATTGGGGCAAAGTAATAATTAAGCCACACATATAATATGATGCTTAATATGAAGTAAAGGTAAGGGTTAGTGACATAGACAGACATTGTCGGACAAAGGTATGGAGTGAAATTCTTTTTATTGCCGGACAAAGGATGGAGAGATACATAATTTATCCCTTTGCATGCAAAACACTAGGAAGGAATTGTTATAGCTAGGATTTTGGCGTTATCAACCTACGGGGAACACTTACACACTCGTTTCCCTCAGAATTTTATAAACACCTGTAATTCACTTTTGCTACTTGTTTGATTTCTCAACATTGCAAAACTTTGGTTTCACAAAACCCCTCTTTATTTATTAGTTTTCATAAAGAACATGACTAAAAAGCGGTAATCGTACATTAAAATTAAGTATATATAATATTCCTTGTAGGATCCACCCCAACCTAATAGTTGGGTTCTTTACTTGATAAGACTGCTTATACTTCTTTCGCGAAGTGTAATTTGAGAGTATCAATTTTTTTCGCCGCTGCCGGGGAAAATGGCTTTTAGATTAACTTTAATATCAATTACTAAATTTTAGTTAACAATTTCCTTATTTTAATTTTTCATTTGTTTTTGTTTGTCTTAGGTCTAGCTCTAGTGTATGTCAAATACACGGGGCTTAGAAGAACCAATGTACCATTTGATCATGAACTTAACCAGAGACTCCATAGAATGAAGGATTAACAGAATCGCGTAAATAAAGGTGATGGGATCAACCATCAACTTCCTCTGCCGGTTGATTCTCACAACCAAGTGATTGAGGAGAACCCTGGTTATACTTAGGAGAAATTGAGGGATGTGCTCCTAGCACGGTATTGCCCAGTGTCTAAAAATCTCAACCACAAAGATAAAGTGAACAAGTATGTGGCATTGCCCAGGGAGTCGGTGAGTAGCTCTTGGGATAGCTTCACGTCATTTATTAGAAGTGCCCGAAACCACCACATTGATGATGAGCTGATGAAAGATTACTTTTATCGGGGATAAGAAGATAATAATTAGGTAGTAGTTGATACTATTGTGGGTGGTTCTTTTTGGGTGTGCACATATGCAGAGATCGCAGTAAAGTTGGATAAAATCTCTCGCAACATAATGTTTGGAGCACTACAAAGTCAAACACTTGTATAAAAACCTTTGAAGTGCAAGCTACACACAACCCGACATCAGATGAGATCCGTGAAGATATGGATCAAATGAGAACTGAGCTCGAGTTGGTATTGAAACATATCACTGGAGGTAAAGAGAAAGTAAATGCGGTGAATAATTTTACTAAACCACCACCGCCAACAGATGACTACTATTAGGAAGAGGATTCTTATTTAGTTAATGAACAGATGGGAGGTTTCTTACCGAATTCCTAAGGCTCCAATTAAGAAAATTAGTGTCAAGGTCAAAATTATGGGCATTATAATAGAGAGGGACATTATATTCGAGATGGACACTACAACCGCGACAACAAGTTCAACTGGGATAACTATAGGAACAAAAAGGATCGAAGTTGTCCCTATGTTCCTCCTCAAAATTGGGAAGTTTCTCATAGGGATGATTGAGGTAGTATGGTACAAGTTAAAGATATGTTTCAAAAGATGATGAGAAGGTTTGATTCTAGTGATGAGCACGCCAAGGAGTTGAGAGGTGATTTGTCAAATATTGGGTAAGAGGTGGATACACATGCAATGGCTCAATTGTCTAGTACTGTGAACCCTCGTCAACCAGGTACTCTACCTAGCAATATCATTCAAAATCATAAAAATGATTGACATTGTATGACGGTCACAACTCGAGGAGGGAGAGCAAATCATTAATCCACCTATACCATCTGTAGTTGAAGATAAGGTGAGAAATGATGATGAGGTAGTGGAAGATAATAATGTGTTGGTAGATAAAACGATGAAAGAAGTAGAATACCCGAAAAGGTTATCCCTGTTCCTAGACCACCACCACAATTCCCACAAAGAATGGTGAAGAAGACTGAGGGTGGTAAATACCGACTTTTTATTACTATGTTGAAACAGCTTTCCATAAATGTCCCTTTGATAGAAGCTCTTGAACAAATGCCCGATTATGCCAAGTTTATGAAAGATATGGTTACTAAGAAGAGATCGGTAAGTTTTGAGGATGATGACCGAATGCAACATTAGAGTGATATTACTATAAGGTGTCTTGTGCAAAAGAAAAAAGATCTGGGCGGTTTAGCTATTCCATGTACCATCAAGTTGTTGCACATTGCTAAAGCACTATGTGATCTTGGTGCAAGTATAAATCTCATGCCTCTCTTTATTTAAAATAATTTGGGTTTGGGTAACCCAAAGCCCACTGCGATGTGGTAACTTCTAGCGAATCTAACAGTGAAGAGGCCGATTGGAATACTCCATGATGTCTTAGTAAAGGTGGAGTCATTTATACTTCGGATTGATTTAGTGAATCTTTAATGTGAGGTGGATTTTGAGGTGCCTATTATTCTTGGGAGGCCGCTCCTCGCTACTGGTCAAGCCTTGGTTGACAAGGAAAAAGGGCAAATGAAGTTTAGGTTAAACAATGTAGAATCAACTTTCAACATTTGTAGGTCCATGAAGTAGTCTTGTGAACCCCAAACAGTATCTTCTATATCCTACAGGGTTGAGAGTACGTCTGAGGTACAAATCAAAGAGTGCCTTGGTGTAAAGGAACTAGCGACAATGATCATGAATTTGGAGAGTGAAGGTATTAAAGAGTATGGGTCGTTGGTTGCGGCACTTGATCGAGGTGACTTTCGATTCAAACAAAAGAAATTGGAGTTAGATATGAAGCATCGCGAGTCTTCACCCACAAAACCATCTATTGAGGTGGTCTCAAAATTTGATCTTAAGGTACTACAACCTCATCTGAGGTATGTGTTCTTAGGAAGAGATGACACTTTGCTGGTAATCATTGCATAAGATTTGAATGTAGAACAACTAGAGTGTCTGGTAGAAGTGTTAAATAGGTTCAAATGAGATTTTTGTTGGAATATTGCAGAAATTATTGGGATCCTACCCGGTATTTGTTCACACAAAATCAAACTCATGCCCGATCACAAGCCAAGTATTGATAACCAAAGACTTTTGGATCAACCTATGCAAGAGGTATTTAATAAAGAGACTACTTAATGGTTGGATTCCGGAGACATATATCCTATCGTAGATAGTAGTTGGGTATGCCCAGTTAAGCGTGTGACCAAAAAGCGGGGAATGACAGTGGTCCCTAATGAGAGGAATGAGCTTGTTCCAATGAGGTCAGTGACCGGCTTTAGATTTCTTATGGATTACCAGAAGTTGAATGCAAAGATTAAGAAAGACCATTTTCCGATGACCTTCATGGATCATATATTAGATAGGTTCGCTGGAAAAGGATGGTACTATTTTCTTGATGGTTATTCAGTTTACAATCAAATCTCTATTGCAACAGAGGATCAAAATAAAACCACCATTACTTGTCCTTATGGGACATTCATATTCAAGAGGATGCCTTTTGGGTTGTGTAATGCACATACTACTTTTAAGAGAAGTATGATATCCATATTGTCCGATACGGTGGAGGAAACTATTGAGGTTTTTATGGATGACTTTTTAGTTGTTGGCGACTCTTTTGATCGTTGTTTTAGTTACTTGGTCGAGGTTCTCAAAACATGTCAATATTGCAACCTAGTGCTAAATTCGGAAAAATGTCACTTCATGGTGAAAAAGGGTATTGTATTGAGACATCGCATCTCATAGAAGGGGATAGAGGTTGATCGAGAAAAACATGAGGTATACAGAGACTTCCTCCACCCATCTCTGTAAAAAGTGTGAGAAGTTTTCGTGGGCATGCGGGCTTCTACCGGAGGTTTATTAAGGATTTATAAAAAATTGCACAACCTTTGTGAAAGTTACTTGAGAAGGAATGGAAGTTCTATTTTAATGAATCTATTCAAAAGCAATTTGTAGAGTTGAAGGAGAAGTTGGTGTTGCACCCGTAATTATTTCCCCAGATTGAAGTAAGCCATTTGAGGTGATGTGTGATGCTAATGGGGTTGCTCTCGAAGTGGTATTGGGACAAAAAAGGGATAAAATCCTTCACCCCATGTATTATGATAGTAAATACCTAAATGAAGCACAAAAGAACTATACTATGACTGAAAAAGTGCTCCTTGCGTAGTATTTTCCTTCAAAAATTTTAACTCCTATTTGCTAGGCACAAGGGTTGTAGTGCATAGCGTGGTATCTTCCTTCAAAAAATTTAACTCCTATTTGCTAGGCACAAGGGTTGTAGTGTATGCTGACCACTCCAATTTTAGGTATTTGATGTCAAAAAAAGGATGGGAAACCAAAGTCGATTAGATGGATTCTACTATTGTCAGAGATTGATTTTTAGGTGAAAGTTAGAAAAGGGAACGAAAATAATGTTTCCGATCACTTTTCAATATTAGAGGATGAAGACATGAGAGAGTTGGGTGAAAGGCTGAAATTGAATATAGCTTTCCTAATGATCATGTATCGGCCGCTTCTCATTACTTTATTCCATAGTTCGCCGATTTTGAAAATTATCTGGCTAGTGATATAGTCCCATCGGACTTGTCCTTCCATCAGAGTAAAGAGTTCATGCATGATGTGGAAAAGTTCTCTTACAATGAGCCTTATTCATACTAGAGTTTTGCTAATGGGATTATTCTTCGGTGTGTGCCGGAAGTTTAAGTGCTATGTCTTTCTGACGCATGCCATTACTCGCCTGTGGGTGCATCATAGTGGTATCCGGATTCCCATAAGATTTTGCACTATGGGTACTATTAGCCAACTATCCACCATGATGATCATGATTTCTCTAAGGCATGTGATAGGTTTCAAATTTATGGAGGCATTTCGAAGAGGTAAGAGCTCCCTTTAAATCCCATTCTGGTGATCGAGTTATTTTATGTATGGGGCATTGACTTTATGGGACCGTTTATTAGTTCTCATGGAATGAAATATATTCTTGTGGCGGTGGATTATCTATCAAAATGGGTGGAAGCCATAGCACTTGCGAACAATTAAAGTTAGAGTGTCACCACGATCTTGGAAAAGAACATCTTCTCTGGATTTTTCCCACCTACGACCATTATTAGTGATGGGGGATCTCACGTTTGCAACAAGTTATTCAAAGGGCTGTTGGAGAAATATGGGGTCCGCCACAATGTATATACTCCGTACTATCCACAAACTAGTGGCAAGTTTAGATGTCCAATACAGAAATCAAGCAGATCCTGTTGAAAACGGTGATTGCTAATAGAACGGATTGGTCAAGGTGGATTGATGATGGTCTTTGGTCTTAATGTACTGCATACAAGACCCTCATAGGTTTGTCTCCATACCAACTTATATATGAGAAGTCTTGTCACTTGCCGATTGCGTTAAAACATAAGGCCATGTGGGAGATGAAGAAACTGAAGAAGATTGGAATGAAGCAGTGGAATAGAGACTTAATCGGTTGAATGAGCTTGATGAGTTTTGCCTAAAAGCATACGAGAGTTCAGCCCTATGCAAAGAAAAGATTAAGAAGTACCATGACCAAAAGATTGAGAAGCGTGAATTTGCGGTTGGGGACTTGGTGCTTCTGTTTAACTATAGGTTGCGCTTTTTTCTTGGTAAAAGTCCTAATGGAATAGTCCATTCTTGATTACTAAAGTGTTCCAACATGGAGCGGTTGAGCTGGAGAACAAGGAGGGTGAAAGGTTCACCTTGATGAAGTCTGAGAAATCAGGTCGTGTCGCGCTGTTAAATCAAGCGCTTCTTGGGAGGCAACCCAATAAGTATCTTTAGACAACAATAGTTTTTTCTTTTCTTTGCAGGTGTATTTGCATTCTTTTCTTTCGTTTCGTTTTACTAATTTTTATGTGTCAATTTCCATTTAATATTTTTAGTATGCTTGCCATAGAGTAGTTTGGGTCCATGTCTAAAAAGTGTCCAAAAAACACAAAAAGAATGGCTTAATGGGTGTTCAATGTGCACACACAATGCCACAAGAATTCTGCAGAAATTGGTCTAGTGCATAGATCGACGGACCAACCGACTGGCCATCGTTTCATCAATGGACCGTCAATGGTGTCCATAGGTCCCAGGTATGTCTTAAAATTTTCTGTAAGTTAGGGCACAATCGTCGAACAAGTCGACAGACCGTTGAGTCACTTAAAGACTATCAACGGGGTACCGTAAGTACATAAAACCAATGACCCGACCTGACCCGACCAGACTGCAACATAAAAAAACACCCATTTAGCTACGCCCCACACCTTTTCAAATTCCTTCCCCAACCGTTTACCTCCCCTTATTTCCCTCTTTCTACATTAACTCCCATATTAAATACACTCCATTCTCTTCCAAATCACTCAAACTGTCTCAAAATCTCAGAATCCCCAAAATCTATATTCCCCAATTTCTACTTAAAAGATCATAGTTTCTCCAATCATTGTTCATAGGCGGCACGTAGGATGGTTGTTGCAAGATCACCCAATCAGTCACTCCACTAAAGGTTACAGGTATTTAGTTATCCTTTTCTCAATGAATTCTTGTTCATTTGCTTATGCAAATGAATAGATTGTATGTGGATGTTGACTTAGTGACAAATTTAAATGTTAGACTTGTTGCAAATTTGGTTCTATGTCCCTTAGAATGATATAAAGTGAATGGGTTGGCGGTGGAATCTATGTATATTCTATTTGCTTGTGGTTTTTCTTACATAGTGATTCATAGTCTCTTAGTATCCATGGTCGAAATTTGCAAAATCGAAGCCATAGTGATGATGAATTTGCCTTGTGATTGTTATTGCATGTTGGGTATAATAGTGTGTGCTTGAAAATGTCCATTTGTAGGGTAAAACAAAGTCCTAAAAGACCCTGTGACCAACAACAAGAGACTCCGTGTACGAACCATCGGTTGATCAACAGATCCTTGATTGGGTTTGTCAATGGCTAACCCTTGAATCTTCTTAACTGTGGAACAATGGAAGTGGACTATGATCCATCGAATCATCGACGGACCATTCTGCATGTCCGTCGTTTCTAAGTGAAACCTTGATTTTTGAACAAATTTGAATTATAGTAAGTGTCAAACGATTTAAGTGGACTACGGTCCGTCGATTGATCTATGGGCCATCCTACACATCCGTCATTTCTAACTCAATAATCTATGGAAAGTAGACTTCTCAATATTTTCTAAGTGTCCACCGATGGACACTATCGATGGGCCATCAATTCATCGACTGGCCGTCGAAAGTGCCCGTCTCCCACTTATGAAATTCTGGAATAAACATGTGTCCTTTGTATCCAGGTTCAGTGTCAATTATGTTGATTGTGTAGGTTTATTACAATGAAAACTAACAACTTTATTTTCAGGTACTCATAGCCCCCAAATCGGATATTGTCTATTATAGGAGACGTTCCAAGTTTGTGGCACCGTCCAGGCTGATGATCAGCGTGATCAAGAACATGTGGTCCCAGGCACCCAAACCCCGACACCAGTTGCTAGAGTCACTCGGGACACCTCCAAGAATGTGTCATCCGACGGAGTTGCTGCCTATCAGTATAATAAGGAGTGCACACTGATCGCCACACCATCTGGGTCTTCCTCGGATTTTGAGGGAGCATCTAGATCCAAGGAGGATTTTCGTTTAAAGTCGGCCCACTCTATAAGGTCGAACAAGGTCACAACCTCTGGTTCCGGATCACAGGGAGCCACTCTCCTAGCTAGGCATGTCCACAATGCCTCATCTAATAATGCCCAAAGTTCGGATTGTACTCTGACATCCCAGCATGAGTTCTTTGCAATGGTAGCTGATAAGCCCAACTAGTGGTGCGTAGATGGATACTAATAGATATACATGGATGCCAAGTTACTAAATCATAACGCGGTGATAACTCATATATTGACAGTTGAGCGGCGGGTTGTTACAAGGAGCTTACACAAAGTCCCTGGGGTGCACGATTTGTTTACCCGCTACCAGCTTGAGTGGATAGCGAGGAGTGTGGGGTCCTAATGTGAGGATAATGTGTGAGAGTTATACAGTTCAAACATAACGGCTCTACGAGGTTCTTTTGACAGGCAAGGGAACCCCGCCAAACACCCCCACTCACAGATGTTCGAGTTCAAGGTTGTCGGGTGGGCATTTCTTCTCCTGTCATCCGCCTTTTTCTATATGCTAGGTTCACTGATTCCATGAGGGTTCCCCTTACCCCAGAGTTTTACTACAGGTGGGACGTGGTCAAGAGTATACATTTTCAATCGTGAGGAGAAGTGAGAGAGTCCAATACGAGGTGGATTGCACAGTGGCTTTTCATTGACAGTGAGGGAGCAGAGTGGCGGTTGGATATCGGAGGCCTTATCAAGAAGGCCAACCTCACTTTTGTTGCTCTACCACCGCCTCTCCCCCATGGATGTAGATAATATACTCACTTGGGATAAAGCAATTTTGGTAGCAGCTCTGGTAGCCGGGTTGGAGATTGATGTTGTGATGTTATGGATCTCTAGAATCCATGAGAGGGATTTTAAGTCCTCTACCACTTACCTGTTTGCCTGTATGCTTTTTCGGATGTGCGGAGATGCTGGAGTTACTATTTGGCACATATATTCCTCCATACTCCTACCGGAACAGTGGATATCGGTCTCATCAGGGATGAGGCCAATGAGGAGGCAGAACGGCGAGTGCCCATAGTTTATGTGTAGCCACTGTGTGAGAACATGGCGGATACGGTATAAAAAGCCCAAGGTGATGATTACACCACTTAAGATCCTACCGATATCACCCAGGCCAAGTCTGCCTGTGCACTAGAGGCCAAGATGGCCACCTTGTTTCAACATATCCAGCCTTGGATGCATATATCTATTGCCAAGGCTGAGGACTGGATTGAGAAGAAGATGTCTCTACAGACGGAGCTGAAGATCGAGCACTTCATCAGTGCGTACATGCATTCTAACTACGAGTTCTAGACTGCCCAGCCCCAACCATTGATCTGACTACTCTTCAGGATGTTGTGCGGAGTCTGCGGGCTGATATGGACAACATCCTTGAGATGAGGCGACCGGATCCTGAGTCTACTCCAATTGAGAGTGCAAAGGATCAAATGCTTGTTGCACTATTCACCACTTTTACTGCACCACCTTCTGATCCTCGTGAGCGTGTCAATATGAAGCGTTCTAGCCGTACCAGTGAGGGTGACGATGCTTGTGCTCGAAAGAAAGAGCAGACAGATTTGGAGGCTACGAGGAGAGTTGCGTTGCTTGATGATGAGGCCCGTCATATGAGGGCTAGAGAGTTGGTTGTTGGAGCGTCTATATCTAGACTAGAGGTTTTTGAGAGGAGCACCACCTATGGTGCAGATACTTCTGTGGACGCTACTAAGGGTTTCCTTACTGAGCGTGTGGGTTCCGGGAAATCGAACCCGCTGCTCTTTGATCTTCGGTGCTGCGCACCTCAGGTTTTCTTCAACTACCACCCTTTATTTATTATCCTATTAATTGGGCACGATTTCATTTTTTTTGTTGGGGGTGGGGTAAATAGAAAGTGAGTGCTAGGGTGAAAACTTAGTATCCTAACTCACGATCCTCTATTCATGGTTTTCTTGCCTGTGTTCTGTTGCCCCAAGAGACTGATTACATTACGGTTGAACCGACATTTGTCGTAACTTGTACAAAGTATGAGAAAAATAATGAAGCATGATTTCTAAACTTGAATAACATCCCATTCTAAGAAAGTGCTTGCATGAATAGGTAGAATAAATGTTAAATTTTGGGTCAAATCATGACATAGAGATGCACCCATTGCATGATCCTCACTCTAACACTCAATCTAAGTAACCGATAATCTTATAGTGTAATGAGGTGTCAAGAAAGTCTGAGGATATTTTACTGTTCCTATGTTGGTAACTAGCTAGAACATTCTCGGTTGCTCATGCAAAGGAATTTGTATTAGAAAATTAGGAAAGGATCATATGCCCTTGTTAAAATTTGCTAACATCTAGACCAAAGTGAAGTGAGTCGAATTAAATTGTTATCCCTTTTAGATTCAAATAGTTTGAGACAATAATAGACCTTTCTTTTCTTCACCAAGTCAACTTCCCTGGGTGTAATGTGTTGGTGCAGGTCCCTCCTTAGACATGTGTACTTCAACTTAGGGCAAAAGCATAAGTTGAGGGTGGTTGATGTAGAAAATGACCTCGTCTTGGCCCTGACCACACCTTGGGTAATGTGTACCTTGAGTCATGTAAAATCCATAAGTTGAGGATGGCTATATTATATATATAAAGAGAAATAAAATGTTGAACAAAAATAAATAAGAGTCACTTCCACAAAAGAAAAAGAAAGAAGAAAATAAGGTTTACAAGAAAAGTAGGGCATAATAAATAATCAAACACGTAGGTCGCTTGGCCTTAATTTCTAGGAGGGAAACAAGTCACTAAAATATACCCATATATACCATACCTGACCTTAAGAATTAATTACATTCCAAGAAATTCCTATCAGTATCCTAAGAGTGTAACATTGTGAACATTAGCAGTGAAAATAAGGGAAAGCCTATTGCAACAAGTACCAACAAGGTGTGAACTTGTTATGAGCCTGAGTGTTTAATACTGATTCTTATACTCAAAGTTGAAATCACTGTGTGAAAAACGAGGATGACTTTTGAAGTGAGGACACTAGTTGAAATATTGGAGAGTTGGTACAATGATGAGAGGCATAAGAGTAGAGGTGGGAGTGCATGATGAGTTTGTGTCATGGTCTTATCCACAAGAGTAAGC
The DNA here is from genome assembly GCA_027705065.1 of Solanum peruvianum. Lineage (NCBI taxonomy): Eukaryota > Viridiplantae > Streptophyta > Magnoliopsida > Solanales > Solanaceae > Solanum > Solanum peruvianum. The sequence continues at coordinate 46,635,656 of JAKWJD010001761.1, forward strand.
CTATCAATCCTAAGAGAATAAACATCCACTAAACCAATAAAAAAAAGTTGGGCTTGATAGCCATGCAGTTGCGGAAGCTTAATAAAATATACTTGTGTACAAAGTGTTATTATTGAGTCATATTGTGTTGCTTGAGGACAAACAATGAATTTAAGTTAAGAATGTTGATGTACCGTGGTTTTGACGGTACTTTCAATGCTTTTTCCTTAAGAATGGTGTGTGTCTAGAGCCTTTTTGTAGTAATTTTAAAATGTTTTATCTTTGTTTTGCAGGGATGTTTTTCAAAACAAAAATGCAAAAGGATGTGAAGAATCAGTGCAGAAGATACCCACGAAGCAATCGATGTCCCGTCGTCCCATCGACGGATCGTAGGTGGTGACCGTCGATTAAAGCTAGAAGAAACTTGGGGAATTCCTACCAAGTGTGGGGCTATGGAATGATCCACGATTCGTTGACTGATCGATGGACCGTCCTAGAAAATTGTCAATGTGATCAGAGACTGTCCCAGTACCCGAAGTTGAAGAAAATCTAAGTATGGAACGACAAGAAGAATTGATGGACCGTAGATTAATCTATGGACTATGTTGTTCGCCAGTCAATTGGATCAGAGAAGATGAAAAGTAGAGGTTAAAAAAAATGCTAATTTTGGAATGACGGAGACAGTCGATGGTCCGTCGTTTCATCGAAGGTCCGTCGTTTCATCGACGGACCGTGTGTGGGGGTCGTCAATTGAAGCCGCGTTTTGGAAAAACTTTCCTTATTTTGAATTTTCTTAATGTAGGACTTTTTTTATTATAAATAGGGTGAAAGACCTAGTTTTTGGGTTTGGATTCTATTACTAATTTCGTACGTTTGTTCTTGGACATTTGTTTTTGAAATTAATTCAAATTTACGGAATTGTTTTCAAGATAATTGTGTTATTTCAAGTTGAATTTCTGGATTTTCTTTGAATTTGTCAAAGTAAGTTCATGATTTATTATATATCAATTATGAATTGTGTTCTTCTAAGCATGGGTAACTAAATCCACAAAGAGGTTTGTGGGAACCATGGGTTATTAACAAAATAAACCTATCTAAATAACAATTCTCAAATAGTTTATTGGATGTATCCATAATTCTTTTGTCTAGAACTCTTATTAACCAGTGCACGCGTTAGAATTCACTGTAATGCTACTTGCAGGACCAAGGGGGTATTTGATAGGAAAAGAATTATCGACATAAATTTAGTTGATGCTTTCTAATAGCCTAGTGTCGATTGATTCAAAGTAATAAATAAGTCAAACATCAAATATGATGCTTAATATGAAGTAAAGGTAAGGGTTAGTAACATAGACACACGTAGCCGCACCGTGGTACGGAGTGAAATTCTCTAAATGCCAGACCATGGATTTAGAGATACATAACTTATCACATTGCATGCAAAATACTAGGAAGGAATTTTTATATCTAGAATTATGGCGTTATGAAACTATGGGAACACCTACACCCTAGTTTCTCTCAAAACTTGATAAACACCGATAATTTACTTTTGCTACTTGTTTGATTTTACAACATTGCAACACTTTTGTTTAAGAAAACCCCTTTAATTATTAGTTTTCGGAAAAGACTTGACTAAAAGAGGCAATTGTACATTAGAGTTTAAGTCTAAATCATTTTCCTCGTGGTATCGACCCCAACCTAATAATTGGGTTATTTACTTGATATGACCGGTTATACTTATTTAGGGAAGTGTAATTTGAGCATATCAGTAAATGCCCCGCATCACACGGCAAGAATTTTTCCCATTGCGTGTCATCTGTGTGACGCGCAACCACTGCCCAAAACTGCACGGCAGCTTCGCTGTCCATTTTTTGGTCCACTTTGGAGACCCTTAGGCTGGTTCTTGGGGCGTTGTTCTCGGGCGTTTTGACCCTTTTTATAAAATCAAGATACACATAGGAACCATCGATACACAATTTTACATTCAAACGATCCCCCAAAACTCCACCACAAAACACTACGACACACTAATTTAAATTCAACTAGTTTTCGAACGTCTTCGACGTTCGTGGACATTTTACCTCCAAACATCACCAAAGAATATGTACTGACTATAAACACTATTATTAAATTTTGTAGGACTTTTAAACCACATGAAACAAGTGTTACGCTCTAGTTCAACCTAGCTCATTTTCGAGGGTGTAACACTTGTGGAGGCGATCGATGGCCCCTCGATTGATTTACGGACCGTAGTTGGGAAACATAGATGAGCAACTCAGGACTTTTGGAGACTACTAGAGAAAATATGACTATGTGTGGAACTACGAAAGAGAACGCCGGCACGTTAATTGATCGACAGACCATAGGTGGATCATTGTTTGTTTAGAGAAGGTTCCACTACTACAAGTTAGAAAAATTCTAAGGATGAAGAGACGAAGGGCATCAATGCTTCGTAGATGCAAATACCAACCGTAATGTCTTATTGTAGGTGTCATATTAGGAGAAAAAAGTTATTCTAAGTTCTGAAGGACAGAAGGAGTCCACCGACCATCGATTTGATCAACGGTCCATTAGTAGGTCCGTAGATTGAAGCCGCGAAAACTGAGCAAACTTTCTTTATTTTAATACTTTTAATTTAGGACAATGGTTTCTATAAATAGGGAATTAAAACCTCAATTTTGGGATTAGAAACTCTTTGTATTGTTTCACTTTTGATTGGTGATTGGTTTTTGCCAATTTTAGTAATCAATAAATTTTTGGATTTGGTTTGAAGTTTTTTCTTGCAATTTAAAATTTATTTTCTGGGTTTCTTCTTATTGATAAAGTAACTTTATGATTCTCTTATGTACAAAATATGAATTATAATCTTGCTTCCATTGGTAACTAAATCCACAACTACGGTTGTGGGAACAATGGGTCAATAACAATGTAGACCTAACAAATAAGCAATTCTCGACAGGTTCTTGGATTTAGTGATAATTCTTTCGTCTAGAATTCTTTTTAATGAGTGAACACATTAGTTCTAGCCTTTTTTCTGTTTGCCTAACCAAGGTGATAGTAATAGTAAAAGAATTATCAACATAGATTTAGTGGGATACTATCTAATAGGCTAGTGTCGATTCGTGCAAACTTAAGACTAAGCAATACATTGATTATGATGTCTAATATGAGATAACGTAAGGGTTAGTTGTTTATACACTTGAAGACGGACCAAGGTGCAGGGTGAAATTCTTTAGATGTTGGACCCAGGATTTAGAGATACATAACTTGTCACTTTACATTAAAACCACAAGGGAAAAATTGCTATTGTTAGGAATACAACGTTATGAACCTATGGAGAACACATATACCTTAGTTAGTCTCACAACTTTATAAAAACTCAATCGTTTACTTTTGTTTACTTGTTAATTTAAAATCATTTAAGAAACTTGATTTCATAAGCCCTTCCCCCTCCCTTTTAATTACTCGCTTTCGGAAAGACCTTGACTAAATAGACGTGATTCTAAATTGAGGTTAAGTCTAAACCATTTGCCAAGTGGGATCAACCCAACCTACTGGTTAGGTTCTGTACTTGATTATGACCACTTATATTTCTTTAGGGAGGTGTAATTTGAGCATATCAAATTTCGGTGCCACTGCCGGGGAATTCAGCCTTTTAGATTAACTTCAATTACAGTATTGAAATTTATTCAACGATTTCCTGATTTTACATTTTTTTTTTGATAATGTTTCTTTCAGGTTTAGCTCTAGTGTATGCCAAATACACGAAGCCACGAAGAACCACTCATACCTTTTGATCCCGAACTTAACCTCACTCTTAGAAGGATGGACAATCAACATAATTCGGCCAATCTAGGTGAAGGGTCATTCTAGCAACCTCGTTTACCCGTTGAAGCACATAATCAAGGCCGTGCTTAAAATCAATTGGACAATGCTTTGAGGGGGAAACATCTAGTCTCACGACCTCATGGTTTACTGTAGGCGAAACGTTAACATAACTAATTCTAATGGACCTCTTTTCCTACCCCATTTTCCACCTGGAACACATTCGTGGTGACGAGTACTTTGATGCAAATGCTCGCTACGAGGGGTTTATTCTCATGAGTGCAATCGGAAAACCCACATGCTCATATAGGGGAACTGAGGTTTATGTGCAAAAGTTGTATAGGTAGACCGGACTAAGATATAAATGTCAGCGTTTTGCGAGTATATCCTCTATCATTGAACGAAGATGTCACCATAGGGTTGACTGAGCTTCCCTAAAAGTGTATTCATACTTGGGATCATTTAAGAGATGTTTTCTTGGAAAAGTACTTTCCAAGGCATAAGAAGCGCAACAACAAAGATAAGTTGAATAACTCTACAGAACTATTGGGAGAATCGGTGAGTTGCTCTTTTTATAGACTTACCTCCTTTGTGAGAGGCGTTAAAAATCCACTCATTGATAATGAGTCATTGAAAGATCACTTCTATATAGGTCAAGACGATAAAAACAAAATAGTGCTAGATACTATTGCAGGTGGCTTCAATGGAGAATGTACCTATGCTGACATTATAAAGAAGTTGGAGAAGAAATTTCATAACGATAAGGCTTGGAACACTACAACGTAAGAAACTGGGAGTAGCACTTTTTCAGTACAAGATACAAACAACCCATCAGCAAATGGGATGCGTTAAGAGTTGGCACAGATGAGAACTGAGTTAGAGATGGTTTTGAAACATCTAAGCGGAGGTGAAAAGAAGTTGAATGTGGTGAAATATTTTACTAAACCAACACCGCCGATAAATGAGTACTATTATGAAGTGGATACATATGCAGTGAATGATTATACAGGGGGTTTTCCACCAAACATCCAAGGATCCAATCAGGAAAATTGGGCCCAAGGTAAAGCAACAAAGGTTGGAATTATGGTTATTACACCTGAAAGGGTCAATATGTAAGAGATGGGAACTACAACTACGACAACAACTTTAACAAGAGTAACTATGGTATTAACAATGATTAGAGTGGGACCTATGTTCCACCTCAAACCTAGAAGTTGTTCCTAAGGACACTGGAGGTAATATTATGAGAGTTGAGGATACACTACAAAGATGAGGAGGAGGTTTGACGCTAGTGATGAGACTGTCAAAGAGATGAGAAGTGACTTAGCTAACATTGAACAAATGGTCGATGCACATGCAATTTCGATTAAGCACCTTGAGTTAGAGATTGCTCAGTTGTCCAATACTGTAAACCCTCGCTAACTTGCCAATCTTCTTAGAAACACTATCCAGAATCCTAAAAATAATGGGCATTGTATGATAGCCACAACTCGAGGATGTAAGCATACTATTGACCCACCTTTATCATCTAAGGTAGAAGACGATAGAAGAAAAGACGATGAGGTAGTAACAGATAGTGGAGAGTTTGTGGACAAAACTGGCAACAAAAACAGGTTTCTCAGAACGTTGGTAGGTCTCCAGCCCTATTCCCTATAATATTAGTGAATAAAATTGAGGATGGCAAATACAAGCAATTTATCACTATGTTGAAACAACTTTCCATCAATGATATTTTTATAGAATCTTTGGAACAAATCTCTAGTAAGGCTAAGTTTATGAAGGACTTTGTAACTAAGTTGAGATTTATGAGTTTTGAGGATGATGACTAAATGCAACATTGTAGTGCTACTGCTATAAGGTCTCTAGTGCAGAAGAAGTAAGATTGTAGCTCTATTATTATTCCATGTATGATAGGGTTATTACAATTTGCTAAGGCACTATGTGATCTACTTGCTAGCATAAAACTCATGCCTTTGTCCATTTATAAAAAGTTAGGTTTGGGTGATCCAATGCCTACTACGATGCGGTTATTGATGGCCGATCAAACAGTGAAGAGGCCCATTCGTATACTCTGTACTTGTTAAAGTGGAGTTATTTAGCAAATTTTGTGATTCATGAATGTGAGGTTGATTTTGAGATTCCCATTATTCTATGGAGGCCATTCCTTGCAATAGGGCATACAATGGTTGATATGGAAAAGGGGCAGATGAAGTTTGGGTTGAACAATGAAGAAGAACTTTCAACATATGTAGGTCAATTAAGAAGAGTGGTGAGATCTTGAAAGAAGCGGCTATATCCAACAGGGTTAAGAATGTATCTGACGTACAAATTGAAGAGCGACTAGGTGTCGAGGAACTAGCATTAATGATCATGAATTTTTACAATAATGGTATTCAAAAGTATGGGTCTTTGGTGGATGCACTCAATTGAATGAGTATCAATAAAATAAAAGAAACTAGAGTAGTATATGAATCATTGTGAAGCTGCACCCTCGAAACAATCTACTGAGGAGGTCCCAAAATTAGATCTTAAGGCTTTACCGCCTCACTTGAGGTATATGTTCTTGTGTAGAGATGACACTTTGCGGGTGATAATTGAAGAAGATTTGAATGTGGCACAAATGGAATGTTTACTGGTAGTATTGAAAAGGTTTAAAAAGCCATTGGGTGGACTATTGCGGACATTATTGGGATCCCTTCCAGTATTTGTTCCCACAAAGTCAAACTCATGCCCGAAACAAACCAAGTATTGAGCATCAAAGAAGATTGAACCAACCTATGAAGGACGAAGTAAAAAAGGAGATCATCAAGTGGTTGAATGTCGAAGTTATCTACCCGATTGCAGATAGTTGTTGCGTGTGTCCTGTTCAGTGTGTACCTAAAAAGGCTGGGATGATAGTGGTGCCTCATGAGAGGATCTAGCTTTTTCCAATATGGTCAGTGATCGGATGGAGATTTTGCACAAACTACCAGTAGTTGAATGCTTGAACAAAGAAGGACCATTTTCCTATGCCCTTTATAGACCAGATGTTAGAGATATTCATAGGCAAAGGGTGTTATTGTTTTCTTGATGTCTATTAAGGCTACAACCAAATCTTTATTTCCCATAAGGATCAAGAAAAGACCACTTTCACTTGCTCATATGGGACATTTTCTTTTAAAAGCATGTCATTTCGGCTATGTAATGCACCATCTTCCTTAAATGTTGTATGATGTCGATATTCTCTTATATGGTGGAGAATACTATTTATGTGTTCATGGATGATTTTTTTGTGGTTGGAGACTCCTTTGATTGGTGTTTTAGTAATTTTATTAAGGTGCTCAAATGATGTGAACATTTTAATTTGGTGCTTAATTCGAAGAAATGTTATTTTATGGTTAACGAAGGCATAGTGTTGGGCCTTCGCATCTCAGAGAAGGGGATAGAGGTTTATCGAGCTAATGTTTAAGTGATAGAGAGGCTTTATCCACCGATCTTTCTAAAAGGTGTGAGAAGTTTTCATGGACATGCGCGATTTTATAGGAGCCTTATTAAGGTTTTTTTAAAAAAAATTGCACATTCGTTGTGCAAACTTCACGAGAAGGATTGTAAGTTCTATTTTGATGAATCTTTCTTAAAGAATTTTGAGATTTAAAGGAGAAGTTGGTGTACATGGCCATTATTATTTCACCGGATTGGCATGAGCCATTGGAGGTGATGTATGATATACGTGGAATTGTACTTGTTGTTTCATTAGGACAGAGAAGGGACAAAAATTCCTTTACCCTATTTACTATTCCAGTAAAACCCTAAATAAAGTTGAGAAAGTCACTTAAGAAGATCTTTTGGCGGTGATGTTAGCATTCGAAAAGATTCGCTCCTATTTGCTTGGAACAAAGGTAATAGTGCATAGAGACCACTCTACTTTACGGTAATTTATGGATAAAATGGGAGCAAAGCCCAGGTTTATCCGATAGGTACTATTGTTGCAAGAGCTTATTTTGAGTTAAAAGATATACAGGGGACTGAGAATCAAATTGCCGATAACTTGTCTAGATTGGATAATAAAGCTATGCGTGAATTAAGAGAAAAGGTTGAAATTGATGATGTATTGCCAGAAAAACATGTAATGGACGCCTCTCAAGATTCAATCCCATGGTTCGCAGATTTTGCGAACTATCTGGCAAGTGATGTAGTACAGTCGGACTTGTCCTTCCACCAGAGGAAAATGTTCATGCATGATGTGAAAAAGTTATTTTGGGATGAGCCTTACTTTTACCGTGGTTGTTCCGATGGGATTATTTGTTGTTGTGTTCCAGAGACTGAGATGTTGAGTGTTTTGGAGCCATGTCGCACCTCTATTGTTGGTGAGCATCATAGTGGTATTCGAATTGCACAAAAGATCTTGCAGTGCGGTTACTATTGTACAACCATTCACCAATATGCCCACGAGTTTTCCAAATCATGTGATCGGTGCAAACAAGATGGAGGAATTTCGAAGAGGCAGAAATTCCTATTAAATTTTATTGTGGTGATTGAGTCATTCAATCTATAGGGCATTGATTTTACGGTCCCATTTGTGAGTTCTCATGGGATGAAGTTTATACTTGTGGCGGTCGACTATGTGTCAAAATGGGTGGAAGCAATAACGCTTTCTAACAATGAAGGAAAGAGTGGCACCACGTTCTTAAAAAATATTATCTTCTCTAGATTTGGCACACCTAGGGCCATTATTAGTTATAGTGTCCCTTACTTTTGCAATAATTTGTTCAAAGGGCTATTGAAAAAAATATGGGTTCACCATAACTCCTATTAAATTCTATTCTGCTGATTGAGTCATTCGATCTATAGGGCATTGATTTTATGGTCACATTTGTGAGTTCTCATGAGATGAAATATATAATTGTGGCGGTCGACTATGTGTCAAAATGGGTGGAAGCAATAACGCTTTCTAACAATGAAGAAAAGATTGTCACCACGTTTTTAAAAAATATTATCTTCTCTAGATTTGGCACACCTAGGGCCATTATTGGTGATGGTATCCCTCACTTTGGCAATAATTTGGTCAAAGGGCTATTAAAAAAAATATGGGTTCACCATAATGTGGCTACTCCCTACCATCCACAGAGTAGCGGGCAAGGTGAGGTGTCAAATCTAGAGATCAACCAAATCCTGGCAAAAATCGTGAATTCAAATAATACAGATTGGTCAATGAGGCTTGATGATCGTCCTTTTGACTACCGTACTGCATACAATACTCCCATAGGGATGTCACCATACAACTTGTATATGGGATGACTTGTCACATACCGGTTTAGTTAGAGCACAAAGTGATGTGGGCTATGAAGAAATTGAAGATGGAATGGACCAAAGTGGTAAAAAACTACTAAATAAGTTGAATGAACTTGATGAGTTTCGCCTCATGGCCTATGAAAGTTCAGCCATCTATAAAGAGAATATGAAGAAGTATCATGAACAACGAATTGAAAAGAGAGAATTTGTGGTTGGTGATTTGGTGCTTTTATTAACTCTACGCTAGGCTTGTTTCTGGACAAAATCAAATCCAAGTGGACAGGGCTATTCATCATCACTAAAGTTTTCTCCCCAAGAGCGGTTGAGTTTGAGAATAAGGAGGGTACAAAGTTCACAATCAACGGGCAGAGGATTAAGATATATCTGGGGCATGCAGAGAATGTCCATGTAGTTGTTGACGCTTATCACCTTGATTAAAACCTGAGTAATCAAGGACCCTTCATGGTGCAGCAATGTTAAATCAATCTCTTTTTGGAAGACAACCCATGGTGTATTTTCTAGACAAAACATGTTTTGTTTTGTTTGTAGGAATAGTCATATTTTCTAATTTCATTTTATTTTTAGTGTATGGTCCGTGTCTCAAAAGTGTCCAAAAAACGCAAAAAGAATGTCCTAATGGGTGTTACATGTGAATGGACCAAATAAAAATCTACAGAAACTAGTCTGGTGTAGAGGTCTACGAACCCCATCGACGGAGCATCGACGGGGTTCCAAGGTACTTCTCTTAAATTTTTCTAAGTGGAGAGTAATCGATGAACCCAGTTGATGGGGTTCCGTCGGTCAAAAATACACGTGATCCGACCCGACCGATAATATTAAAGGACATAACGGTTTATATTCATTCGCACCTCAAATTGTTTTAAAATTCACTACCAAAACAATTTTTTCTCTTTATTTCTTTCCTTTATCATCAAACACCAACCTCCCATCTTCCATTTCACTCTTAAATCAAATCCCTTTGAATCCCCCAAGCGCTCATTTCAAAAATTCTCCTTTCTCTAAATTGTACTTCTGCAGGTGATCAAGTTCGGCCGCGTAGGTTACTCATTAAAAGTTCATCACAACCACATCACTCCAAACTAAACGTATTTCAATTTCCTTTAAACTTTGAATTCTCATTCATAGTTGTTTACAGAAATCCGGATGTAGGTCTTGATTGTGGGACTAAATTAACAAAAATCACATACTAAAACTTGTGTCGTACGTCCCTCAGTGTGATAGAAAGTGTTGTGTTGCATACTTAGTATATCTAAAAAGTGGGTGGCTCTGTGTATTTGAATTCTTATTTACGATATCTTATTGTGACTAAATTTGAATCAAATTGTTGAAAATTAAATCGTAGCAATGATGAAGTCATCTTTTAGTTGTTAAATTACATGTTATAACTTGAGTGTGTCAAATAATGTCTAAACAAAACATAGGACCCTGTGAAAAAGTCCTGAAATTGGTCCTAGGCAAACAGTACGAGACCCTATCTATGGACTTTTGATTGATTGATGGGTCGTTGATTGGGTCCGTCTAATGAACCAATCAAAAAAATATCAAAGTTTGAAACGACGGAGGTGGACTAGTCTGTTGATCGGTCAACTGACTGTTCTGCATGACCGTCTTTTCCATCAGACAATTTTTTATCACTGACTTCTAAAATAAATCTAATTGTTAGACTATGGAAGTGAACTACGATCTTTCAATTAATCAATGGGTCGTTTTGTATGTCCATTATTTCTTTATGAGAAGTCTGATTTTTCTTCTTAATTGGATATTTCTAAATGTGGAACACTTCGGAAATGCCATGACTTAGAATAGAACTTAATCTATTAAGTAATGTTTAAAATAATGTTTCAAGACCTATATTAATGTAATAATTTCATTTTGAAAAGGTTAGAGACAAAACGAAAAAGAAAGACCTTGACGTCTGGAAACTAGCTATGTTTAACTAGTTGATGTCCATAAATTTGGTGAAGGTTTTTATGTGTAAAATGAATTCCAAAACATGTAAAGAGACCTTGGATAGGTATTATGTTGTATAAAGGGTTCAAACATGTAGAAACGACACCCCAAGGACCACCCGGAGGGTCCTTGTGGAGAACCCAAACATGGGTGGGCAGGCTGCCGAGCGCATGTGAACATGAAAAATTGAAGGAACATGTGCGTGATGGGCATTCTTTAGGAGGAGTTCTGCCTCAAGATGTTAGGGGAAGCCTCATGACGCAAGGCTTACACGCACCTTACTACCTCAACTCAAAAAGTCAGAAAAATAATACGAATTGGCCCTGCTAGGCGCAACCACTTTCCACAATCATTAATGTCATACTTTTGGTAATTTAACTTCAAAAAAGGACCTATTTAAGTGAAGGGTCATTTGGGTAATTCTTTGGAATATTATAAGGATAATAGGTTAGATTGTTTACCACTTTTATACATTCCAAATTAGATCAAACAAGTTTTCTGTAATCTCTCTGAAGAACGCTCTCTTTTCCAAACCCAATTGAAGAACAAGATGATCTTAAGGAAAAAGGCGAAGATTTCAAGGTTTTAATCCAAATTTACGTGGATTCTTCATCTATAATATATGGTTTTTTCACTCTTGGGATTCCTTTCCCCAAGGGTCCTTTCAAAGATAAGTTTTCATGAAATTCAACTCTAGTGTTTTTACCCTACAAAATAGATTTTCTTCCTAACTCTAGATTTATGATACTTGATGAAAAGTAATTGTTTTCTATGGTTAATCATGCATGTATTGTTGCGTATTTGACTTGTTATGATAGATTTTTGTGTGAATCATGTTTATTATCAATTTTATTGTTTCGAATGGGTTATACCTACTACTAGATGACATGTAAACGTAGGGATTGGAACTAAGACTAGAATGAACTCTTAAATGACTTTTCCCGTATACTACATTATGCATTAATCTTGTATATGATTTGAAGATCTGTTCTTTATTATGCTGTTGAGTATTTCACTATGTTAGGATTATGAATGTTGTAAGTTGAATGTAAATTCTTGAATAAGGAACTTTGAAGGAAGAGGTAATTCTTCTAAAGTCGTGATTAGTCCACCATGTTTATGTTAGCCTATAAATCACGATACTATGTTATGGAAGTATGTATGATGTTTATATGTGTATATGTGTATATGTTGGGATATGAACATGTTACTGTTGAGATCATCATAACAATAAGATGCTGCAAGTTATGATATTCTCTTGTATACTTTACACAAGATGATTATGTCATGTTAATCTCACTACCAAATGGTTATAATGAAAGGAAATTCTCATCTAATCCTAAAGATATCATGATCGTATTTGTATTAGGAGTTAATGTCCTATGATCTATGATAAGTTTATGATAAATAAAACTTAAAGGTTATTCAAGAAAGGGACTTAAGCTAAGCGCCGATGAACTAGATATGAGAGGTGTCCCTTCCCTAGTTGGAAGGTAGGTTGAAAATGAATCTCATGAGATGGAGGCTGACATGTAAGGTTGAACTATGGTTCTCTAATCAATCTCCAAATTCGTTAATTACGTTTGCACCTTAGGATACTAGCTAGTGGATCCACCTAGAAAGTTATGTCATCTTTGGTTCTACTTTATTCGGTCGACCTCTTTTTTTCGGCGTGGGGTTTTATGACACCGAATTCGATGTTTAACTGACTTTGTCTATGTCGGTTAAGATCTATGTTCCCTCATGTAAAATGAAATACAAGTAAATGGACATTGATAAGGGTGGGTTAAAGAGTCTACGTAGTATAGGTAGGGGTATAAGACTCTACCTAGACATTGTACAACTTGACTCTAAGGGAAGTCCTAGGAGATTTTTGTTATGTAATTTGATAACATGAAAAGGAATGATTCTTATGATACATGTTGTTACTCTTATATGAAGTTCTTACGTTAATGAACATGTTATTGTTCAATATTGCTAATAAGGTGATGACTTCTTATGCTACAAGTTATATGATGCAAAGCTTTACTTCTAGACTCCTCTCTTATCTTCTTGGTTGTGTGGGGTTATGGGGATTCACATGACCATTGCAGTTGAAGGTTGGGAATGGGATCATTAGTATGTATTTTGCATGTTATATTTATATTTTCTATTGAATATGAATGTTAACATGACTCTATGGTAATATGTCTTAGATTATAATCATATTGTATGTTGATGAAATCCTTACTTTGTATATGTTCTATGATATGTGCATTAAAGACATTCATATGACTTAAAATATTTTGAAAAGATATGAATAATGATCATTTTTCATGCATGTCCTTCAATGTTATGTGCATATACCAAAAATTAATATAAATGGCGTACTAACCCCATTATTTTATATTACTACAAATGTAGGGTTCAGCCATTGAATATAAAGAAGGTCGATTGAAGAAGCTTGGAACTCTTTATCTAAGTGTTGGTAGGTCCTCATGTACGGAGATGCTATCTTTCGTTTTAGTTTATGATGATTTAAGTAGTTAAATTTTCTTTAATTTTAACTGATGACATGTTATGACGAATGCTAAGAGGATTTTTTGATCCCTCTAAGACGACGACGACGTCAGTTGCATCTGGAGTGTGCTACCCGGGTGTGAAAAAGTGTCAGATGATGAACCCCATCAATGGCCAGTCGTTTGCTTGATGGACCATCGATGGTGCTAATTGATCTGAATCCGCAAAATAGAAATGTGTTGTTAAGATTTAAAATTGTCTTCCCCCAGTGTGTTTTGGGCGTGTAGTAATGCTAGTTTGTGGGATGATGTAGATGCAATTCTAGAGATGAGGGGGACTGAACTAGAGAGTAAGACAATCGAGCTGCAGAGGACACTGTGATTTGTGCCTTGTCAAGTCCTATGATGATCTTCCAGTTAAGCCATGAGGTCATACCTAGAGACACCAATCCATCCTCAATACTAAGGTCGGTGCTGAGGCCCTTGAAAATAAGAGAGAGTAGACTGATTTAGAGTTGGCTGGGAGGACATCGTTGGTAGATGAGGAGGCCCGCTAGATTAGAGCACGAGAGATGGCTGCTCTATAGTCCAATTATATCCCGGTGATCATTTAGAGGAACACCATCGATGGTGCGGAGATTGATGTGGGCACCACTGAGGGTGACCTAAGTAATAATGTTGCGGGTTTCAAAAAACCGGACCCTCCCACTTGTGGAGAGATTGTCAGTAGTATACGCCTCAGGTTTGCTTCAACTACCACCATGTACATATGACTTTTTATGCATTGGGGACAACGACATACTCTTTTTGTTGGGGGTGGGGTAAATGTAAAGTGAATTTTAGGCTGAAGTTTGAGTTCCCAACTCACAGTCCTCTCTTGGGGTTTCTTTCCGGTGTTCTTTTTTCCCTAGAGCCTGATTAATTTTTTGTTGAACCACATATAGTTATTTGTACAAAGTATAAAAGCATCAAAAGAATGAAGCATGAATACTGAAAATAAATGATATGCCTTCCTTTAAAGTACTTGCATTAATAAGTGAAGATGAGTTAAAATACTGGCTCTAATCATGATATAGATAGGCACCCACTACATTACCCTCAACTAACGCCTAAACTGGGAAATCTGGCAATCTAATAGTGTAATGAGGTGTCAAGAGAGTGTGTGGAGTTTAGAGTGTTCAATAGTTGGTACGTAGCTAGAAAATGCCCAGTTAGTCCTGCGAAGGGATTTTGTTTTAGAAGACTAGGAAAGAATCGTATAAAATTGTTCTAATTAGCAAACATCTAGCTTAAAATGATGTTAACCAAATGAAATCTTTATCGCTTTGGATCCAAATTTGTTGATACTAAAATAGACCTTTTTTTTTTATCACCAGCTCCCTTTCCCAGGTTTACTGTTTTGGCCCTGTCCCTTCTTGGACATGTGCACCGACATAGTCCAAAAGACAAAGTTCAGGGTCGATAATGAAAAAAATGATATCGTCTTGGCCCTGACCGGATTTCGGGTATCGTGTTCCTCAACTCATGGAAAAGACATGAGTTGAGGGTGGCTATTATGAGTGAGGACCCGAAAATGTGTATGAAAAGATTTGAATGTTGAAAATAAAAGAGAAAGTGAGATATTGATGTGAAAATCTCAATTGAACAAAAAGGAAAACAAAAGTAAAAGAAAAGAGAATGAAAAGAAAAAGTTAAAAAATATGTAAGAGTCATATCCAAAAAAGGAAGCAAGGAAAAGATGAAAAGAGAGGAAAAATAGGATGTAAAACACAACGAAAAGCGGTAGAAATCTTAGAGGTACTGTCAAGGAGGGAAAAAAGTCACTAAAATGTACTCATATGTACCATACCTGACCCTGAGCCTACGTTAAAAGACAAGAAAGTCCTACCATGATCATAGGGTCTAATATGGTGAACCTAAGCAACAAAAATCAAGGCAAGCCTATGGCGATGATGACTAAGAATGATTGAACTTGTTCTTGATCATGCATGTTTAAAAAAAATCACTTTATTCAAACTTAAAATTACGATGCAAAAATTGATGATTTCTTTTGAATTTAGGGCACTAGTTGTGGTGTCGGAAATTTTTTACCTTAGTGAGAGGCAAAACAGTAGAGGTGTCTATGCATTGTGAGTTTGTCTCATAATGTGAACCACATGAGTCAGCTTGTCGAACCTGAGATCCTAAGCCTGTACTAAATCAAAGAATGAGTTAGGATTGATATCCACGTGATTGCGAAATCATAAAAGAGCATAATTTTTTGCAAGTGTTGTTTTGAGTCATAATGTGTCACTTGAGGACAAACAACGAATTTAAGTTGAGGGTGTTTATGTACCTTGGTTTCACGGATCTTTCAATGCCTTTTGCTTAAAATTTGTGTATGCCTAGAGCCTTATTGTACTAGTTTTAACATATTTTTTGTTGTTTTACAGGAAAGATGTTCAGGCGGCAAGATGAGGAAACAACTGAAAAAAGTCGCAGAATAGAACTTACGGGGGACATTGAAGGTCCGTCGTTGGATCGATGGACCGTAGATGGGAACCGTGGATGAGCAACTTAGGACTTTGGAGACAACTCAGGGAATCTTACAAAATGTTGAACTACGAAGAGAGTGACGGACCGTATATTGATTGATGGACCGTAGTGGTGGATCAATGTTTTGATCAGAGAAGGTTCCTGTACCCATAGTTGGAAAAATTTTAAGGATGGAGTGACAAAGGGTATCGACAGACAATTGATGCGACAAAGATCCATGTTATTGGCCATCAATTGATTTAGAAATGGTCCATCTAAGGAGACAAAAATTATTCTAAGTCCTGAACAAAAAAATGAATCTACGGACCGTCGATGTTGGTACGTAGATTGAAGCTGTGTGGACTGAGCAAACTTTCCTTATCTTAATTACTTATAATTTATAAGAATTTTTTCTATAAATGAGGGATTAAAATATTGTTTTGGGGGTGAGAAACTTTTAGTATTGTTTTACTTTTGTTTGGAGATTGGTTTTTGCAATCATTAGCAAATTAATCAATTTTAGGATTTGGTTTGAAGTTTTATATTAAAATTTCATGTTGATTTTCTAAGTTTTTTTATCGATAAAGTAATTTTATGATTTCTTATTTACAAACTATGAATTGTATTCTTGCTTACATGGGTAACTAAATCCACAACTAGGATTGTGGGAACCATTGGTGATTAACAATGTAAACCTAGCAAATAATCAATTCTCAAATAGGTTCTTGCAAGTATTGATATTCTTTCATTTAGAAGTATTTTTAACGAGTGAACATGTTAGAACTATCCTTGGTTTCTACTTTCCGGTTCAAAGAGGTAGTAGGAAAATAGTTATCAACATAGATTCAGTGGGATACTACCTAATAGGATAGTGTCTATAGGTGCGAAGTAATAAATAAGCCATAAATCGATTATGATGTCTTATATGAGATAAAGGTAAGGTTAGTAGTCTATACACACGTAGCCGGACTAAGGTACAGGGTGAAATTATCTAGATGTCGGATCAAGGATTTAGAGATACATAACTTTATACTTTACATGAAAACAACTAGGAAACAATTGTTATAGCTAGAATACGGCATTATGAACAAATGGGGAACACATATACCCTATTTAGTCTCACAACTCGATCAAAACTCAATCTTTTACTTTTACTCACTTTTTAACCTAGAATTGTTTAAGAATCTTGTTTCACAAAAAAAAAAAACCTTTCAATTACTTGCTTTTAGAATGACCTTGCCTAAGTAGACGTCATTTTAAATTAAAGTTAAGTCTAAACCATTTTCCTCGATGGATTGATCTTAACCTACTAGTTGGCTTCTCTACTTGATTATGACTGCTTATACTTCTTTAGGGAGGTGTAATTTGGGCGTATAACTTCTTTGCTAGAACAAGTCCATTCATGTGAATACCGCAAATTCCAACATACATTTGTTCAAGAAGCTTTGCAGCTTCACTAGAAGAAATGCATCTGAAAAGACCTAAATCTTGATTCCTCCTATAAAGGATTTCCCCACTTAGAAAGAAATTGAGTGTCATATAATGTATCGACTTCTTCTAGTTTTATATGGCACTATCAGGATACATCCAAATATATATATACTTCTTAATATCACCGTCTAGTTTCACTTCAACATTTGAACAATGGACTAGTTTCTCCCTTTGTCACATGTGGGGAGAACCCCTTAGAAATAACCAGCGGCGGCATCCTCTTTGAGGACTAAGACTAGCCTCTTAGCTCACATCATTACATTCATAAGTTAAAATACGGAAATCTTAAATTCTTTTTCATTACTTGTATATTGTGGTTTACATTAACCTATACATACGCATAATACTTATCTCCACTGTACATAAACTCTTCGTATAGGAAGATTACTTAGTCTTCTACTTTTCTTGCACATAGATATATAGATTATAACATTGTCACAAATAGTCATCTGATCTCATAACATTCTAACAAGAGTTTAATAATTGCGGCCTAGCCTATATATCATGAAATAAGACCACATATAGTTCATACAATGGTTAGAAGGAAAGAACATAAGAGTCTTAAAACTAAAACACCTCCATAAACTTGATAGTGGAATTGCCTTTGGAAAGTGAGGACATACCCAACTTGGATGATTGAGAATTGAAAGTCTTATTCAAAGTCGTCAAAGCCCGTCAACAACCGGAACCTAAAATGTTGGGGGAAAAGGAAGAAATGGGGTTAGAACACCACTTGTACTAAGTATGAGACCACATCCACACATATAATGAAATCATACTCAAAAGGGACATTTCATTATAACATGATACTTTACATTTAGAAAGTCTTATGCACACTGAAGAACTTCATACCAATCAATAAGATATATTCATCAAGTCATAGGCATGAACATCACAATATCAACAATGATATGTATAATCAAGTCAACCTTCATATCATATAATTGAACTCGTAGCCAGGCAACTCTATCATCAAGGTAAAAGTTCAATAAAGAGGAATAAGAGTACAGTTCAACATGATCAAAGCAAGACCATTATTTATGACACACTTTAAGTCCATTTGTGCAATAAATAAGCAAACCCCAATGACCTTACTTAATCAAGTAACCCTAGAAAGAACCATAACCAATGTCAAACTTCACATAAAATAACATTAAGAGTAGATAATATTATACTTTAGAAATAGAGACCAAATACATGTTCATGAGAGAAATCAACATCACATAGTGTCCTTAACATGTAAGATCATCATATACATATAATTTACATTTATAAGCAAATATATACATAAGAAACTCCTAAAACTTTCCTCAAGGTTAACTAGTGCAATGTCTTGGTAGAGTCTTATACCCCTACCTAGACTAAACTAAACCCCTTAGGTAATCTTAGTTATAGTTCAATTCTTTATTTCATTTTACCTTTTGTGAAAATCTTGACTTAACCTACATAGACCACATGATTCAATGTGGACTCCGGTGTCATGGAACACTACACCTAACGAAGGCGGACTACTTGCAAAGGTAGTACAAAAACATGAACATAGCAAGTATGTGGAACTAGCTAGTATTCCTATGGGGGCAACATAGTTCAAGAACTAGGAGATATAGTTGGGACCTTCTTTATGATACATGCATTATAGTGTCCAATCTTAAGAGTACATTAGTGATCCAACCTTCCCTATGTGGGAAGGGACACTCCTCACTCTAGTTCACTTGGTGGTAAGCTAGAGTCCCTTTTTAAAATGTCTTTAATACCTTTATTAATCATCATAGCTTAATGTAGGTCCATCGGGTCTATTCCTTGTATAAGCATCATCATTTTAATTCAATAAGAATTGCATGAGTATATCGTTTAATGGCGAACCTCATATGTGAGATTAGGATATCATCATCATTACATCATAGTAAAGCACATAGGCAATTCATAGACAACCTTATATCATTTCATCTTAAGAATAATGTCACGTCTATTCACAAGACATACTTCGATTGAAGTACATCATCAATCACAGGCCATCATAATTGAAGTAAAGGTTAGGATCATGAAGACTTACCACATCTCCTTCAAAATCCATCTTCATGGTCTTACCATCAACCAACCAATTATATTAAATAATAGGTGTAGTAACATCAATCAATATTGATTAACACAAGAACTGCGTTAATTACATCATCGCGTATCCCAATTAACTAAAACTCATTACCTATGGTTAGGGGAAAGGGGTCAACATGAATTCTCCAAGAATGAGATCCAATCTCACAAAGCTATTATCCTAACTAATCCGTAACTTTATAAGAATAGATAAAACAAATCTAACAATCAATACATTATTCAATTATCATCAATTTATAATGAAGATCCATAATTTGGGAAATTTGGGAAAAGGGACATGATATATACGAAATTGCATAAATTAACATCAATTAAACAACAATATGTACTTAATTAGTCATAGGCAATCATAATTGATCATCAATTTGAAGTTTAGTAGAAAACCCATTAGAATTTGAAAAACCCCATGGAATTGGTCATTTAGAAATCAAATTGAAAGGATCTATTGAGGAAATGAATACCAAGAGTAAAGTACCATACCATAATGAAAATTAATCCACGAAATTGAACTGAAATCCTAGATAAATTGACCTTCTTCTTCAAGCTTTCTTCTTTCTTCAATGAGAAATTGGAGAGAGAAAGTCGAGAGAGATGAGAGCTTTTGGGTTTGTTTTGGGAATTGGGTTGTCAGTTAGTTAAAAGTGGATTAAAAATGATCCTAAGATAATATATAATAATCCCGAAAATTACCCAAAACACGACTCACTTAAAATGGTCTTTTTGTGAAGTCAAAATGGCAAAAATACGATTTAACCAAATCTGGGAAGTGGCTCCGCATCGCAAGGCTAATCCCCATTTTTTTTGAAATATTTATTTGAGTCATTTAGGTCCGTGTGGGCTGCGCGATGCGTACAAGCCCGTTGGATCTTTACTCACGCAGGCTTCTTTTGAAGCCTGCCACTCATGTTGGGGTCCTTCTCAAGGAACCTTCATGTTGTCCTTGGGGCATCTTTATTGGATGTTTAGACCCTCTATGCTACGCTCCACCTATACAAAGTCTTTTTCATATTTTTAGACTTCATTTGACCCTCTGAAACCTTCACCAAACATAGCGAAGTCAACTAGTTCAACTTCGACTAGCTTCCGGACGTCATGGACGTTTCTTGATGTCTTGGCTCTAAAACTTCTCGAATTACGTATAAACATTATTTTAGGTATTAAAACATTATAACCAACATTAAATAAAGTTTTTAGGATCTATATTAGACCTTTAATTTTCATAGTGTAACATTATCCCCCTAGGAACATTCGTCCCCGAATGACACTAAACATTTTTTTAAGGGAAAAGATACACTCAAGACTAGCAGCCCAACAAACAATATCCAATATCCACATGAGTTACAACTCAAGGAGTGTTCACCTGCATTCAACACATAATCATAACATTTACACAAGTAACACAAAACTTTAACTTTCACATATAGAGCTCCAAATAACAACATGAGGAATTTCTTTCTCACTACAATATGATCTCAACATATTATTTAATAGTCAATTATGAAAAAATTCCTTTCTCAACATATTATAATGCTCAATATAATTTCACAAAGGAAACAACATACCAAATATACAAACAGTGTAAATCAACCAAAAGAGCAATTTTCTATGATAGTTAATTTTAGAATAAATGTTTTTATCATATATAATGCATATCCTCACAAAACAAGTCTAAATCAAATGAACTCATTATTTTCATTATTAATAGGAATAACTAACCTTAAATATAAAGTAGATCAGGGTAAAGAGACTTCATTTCGGCCTCAGTCTTCCATGTTGCACCCCCTACTAGTTATTTATTCCATAACACTTTTACGTAAGCCACCTCCTTGTTCCTTAACCTCTTTACTTACCTATCAAGGATTTGAACCAAAACATTTTCATAGGAGAGTTTATCCTTCACACCAAGACCCTCAATAGGAAGAATAGACTCGGGATCACCGATACACTTCTTAATCATAGAAATATAAAAAACTTGATGAACCCATACCAACTTACTAGGCAACCTTAACTCATATGCAACCTTACCAACTCTTTGCAAGATATCATAGGGCCTACATAACGAGGAATAAACTTCCCTTTCTTGCCAAATCTAACCACCCCTTTCATATGTGAGATTTTCAACTTAGCTTATCACCTTCTTCAAACTCTAATTTCCTTCTCCTATGATCGAAATAAGACTTTTCCCGACTATAGGATGGTTGCAGCCGGTTCCTTATGATATAAACCTTCTCCAAAGTGTTATAAATCAAAATGGGACAAAAAAGTGAAGATTTGTCTACTTCAAACAATCCAATTGGGATCTACATCTCCTACCATACAAGGCTTCATAAGGGGACATACTGGTAGCTATTGTTGTAAGCAAACTCCACCAAAGGCAAATGCTTATTCCAATTTCCCTTGAAATCAATAATACAATCTCTAGAAATATCCTCAAGGGCTTGAATAGTACGCTCCGCTTGACTATCCATTTGGGGATGAAAAGCAGTTCTTAAATTCACCTTAGTACCCAACCCTTGTTGGAATGAACTCCAAAACCTAGATGTGAGTTTTGCACCCCTATTTGATATGATGGATAATGGAATACCATGGCTACACAGAATCTCATATGTGAAGATCCATGCATAATCCCCCACTAAATAATTAGAATTGACGGGAATGAAATGAGTGGATTTGGTCAACTTATCCACAACAACCCATATAGAGTCATATTGCTTTTGTGTCTGAGTCAGCCCTACCACAAAATCAACATTTATGTCTTCCCATTTCAAAGTAGGAAGTTGAATTTCTTCAAGTAAGCCACCCGGATTTTGGTGTTCGTCTTTCACTTGTTGGAAATTTGGACACTTAGAAACAAATTCCGCTATGTCCTTCTTCAAACCTTCCCAACAAAACACTTCCCTAAGGTCATAGTACATCATTGTTGAATCTGGATAAATGGAGTAAGCGACCCATGAGTTTAATGAAGTATCCGGTTCCTCAAACAATCTATATTGGGAACAGCCAACCTTTCTTGATACCTCAAGACACCATACCCCCCAAGGAGAATTACTCATTTAGATTACCAAGAACCAATTTATTCAACTCAATCAATGGTTGAACAACATGTCGTTAGGAATTCACCTCAACCACCAATGATGAATAAGAGTTATGATGGACCATAAAACCACCATTTGGAGAATCTTCTAACCTTACACCCAATCTAGCCATCCTATGAACATCTTTCACTAATCTTTCTTGGTTTCCTCTACATGAGACACACTACCCATGGTCATATTATTAGAGCATCTTCAACCACATTGGCCTTGTCGCGGTGATAGAGAACACTCATGTTGTAATCTTTCAACAATTCCAACCACCTTCATTATCAGAGATTAAAATTCTTTTATGTAAACACATATTGGAGAATCTTGTGGTCGATATAAACATTCACATGAACACCATAAAAGTAATTCCTCCATATCTTTAAGGCAAATACCACGACCGCTAATTCAAGATCACGAGTTGGATAGTTTTTCTCATGTACCTTAAGATGCCTAGACCCATAGGCTCCTACTTTTCCATGTTGCATAAGCACACACTCTAAACCCACTCGGGAGGCATCATAATATACAACAAAACCCTTTGTACCTTTTGTAAACTCTACCTTTCAAGATTTTGAAGCTTCTCTCACATGCCTCCAACAACTCAAATTCCTCACTCCTTTGGGTAAAAGTAGTCAAGGGAGATGCAATGGCCTCAAAACTATCCACTAATCTCCAATAATAACCCGCTAGACCCAAGAAACTTCTAATGTCGGTTGTAGTCAATGGTTTACGGCAATTCTTGAGTGCCTCAGTTTTCCTTGGTTCAACCTCAACTCCCTCACTAGAGATGATATAACCAAGAAATGCCACCGACCTCAACCAAAACTTATATATGCTATACTTAGAAAATAATTTGTTCTCCTTAAGAACTTGTCACACCACCCACAAATGGTCCATGTGATCACCCTTAATTTTCGAATATACCAAGATGTCGTCAATGAAGACAATGATAAATGAATCTAGGTAACTTCAAAACACCCTATTCATGAGATCCATAAATGTCGCCGGCGCATTAGTGAGACCAAAGGACATTTATGAACTCATAGTGACCATATCTAGTATAAAATTCAATTTTTCGTATATCCTCATCTCTAACCCTATATGGTGATACCCTGATCTAAAATCAATCTTAGGAAATTAGTTTGCCCCTTGGAGTTTATCAAACAAGTAACCAATCTAAGGTAGAGGATACGTGATCCTAATAGTGACTTTATTGAGTTGGTGATAATCAATGCACATTATTCGATAACCATCTTTTTTCTTCACAAACAAAACCGGAGTACCCTATGGAGAAATACAAGGTCTAATGAAGCCTTTTCTAGTAAATGTTTGAGTTGATCCTTCTACTCTTTCAATTCATACGGAGACATTCAATATGGAGGAATTGAAATGGGATTTTAATCCGGTAACAACTTATTATCAAAATTGATTTCCCATTCAAGAGGAATACTCAGAAAATCATTAGGAGAGACCTCCAGAGATTCCCTTACCATGGGGACTGACTCAATAAAAGGAACTTCAGAGTCTTAATCTTTGACTCTCATAATGTGGTATAAACACCTTTTAGAGATCATGTTGCAAGCCTTTAGAAAAGAAATGATCCGACCCCTAGGAAGACAATTTTCCCCCGTCCACTTTAAGAAGGGTTCATTTGGAAAGTTAAACTTCACCACGCTAGTCCTACAATCTACTGAACAAGCATGCAATCAATACATACCCAAAATAACATCAAAATCAACAATAGAAAGTTCTACGAGTTCAACATAAGTAACTCTATTGGTCAACATTATAGGACAATATCTATATACCCTCTTTGTAACAACCGATTCACCCATCGGGGTAGACATCATAAAAGTTTCATTTAGAATGTCGGGCAAAATCTCAAACTTTTTAGCTACTAGAGGAGTAACAAAGGATGGTGTAGTACCCGGATCAAGTAAAGCATATCCATCAATGAAAAAGACTTTAAACATACCGGTCACAACGTCGGGAGAAGTCTCTTACGCACTACTTAAGATAAGTGCACAAAAGTGATTATTCTTCGGAGAATTAGTAGTACTATTTGTTTTCTCACTATTCTTGTCTTGGTTCTTTACATTTTGGAAATCTCGAACCTTGTGCCAACTTTTAACACAACCAAAATAATTATTTGTTCCCTTAAGGAAATCACCATAGTGCTTCTTGCCAAACTTTCCACAAGTTGTCTTCTTTGTTGCTGAACTAGTATAATAGACGAATGACATTCCTCTTGCAAGATTTCTGACACTTCCATCACAAAGCGGTTCGTTTCAATCCTAGGTTCGGAAACCAAAGAAGGAGAATATTTTGACAATTTACTAAATTTCAAGGAGTATTCAAGCACCTTTATACCTCCTTGACGAAGGTCTATGAAATCAACCATTTTGGCTTCCCTCATCTCCCAAGGAAATAATCAATCAAGAAAAGTCTTCATGAAAACCGCTTTAGTCAACGGTCCACCCCTTAAAGGCTTATTGTCTCTCCATTGGATGTACCAAGTTTGGGATACATCTTTTGAGTTAGTAAGTGGTTAACTCGGCCTTCTCACTAGTGGTCAACCCCATAGAATAGATGATATTGCAAACTTCATCAATATACTCTTGTGGGTCTTCATGTCTTGGGTCGTCATGTCTTGAACTTGGGTAGTGGGGGATTGTTCTTGGGTAGTAATATCTTGGGAAATTTGGAAAAGATCATCCCTTAAGGCACCATCCGTCAAACGAGAAGGATTGACCGGAGCTTGGTCATCATTAACATCTTCTTCAAGAGAATGGACTTGAGCATCACGTGGATGAACTCTCACATTGGCAACCTCTTTGTCCAGTCTTTGTGCCGCGTTCCTTCGAGTATTCAGTGCCTATAATCACAATAGAAGGATTATATTCTAAAAGCACATATACCTAAACTATAGAGGCACTATATTGGACTTCCAAGAAAAAAAGATTTTCCTAAGCATCACATATGTTACTATCAATAAGTGTTGCGTGTGTCACAATTATGAATACGAATCTTCATAGACTTGGTGGAGAGTGAAATCGACTCAAGGATATTAAACCTCATGCTGTAATACCAAGTTTGTTACATCCAGGGAGCATCCCTTAGACGTAACCGGTGTCGTCTTCCTCTTTGAAGACTAAGACTAACCTCTTAGCTTACATAATTACATTCATCGGTTAAAATACAGAATCTTAAAAACTTTTTCAATACTTCTACATTGATTTTTACATAGACCTCAACATAACATAATACTAATAACAAGTATTATAGACCCTTTGTATAGGAACATTACTCAGTCTTCTACTTTTATTGAACATAGATATATAAAATATAATATAGTCTCAAATAGTCGTTCATCTCATAACCATCTAACAAGAGTATAATAATTTGGGTCTAGCCATACATAAATTAAATAAGACCACATATAGGTCATACATTGGTTAGTACTCAAATGAAAAGGAAAAAAACATAAGAGTCTTAAAACTAAAAATATCTATCAGCTTGATATTGGCATTGCCCTAATTGAGGACCTACCGAACTTGGATGATTGAGAATTCCATATCTGCTTCAAACTCATCTCAAAGCCCTTCAACGACCGGAACCTCAAATGTTAGGGAAAAAGGAAAAAAATGGGGATAGTACACCACTTGTACTAAGTAAGAGACAAGATGTACACATATCATGAAATCATACTCAAATGAGATATTTCATTAAAACATGCTATTTTAGATTTTGAAAGTCTTATGCACACTAAAGAAGACCATACCAATCAATAAAACATATTTATCAAGTCATAGGCATGTACATCACAATACCAACAATGCTAACTGTAGTCAAGTCAACCTTCATAAAATATAATTGAACATGTAGCCAAGAAACTTTATCATCAAGATATAACTTCAATAAATTTGAATAAGAGTAAATTTCAACATCATCAAAGCAAGACAATTATTTATGACGCTCTTTATGTCAACTTGTGCAATGGCTAAGCAAAGCCCCAAAAACATAATCAAGTAAACCTAGAAAGAACTATAACTAATGTACAACTTCACATAACATAACATTTAGAGTACATAATATCATATCTACCAATAGAGACCAAATACATGTTCATGAGAGAAATTAACATCACATAGTATCCTTAACATGTAAGATCATCATAAACATATCATTTATATTTATAAGAATATACATACATAAGAACATCCTCCTAAGACATCCCTCAAGGATAACTAGTGCAATGTCTGGGTAGAGTCCCATACCCCTACCTAGACTAAGATAAACCCCTTAGATCATCTTAGTTAGAGTTCAATCCTTTAATTCATTTTACCTTTTGGGAACATCTTGCCTTAATCGATATAGACCACACGATCTAATGTGGAATTCGGTGTGATGGAACACTACACCGAACGAAGGTGAACTACTTGCCACGGTATGACCAAAACATGAACATAGCAACTACGTGGATCCATCAGCTAGTACACCTATTGGGGAAACATAGTTCAAGAACTAGGATATATAGTTGGGACCCTCTTTATGCTAAATGCATTATAATTTCCAATATCATAAGTACATTAGTGATCCTACCATCCCTATGTTGGAAGGGACACTCGTCACTCTAGTTCACTTGGTGGTAAGCTAGAGTCCCTTTTTGAAATGTCTTTAATACCTTTATTAATCATTATATCTTGAGGTAGGTGATAGGGTACATCCCTTGTATAAACGTCATCAACAAGATCTCAATAAGAATTGCATGAGTGTATCCTTTCATGGAAACCTTCATATGTGAGATTAGCATATCATCATCATCACATCATAATAAGGCACATAGGCAATTCATAGCCAACCTTATATCATTTCATATAAAGAATAATCTCATGTCACATAGTCGATACATTAAAATTCAACATCATGCACACCTACTTAGGCCATTCACAAGACATACTTCAATTCAACTACATCATCAATCACAAGACATCATAATTCATGTTAAGGTGAGGATCATGAAGACTTACCAAATCTCCTTCAAAAATCCATCATTATGGTCTTACCATCAACCAATCAATTACATCCAATAATAGGTGTAGTAACATCAAACAATAGTGACTAACACACGAACTAGGTCAATTACATCATCACTATCCAATTAACTTCAATTCATATCCTAGGATTAGTGGAGAAGAGTCAAAATGAATTCTTCAACAACTATATCCAATCTCACCAAAAAATAACTTAATTAATCCATAAATGCATTAGGATAGATAAAATCAATCTAACAATCAATACATTCTTTAATTCCAATCAATTCATAATCTAGATCCAAAATTTGGGGAATTTTGGAAAAGGTACATGATATATATGAAATTG
Organism: Solanum peruvianum; assembly: GCA_027705065.1. Taxonomy (NCBI): domain Eukaryota; kingdom Viridiplantae; phylum Streptophyta; class Magnoliopsida; order Solanales; family Solanaceae; genus Solanum; species Solanum peruvianum. Next base: position 46,663,782 of record JAKWJD010001761.1, read on the forward strand.
CATCAATTACCATCAAGTAAAAAACAATTTATACTCAATAAGTCATTTCAATCACAATTTATCATCAATTTGAAGTTTAGAAGAAAATCCATTACAAATGAAAAACCCCATGGAAATGGGTAATATAGGAATAAACATTGAAAGGAACTCTTGGGCAAATGAATCTCAAGAATGAAGAACCTATTCCTTTATTACGATTAATCCACAAAATTGAAGTTAAATCATAGGGAAATTGACCTTCTTCTTCAAGTTTTCTTCCTTTTTCGATGGAGGATTTGGAGAGAGAGAGAGAGAGAGAGAGAGAGAAAGTAGAGAGAGATGAGCCCTTTTTGTTTTATTTTGGGAATTGGGTTTGGAGTGATTTCAAAATTTCTTAGAACTGATCCTAAGTCAATATATAGTCACCCCCTAAATTACTCAAAACGCCCCTCACTGAAATTGGTCTTTTTATGATGCCAAAATGCTAGAATAACGATTTTACTGAATCTGGGAAGAGGCTCCACGCGCAAGGCTAATTCCCATTTTTATTTTTTTAAAAGTGATTTGAGGCAGTAAGGTCTGTGTGGATTGCACGTTGCGCAGCAGCCATTTGGATCTTCACTCACGCAGGCTGCTTTGGCAACCTGCCCACCCATGTTGCGGTCCTTCTCAAAGACCTTTCAGGTGGTCCTTGGGACATCATTATTGGAAGATTAGACCCTCTATACTAAACTCTACCTATCCTAAGTCTTTTTACAAGTTGTAGATTTCATTTGACCCTCCAAACCCTTCACCGAATATAGCGATGTCAACTAATTAAATTAAGAATAGCTTCAGAATGTCATGGACGTTTCTTGATGTCTTGGCTCTAAAACTTCTCGGATGACTTACAAAAATTATTTTCAGTATTAGAATAGTATAAACAACATTAAAACAACTTGTGGCACTCTATCTTAGGCCTTGACTTTTCATAGTTTTACACCCCTACCTGTATATCTAGGGGATCAATATAATCAGTATCTGGATGTTTAATCATAGAGGTGATGGTGCGAATAGTATGAGCCAACACATTATGTGCTCTGGCAGTATTCGTGAACTCAATCTTACAAAAACTCTTGCACACTTCAATATATAGTGCATGTGTAATGTGATCTTTGGGTTCTTTATGTCCCATTCTTTTTCAACTTGATGAATCATCAAGTCTGAATCTCTAATAACTAGAATCTGATGAACATCCTTGTCGATGGCCATTTCCAAACAAAGAATACAAGCTTTGTATTCTTCCATATATTTTGTGCAATCAAATTGGAGTTTAGCTGCTATAGGATTGTGTTGACCGGATTTTGATACAAAGACCGATCTAATACCTCTCCTTTGTTGATTCGCGGCTCGATCATAGAAAACCCTCCAACAATGGTAGGATTCAGAAATATCTTCACCCACAAACGATAAGTAAGTCTTTAGCGGTTCATATTCTTTGTCGACTGGATTTTCTGCAATATGATCAGCCAAGGCTTGTGCTTTTATCGCCTTTTTGGGTCACATACATAACATCAAATTCACTCAAAAGTATTTACCAATTTTTCTATTTTCCTATCAGCATTACCTTTTGAAAAATGTACTTCAACTCGTCCATCCTAGAAATGAGATATGTGGTATACGAACATAAATATTTTCTCAATTTTTTGAGCAATCTAAGTTAAAGAACAACACAATCTGTCAAAAATAGAATAACGAGCCTCGTACAAAGTGAATTTGTTGATCAAGTAATAAAGGACTCCGTATTTCTTCCCTGTCTCATTATGTTGAAAAGCATTCACCCAATTGTGTTATTCGATACAGAAAAATATAGCAAAAATGGATTCTCTACTCGCGGAGGAACCAGCACCAGTGGAATGGATAAATAATTCTTGATTGAATTAATAGCATTCTGACATTCTTCGGTCCATTTCATCACAGAATCCTTCATCAATTACCTTAATGTAGGATTACACACTACAGTTGATTGACTTATGAGCTAAATAATGTAGTTCAAACTTCCCAAAAAACTCACAACTTTTTTCTTCATCTTCGGAGGAGGTAATTCTTGAATCATCTTAATCTTGTAAGAGCATGCTCAATGCCCCTTCGGCTAACTATAAATACCAACAGCTTGCCAGCTGGCACCCCAAAAGCACATTTCGCGATATAACTTAAAGTTGTATCGATGTTGACGATTGAAAAACTTCCTTTAATGAGTCAAGTGGTATGAACTTTCGTAAGATATGATTATGACGTCATCTATATATACCTCAATCTTTTTGTAAATCATGTCATGAAAGATGTTGTCATAGACCTCATATAAGAAGACCCAAAACTTTTGAGATCAAAAGGCATCACCCTTCAATGAATTATAGCCCAAGGCATATTGAAGGTTTTCTTCTCTGCATCTTCTACATCCATCAAGATCAGATGATAACCCACATAAAAATCCATGAACGACTGCATTTCATTCTTAGCATAGTTGTTAATTAGAATAGGAATATTTGGCAATGGAAAATTATCTTTTGGGCTTGTTTTGTTGAGATCCTTGCAGTAAACACAAATTCTAATTTTTCTATATTTCGGGGCAACCGGAACAACATTGGCCAACCAAGTACGATATTGCATACTTCCATTATTTAAGACTCTATATGTTTGGTAATCTGTTCTTTATTATTTAAACTTAGCTCGGGCTTGAACTTCAAAAACCTTTAGTGGGACTAAAACTAGGATTAATCAGAAATTTGTAGGACACCACATTATTACTCAGCCATAGCATATCGTTGTAAACCTAGACAAATACAACAATGTATTCTCTGAGCAAAAAAATCAGGTATTTCTTTGAGTTTCTATAATATGGACACTAATTTTGACTTCATTGATGTACTCCTCGTCTCTAAGATTCACAAATATCAGTTTTTCTAGATTCGTCTTATGATGATCCTTAAACTACCGAAACACTTCAGTAACATGTTTCGGTACCTCATTTTATTCTTCATATTCTTTGCCTTTGTGATCACCTGCCTCATTTTGTTTTTTCGGCTCGTGACATGACATGACATTTGCAGGTTTAAAGTTAATATTAATAAAATCATAAACAAACAAAGTTAGGAAAGTACATATAACAAATAAGTAAATGAATAAGTCTTCGACAAAAAAGGCTTTCATTCAATTTAGAAAACAAGTGCAAACATTGGCAATGACGAAGGACCAGTTTGCCTTCTTAAACATCATAGGGAATTTGAAAACTCAAAAAACTAGAAAATCCAAAAGGGTGGGTCTCGGGCCTCTTCTACATTAAAACCACTTCTCAAAACAAGCATAAACATATGTCCTTTCTACCAAGATGTTCATGAAATCCAAATTGGTGTGTAGGTCTAGTTTTGTTATCTCTCCCCTAGATCCACATTGTGAATATCGGATCTCTTAACCTCATCCTCCATGAAAACGTTATTATCTTAAAAAATTCCCTACAATCCTTCCCCAAGGCAATAATCATCGGAATACTCTCAAACTGGAATTGATTAATATACATGAGGAATTGTCCAAGCCAATGTTTGATCGACATTCTTTCTCTTCATATCTATTTCTTCATACACGGGATGTACCCCAAACAATACTTTACTCCTTAGGTGGGAATTTGTATAGGGTCAACAATACCCTGGAAATTCTTTCCTAATCCAAAACGTGGCTTGAAACCAATCTGAGGCATCACAATAGAAATCATTTTTATACAAAATGTATGAGGGAATGTGGAGCCAAATTATCACCTTTGGGATTTATCAGTTCCACCGTGTGGAAACCACATCCTCAAGAAACTTCTTTAACAATCATTGCATACCCATTGGAATGGATTCCCTTACAATAAATACACAACTCCTGCTCCTTCCGGACAAATTTCATTAGTTGGTGAAGGGTAGAAGGCACAACCCCATCCATGTGGATAAAGGACCTTCTCTAAAGAAAGTTATAACTAGTGTAGATGTCCAACACCTAGGACTCCATGCTGAACTATGTCGGATCCATTTGAATGTGTATGTTTACTACCCATAATGTGTCTGTTTGCACTTCATAAAAAGACCTAACATTTACTTAGTTCTGCTGAAGCTTCCGTTTGTCAAACTTTAAGTGCCTAAGAATTGATAGTGAGAAAATATTGAGACCGGATACATCCTCGACCAAGACGCTATTTATTAAATTTTCTCGATGTGCAATAGTTACATGGAGAGATTTGTTGTGCATCCTCCCTTCAAAGAAAAGCTTTTCCTCAAAGAATTTGATTTCGTGTCACTAGATAACCTGGTTTATTGTAGCTGATAAATTGTCACTGGTGGTACCCACGGGCATGTACGTGTCAAACAAAGCCTTCATTAAGTCTTGGCTATGCAGCAGGAAACTCATCAATAGGGCCCACACAGAAATCTTAGCTTGAGTCAACTTCAGATGCTTCACATTCAAATAAAATTTTGGCTGCAATTTCCTCCAAAATTCTTTAGACGTGGCCTCTCTTATCACTCTCTTATTTTTTCCCCATTGAGCCAATTCTTCTAGTGTGTAACATCTACTGTACCTGCTCATACCTTCAGCAGAAGTAGTTTCAATCACAAACTTTGTTCGGGCAAGAGTAAGTCAACAACCTTCTCATGTGTCAGAATCACAAACTCTTTCTTCTCTCTCATACTCAATGAAGCTCCAACCTTTTCCAGTTCTTCATGAACGAACGGAACTATTGCATTAGTCATGCACCAATCATCATGTATCTTTATCATATTGATATTGATGCCCCCATAATTTAGCAAAGGATTACTATTCACATTGGGCGCATTTTTCAAGAGTAAGACTACTTTCTAGTGAATCTGATCTTGGATCTCGTGCTTAAGGTTCATACAATTATTTGTATCATGTCCAATAATATTTGAGTGATACACGAACTTCTGATCAAGTTTGTAATACTTTGAACCAGTGTCAACCAGCTTGGGCCCCACTAGATGAATATATCCTTCTGTAGTTAATCACTCGAACAACCTCGTTCATCTTTCGATGAGCAGAGTGAAAATTATGGCGGGTTTCTTCTCAAATATTGGAAGTTAGGGATCATAGTTTCCTTTTAAAGGAGGAGGCATGTAACAATAGTTTAAAGCATTTGGATGAGGGGGCTTGATATCTTTGATATGGGTAAGTTTAGTAATTTGTTGATGAAGCTTGGTAATTGGGGGGTATTTTGTTGAAGTGGAGTTGGGTCTCGATACATCAGGGGAAGCACTTGGTTATTCATCTGAACAATGGCATAGTTGGGAGCAACGTTTTGGTAGTGATGAAAGGGAGTCTTGTAAGGTACAAGGGATTTTGGTAGATGAGAGATGGAGTTTGATAACTAGGATTATTTTTGTAAGTGGGAGGAGGGGCATATTGATAACTTGGGAGAGGGGTGTTTTTATAATCAACATGTGCATAACAAGACAGGTATGAGCTCTGTGAAGGTCGAGAATGACATTGGTATGACGAGGATAACCTCTAGGTTTTCATTCCCTTATAAGACATAGTGGACAACTATTCTCTTTTATTTTTCAACAAACCCGAGAATCAAGGCAAGGGAACAACCCGGGCAATCTTCCCGATTTTCAATCCTTCTTTGATAGTCTCACCTACCTTTACTATTTCAACAAACTTTGCTCCAACAAGCAACATGATTCTCTCATAATACTCGGGTTCCTTAACCTGCACAAATACTTCAATGATTTCCTTCTGAGGCATAGCAGGTCGAACTCTGGTTGCCTTCTTTTGTCATATATATGCAAAATCTCTATAGCTTTCATTGAATTTATGTTTCATCCCTTATAAGGAATAACGATCGGGAACAATCACCACGTAATAAGAGAATTGTTCGATGAAATTCTTAGTCATGGCATTCCAGTTAGGCCATTGTCTTGTTTCAGGAGATGTAAACCACTCTAGAGCCTCTCTGCAAAGACTTCGTCCAAAGAGTCCCATCAATACATCTTCATATATCCCAACTCCCATGAGCTGGTCACAGTAGTCCCTAAGGTGCGCTAAGGGGTTCCCTGTTCGTCCAAAAACCATCAAACTTTTTCACCTTGATTCCCTCTTGGCGGGGTCCAAATTTGGGTGAACGCATAAATTCTCGTAACTCAAGTCGGTGACCTCAGAAATATGTTGTAGCTCTTTCATTGCCTTCTTGATCTCTTCCTTTATATCTACCTTTGTGGCCTCTTTCTTCAACCTCCACTTTCTTTTATACTCTTCATAGTTATCGAGCTCAGTACCATTAGTGTCATGCTCATTGAGGATGGGAATTCAGAAGGTTGTTTTTTATCTAGAGGTAGAGTGAAGGAAGGACTTGGAGTTTTTTGTGTGGTTTAGGTTAGTGTGTTGATTTTTCTTATAGATGGACATTTGGGGATTGTATGTGTTTTTGTTTTGTTGGGGTGGACCGGTTCGGTAGGTTCAAATTTTGAGGGGGAGGTGGCATTTGAGGGTTGGTTTTTTGAGAAGATTGTTGAGTTAGATAGGAGACAGGGGCATATTGAGGATTCTGGGTGATTAGATAGGAAGGTGGGTTCTAAGTCTGTTCCACGTTTCAAGAAGAAAAGTAAAGAGGAGCCATTCCATATGTCGCAACATTGGTAATACAAATTGGTGGAGGCAGATATTTCCTCCTCTGCATCTCAACTCTCATCTCGGCATTTTGTTGCATCAACTGCATGATCAGTTTATTTTGATAGGCGATGGCGGGTTGAGTCACCACAACATCAGTAAGCCTGATTTCTTTGTTGTTATCACCTATTGTTGTTTTTCCCTTACGTGAACTTTGGATTGAAAAGTAATCTTTAGGGCCTTTAGATCTTGTGAAAGAAGGATGATCACCATGTGTATCGACACAGACAAGTTTTGAGTACATGTAGGGGATAAACAACACAAAGTCATATTTGTTAGCTTAAGTTTAGAATACATTATGCAAAATATCAAATAAAGATCATGTAAACACACAAAAGTTTCTTTGTTTGAGGACACGCTAATCCACCAATAAGGGGAAACTATTTTGAACAAGTATGAATTTACTTGTTTTAATTTGAGACAATCTCAAAGACATCAAGTTATGGTCTTCCTATTGCATCTTTCAACATCTGTTGATCTGGACTTTATTTTTGATTGTAGAATGAAGGGGACAATGAAAATTTGAAAGATAAGGGGTCGGGCCTTGAAAGGCTGCCTATGTATCTCGCAAGGAGAATTCAGTCCCTACGTAGTTCAAGTACAAAAGAAAAGACTTGTTTTCATTCATTGAATTCTTACAGTTACAAGGAAAGTGAAAGAAATACATTCAAGCTTCTAAAATACAATGGTGGTTTCCTCCAAGACAGTCTTCTTTTCACTGCCACTTTAGCCAGGAGGAAGAAATTCGACTTTAATTTTTCCTATGTTGACAAGGGATTCCACATCGTAGCGAGACCGGATACACCTCCTGATGCTATGATCTGTAGCATCATGATAAAGGTAAGGAATCTAGATCTCCCTCCCACGGACGCTCCGTAATCCTTTCAAATAGAGGCCAAGGCCCCATTTTGAACCAAATCACTATAGATGTGCAGTAATGTATTCTTGAACGGTGAGAAATAGTGACATTGAAAATGGGTGTGCTTAGTTACTAGCACATTGGTCTCTAACTAGTCATAGGTAACGGTGGTGTTCTCACCCCACATATGCGGGATCTTTCCAGTGTCGATTAGATTGCAGATTTTTGCCTTAAGCTACAAAAATTCCTCTATAGTGTGTCCTCTTTGGTTTAGGTTGAAGTCACACACCTTCTAAGAGTTTTCATGCCCAATCCCCAAAGTTACTCCCTCATTATGTTTCAAAATCTGTAAAGCCCTAAGATGCTCGTAGAAGAGAAACAAGGACATGACTCTTGCCCCCACGCTATGTGTAAACTCATAAGCGAGGAGAGTGATCCATTTGTCTCCTCCTTTCAGACGTCCCAGGGAAGAGAGGAATGTAGATGATATCCTCGTCGATATCTTCCTCGGTTGCTTTAGGGTGAGTGTCTTTGGGACAACTATTAGCTTCTTGATCGAAGATAGAGCATTTCTCGCGTATCTTTCGAAGTCTTGTGATTATGTCCTTGTTGAAAGCTTTTTTTTCTTCCGCATAGCAGCTGTTTATACCTCATGGATGACAATTCCGCCATCTCTGCCGCCAATTACTCGTCTAGTGATGCATTATTTGCTAGCTCATTTGCGGTGGCTAGATCTACTTCTTTTTCTCATCTTCCCATCTCTTAAATATTTTGTCTGAGCATCTCCAATTCTCTCTCAAATCCTCAGTACTTAGCTCTGTCTCGATGTTCTTCCCTTTCTCTATATTAACTTCTAAATCATTGTTTGGCATCGTAGTTGTGGCTTTGAAGATAGTTGTGTCTAAATCCCTTTCTCTCTTGCGTAATCCGTTGCATTGTCCTCTGCAACTCCTCCCTTTAGGTTCCACCTAAGCATTCTTACCTTTTTCTATAGCTGCAATTTTACCTTTCCTGAGATGATAGAGTAATGTTTTAGGATTTGATGGTAGAATTTTATTTTTGGCTGAGAAACTCAAGACTCGTGGACTTTTGGTCAGGCAATTTGGAGGTAGCCAGTTAGATTTGATATTGTAGATATTTTCTTGAAATTTTGAAAGGGAGTGGGCCAAAAAAGCATCATTAAGAGAAACAATATCACATAATCAATTAAAGATGTACTTGTGGAATTGAACCATTTTCTTACCCCCCCCCCAGAAAATTTGACATACAATAGTTAACGTTTGAAAGGGGAATAAGCAAGGGAAACATGTAAAAAATGAAAATACAAAGAGGAAAGGCCCACGAAGGGGCCATTTGAAAGTGTAACGAAATGACAGAAATACAGATAGAAAACCCACGCAGGGGCGAAATACACTATGTCGTCCCTAATGACCCTGTTTGTGCGTTGCTTCATTGTGTCTTATTGTAAGACCTTAGATATGACTTAGGTGAACTAGAGCCTAACATGTTGGTATTGATGGTATAACTTCCTAAATAAGTCTAAAGTGTCATATTGAGGTAGTGTCTAAGGGTTTAGTTGCATTGGAAGTCAAACGTTATAGGACGATTAACACGTTGGATGACTAAGTCACTTATGTGCCTCATAGGTTGTTCTATGTGTTTATGTGTGATTCATGAGGTTTTAAGATATTTTAATGATTTATTATAGATTATATAGGCAGTGGGAATAGTTTTGTGGAGTTTGCAGGTCAACCATCCAAGAACATCCATGATGTTCGAAGGTTTGCCTTGAAATAACCTTGTGTGTCTTAGCATGTTTCGTCGCATTTTACATTTTTGTTTTTGATGAAATTCATGTGAGTGGTTCTAAACTTGCATAATATCATGTTTGATTTTGAAACGTCCGGGCAAATCCCCAAAAACCAACAAAGGGTCCTTGAGGAAGGACCCGAAATAGGTGCCAAGGCTGCCCAAGACAGCCCAAACCACGGATGCAGTCGATGCCTAGTGGGTCAATTGAAACTCCTTTGGTAGGGTATCTTTGATAGGGACTTGGTATTGGAAGATAGGAGACCATTGTTAAATGTTGGAACCAATAAACGGAAGGATAGGATAGCCCGTTTGTGGACAAATGTTACATCGACTGCCAACTGTTGGTGAGTCTGTCCCTACGTTCAGTTCACTGCCAAGTCAGGGGTGAACTTGTAAATTCACCCCACTTACAAATAATAGTTTTGGAGGTTACTCAAGGGTATTTTGGGAATCCTAAGTGTGTATATAAGTGTTTAACAACTTAGAAGATTTCATTCTACCAAATAAAAACCCCAAAATCCCATAGAAATTCCTTATGAGTCCATTGAAGTCCAAAGTCAATGAAGAGCTTGGATTATCTAATTGTGTGGATATTCTTCATAAAAGTGAACAGTTATCATAATTTAGGTCTGGATTTTGATCCTTCAAACACTCTTCATCAAGGATCCTAACTCTCAAGAATTTCTTAAAGTTTTCAAATTGAATTGTCCGAATTTCATGATTCTACCATGGGTTCTTGCACTAATGATTTATAAACATTTAATAATGATATAATTGTTATTTAATTGATGATTCTAACCTAAATTACCTATGAACCCATGAATTGGATGAACCCTACATTTTGACAAAGTTATGGGTTACTTGATATTTACTTAATGTTTATGAATTCTAGTTTAGATTCTTATGGGTTATAGAATGATGTAAGAATTGTGTTTAATTTATATCTAGGTTGTATTATATTGATTAATTTTTAATAAAGTTACCTAGTTTGATTGATTATCATAGTTTCTACGTTTAATGATTGTTCATGGTCATTGGTAAGGGCCTTATGGTATTGAATAGGATGATTTAGCGTCGAATTGAAGTGTTGAGGATTATGTGGTTGTATGATTACCTATTTTCATTTTCTTTGATGTTAATTATTCTTCAATTATGTTGTTATTGGTATTGCCCACTTATTTTGGTGGTGTTATGTGAATTACTTGCAATTGATGTGGCCTTGTCGACATTATTTTAAGTAATGTAATGATCATGGCCTTGTCGGCAATCTACTTGAAGTAATGTGACTAATTGTATAGTTGATTATGTGAAGTATGATGATATTTATCTACTTGCTAAACAGTATGAAAGTACATTAGTCTATTAATGTTATGTAGGTGATCATGTTAGACTATAAATGTGGCTTTGTGTGTATAGTCTTAGGGTTGGTGTATGTTATTCCTACTTGACTATATGAGTCTATGTTGCTCACATTGATGATGATATGATAGTTTATAGGATTATGTGAAAAGGATATGGTTATGTCTATGTATTTCTAGAATGACATGTAATATGTCTTAAAGTGAAGTATGTGGTGTCTTGTCTTGGGTTACTTGTGTCCCTTGATTGATGTATGTATGAATGTGAATATGTGATGTATTGACTTAGGATGATAATGTCTCTTATTCTTGAATGTATGAATGACATATGACATTGAATGAAGTTAAGAGGGTCTTTTATACGATGACTTTAACTAGTGGTAAGGCTATGAATGTTGAAGTTGTAAGCCGTAATGGTATCCTTAAAGTAAGGAATGAATGATGGACTTAAGGTTAATTGTCAGGAACAACATCATATTAATCTGTAGGAAAGTCATAATAAGTTTCTTGTCGCCATTAGGAGGTAGCCCTAGTGGAACTTTCTTTGTTCGGATAAATGTGATTGGGTTATGAACTAGGTATGAAACCCTTTTATGTTAACCTTATGTGTTAATCACTCTATATGAAATAAGGCTACCACTGAGTAAGCATGGTAAGGGAATTAGTTATAGTTAAAGAGTGAGACTAGATTACAAAGCATGCCCTTCATATTCCTTAACCATATGCCTACATGGGATGTGTCTAAGTTCTACAATTGGAAACTAGAACAACCTCATAAGAGTAGGATAGAACTTTGGATTCCATGTCTTGCTATAATGGTCTATATCGGTTATTGCCTATTCTAATCACGTGGGATACTTACTAGCATTGGATAAGTTCTACAAAATTTAGGTGGTGGTATGGGACGCTATCTAGGCATTGCACAATAGGTTTTTAAAGTGTTAGTTAGAGTCCCTAGGTCTGGTCTAAGACCACTACTTTAATGTCCTTAATGTGATGTATGAATCTCAATGTACTAATGAGATAATGACTTATGTTATGAAGTATGTTAATTGAATAAGTACATATCTAGAGTAGTTAAGGGTTGTCTAGTTAAGGTTTGAAGGGGCATAGGAATGGTCACTTCGTATCTTACCTAGATCTTAAGAATTACTCTTCTAAGGGAAGTTGTTGATTATGTGGATATGATCTAAGACTTAGGTAGTCTTAAGGATTATTTAGGTAGTCTTGAAGAGGTCAATTATGGACGTTATCTTTTTGTCATGACCCAAAACGAGCCGCGAGTGGCACCCACACTTATCCTACTATGTGAGCAAACCAACCAATCTAAACCCCAACATTTCAACCATAATAAACAAAATATAATGCGGAAGACTTAAAACTCATCAATGAAAATAGATTAATAACTTCTAAAAACTCAAATACTTATTATTCCCAAAATCTGGAAGTCATCACCAAAAGAACATCTATCCTCAAATTACTAAATCTAAGAGTATCTAAGAAACTAAAATAAGTAAAAGAGATGGTCCATGTCCGAACTTCAAGACATCAAGACGCAAAGGAAAGAATCCAGTCCGAGCTAGGAATAATAGCTCACCCTGAAATCTGATTATGCTGAAGTATGGCTAGAGTTGCGGACGAGTCGAAGTTAATGGCACGTTTGCTGCACTCCACAAATAACAAGAAAAACAAATACAAGTAGGGGTCAGTACAAGGCACAAGTACTGAGTAGATATCATAGGCCAACTCAAAATAGAAAGCAATATATATCTGATAATAAAATAAAATCGACTACCATACTCAACAAGTAACAACAACCAGTACCATAACCATTGGCCACAACCCAAGCACATATATGAGGACTCAAGCCTCCACACCATACTCATTTGGGAAATAGGTTCTTTAAATTTGAGTATATTAACATAATTCAAGATTCATTCTCTTTACTTTCCTTGTGTCCGAACGTGACACTCCGATCCCCTACTACTATCCTGGTGTCGGAATGTGACACTCCGATCCCCTCCTACTATCCTGGTGTCGGAACGTGACACTCCGATCCCCTACTACTATCCTGGTGTCGGAACGTGACACCCGATCCCCTACTATCCTTGTGTCGGAACGTGACACTCCGATCCTCTACTATCATATTGTCAGAAAGTGACACTCCGATCCTTCACTATCCTGGTGTCGGAACGTGACACTCTGATCCTCTACTATCCTGGTGTCGGAACGTGACACTCCGATCCTCTACTATCCTGGTGTCGGAACGTGACACTCCGATCCTCTACTATCCTGGTGTCGGAACGTGACACCCGATCCTTTACCCTCATCCTCTTAGTTCATCAAGCCTTCTTTTATACTAAGGAATCATCATTAACATAGTGGATTTTAGGTTTAAGCTTCACAACCTCATCTTTCCAACCCATTAAAATTACATAATCACATCATGCAAGCATACAATTAAGCATATAGAAGACTTTACAGTACTACCCAATACATATAATTCGCTATTAAGAGTTTACTATGAAATAGCATAAACCATAACCTACCTCCACCGAAGAATCGTAATCAAGCAAGCTATCTTCCCAAGCCTTTTTGTTTTCCTCTTCGTTCTCCCTTCTCTCGCTCATTCTCCCTCTTCTCTCTGTTCTTTCTATTTTTCCTTATTCAAACTCTTTTTCTTTTACGCTAATTATCATATAATTAAGTATAAAAGATGATAAAAGTAACCCACTATTTATTTTCAAGGTTACCACCTTTAACCCTCAAGTAATTGAATTATTAACATTAATCCACTAACTTTATAATTATAAGCATGAATAGTCCAAAACGCCCCTTAAAAACATTTAACAGAAATCCGACCAAGTCAGGGTTATACAGCCTGTGACGGTCCGTCATGACTGTGACGGTCCTTACCGCAGGTCCGTCACAAAGTTCAGAGAGTTAATTCTGCGGAAAGATTTGTGACGGTCCGTCGTGCCAACGACGGTCCGTCCTGCCATTCCGTCGTGAAGTTCAGAGAGTCGATCTCAGTACCAAAATTTTCAGAATCTAAGTGTTTTTGAACGGGACCCCCTCGACGGTCCGTCGTGCCCATGACGGTCCGTTGTGGGACCCTTCGATCCAGACAGTTATTACCAGAAATAAACTCTACTGGTCAAAACGACTAAATAGGTCGTTACAATAGATACCAATTTACCCATCGATTGTCCTCGAACGATCACAAGGAAAACAAGGGCGAAAAGGAGTACCTGAATCTGTAAATAGGTGTGGGTATCTTTCTTGCATATCAGCCTCCTTCTCCCAAGTGGAATTTTCAATTGGTCGATTCTTCCATTGAACTTTGATGGATGCAATCTCCCTTGATCTCAACTTGCGCATTTCTCTATCTAGAATGGCCACAGGCTCTTCCTCATAAGAGAAATTCTCATAAAAAAGAACTGAATCCCAACGAATAATGTAGTTTCCATCCCCATGGTATCTTTTCAGCATGGACACATGAAATACCGGGTGCCCTCCTGACAGTCCTAGAGGTAAGGCTAATTCATAAGCTACCTCCCCCACGCGCTTCAGAACTTCAAATGGACCAATATACCTCGGACTAAGCTTACCTCGCTTACCAAACCGCATCACCCCTTTCATGGGTGAAACCTTCAGTAAGACTTGTTCACCCTCCATGAACTCCAAGTCTCTAACCTTTCGGTCTGCATATTCCTTCTGCCTACTTTGCGCCGCTAAAAGCTTTTCTTGAATGAATTTCACTTTCTCTAATGATTCCTTCAGAAGATCAGTACCCCATGGTCTTACCTCAAATGCATCAAACCAACCAATGGGGGACCTACATCTCCTCCCATACAGTGGCTCAAATGGAGCCATATCAATACTTGAGTGATAGCTATTATTGTATGAGAACTCTGCTAAGGGTAAGAAGTTATCCCAATGACCACCAAATTCTATCACACATGCACGAAGTATATCCTCCAACACTTGAATCGTTCGCTCAGACTGATCATCGGTCTGAGGGTGAAATGCGGTACTAAGATCAAACCTTGTACCTAATTCAGCATGCAATGTTTTCCAAAACTTAGAAGTAAACTGCGTACCTCTATCTGATATGATGCAAAGTGGAACTCCATGCAATCGAACAATTTCAGAGATGTGAAGTTTGGCTAACTTCTCTGCATTGTAAGTCACCTTGACCGGAATGATATGAGAAGACTTAGTTAATCTGTCAACAATTATCCAAATGGAGTCATACTTACCCATTGTCTTTGGGAGACCAACCACGAAGTCCATTGCAATTCTCTCCCACTTCCATTCAGGAATGGGCATTCTCTGAAGTGTCCCTCCAGGCCTCTGGTGTTCATACTTTACCTCCTGACAATTTGGGCATTAAGAAACAAAATCGACAATGTCACGCTTCATGCTACTCCACCAAAAATGTTGTTTTAGGTCACGATACATCTTGGTTGCACTAGGATGTATGGAATACCTTGAACTATGAGCCTCTGTAAAAATAGTGTAAATAAAATCATCGACGCGGGGTACACATACCCTTCCCTTAATTCTCAAAACACCTTCCTCATCGATTTTTGCTTCTTTAGCCTCTCCTCGCAACACCTTATCTTGGATCCGGATCAGTTTTTCATCAGTAAACTGCTTTGCCTTAATCTTGTCAAGAAAGGAAGATCTTGTCTCCACACAAGCCAAAAATCCTCCCTTTTCCTTTTACTTCTAGCCTCATAAAGTTGTTATCAAGAGTCTGAACCTCTCTATCCAATGGGCGTCTGGAAACTTGTAAGTGAGCTAGGCTTCTCATGCTCCCTTTTTTTCTACTTAACGCATCTGCCACCACATTAGCTTTTCCTGGGTGATACAATATAGTAACATCATAGTCCTTCAATAGTTCCATCCATCTCCTCCGTCTCAAATTCAAATCTTTCTGAGTAAAGACATACTGTAAACTACGATGATCCGTATAGACTTCACACTTAACCCCATATAGATAATGTCTCCATTGTTTTAATGCAAACACTATCGCAGCCAACTCCAAATCATGGGTCGGATAATTATGTTCATGTACCTTTAATTGCCTCGAGGCATAAGCAATTACATTCTTCTCTTGCATTAGCACTGCACCCAAACCGGAATAGGATGCATCACAATAAACAATGAAATTCTTACTTTCCACTCGCAAGGTAAGAATTGGTGCAGTAGTCAACAAGGTCTTGAGTTTCTGAAAGCTTTCTTCACACTCGTCCGACCGTACAAATGGAACACTCTGCTTAGTCAAATTTGTCAATTGGGAAGCAACGGAAAAAAATCCCTTGACAAATCGACACTAGTAGCTAGCTAAACCAACAAAACTCCTTACTTCTGTAACATTAGTAGGTCTTACCCAACTCTTCACCGCTTCAATCTTAGAAGGATCCACCATTACTCCATCCTTAGAAACCACGTGCCCCAAGAAGGACACTGAATCTAGTTAAAACTCACACTTGGAGAATTTGGCATAAAGCTTTTTCTCCCTCAACAATTCCAATACCATTCTCAAGTGCTCCTCATGTTCTTTCTTGCTCTTTGAGTATACCAGTATATCATCAATGAATACAATGACAAAGAGATCCAGATATGGCTTAAAAATCCCGTTCATCAAGCTCATGAAAGCAGCAGGGGCATTCGTAAGCCCATAAGACATTACTAAGAACTCATAATGCCCATACCTGGTCCGAAAAGCAGTCTTGGGCACATCCGTTGCCCATATTTTCAATTGATGATAACCAGATCTCAAATTGATTTTTGAGAAGGTACAAGCACCTTGTAACTGGTCGAACAAATCATCGATGCGAGGAAGAGGATACTTGTTCTTAACAGTTATCTTATTCAGTTGCCTGTAGTCTATGCACATCCGAAAAGTTCCATCCTTCTTCTTCACAAACAAAATAGGAGCACCCCAAGGGGAAGCGCTTGGTCTAATGAAGCCTTTACCTAACAACTCTTGAAGTTGGTCCTTTAACTCCCTTAACTCAGCGGGAGCCATTCTATAAGGGGGTATGGAAATGGGACGAGTACCCGGCTCCAGATCAATGCAAAAGTCAATATCCCTATCCGGTGGCATACCAGGAAGGTCTGCAGGGAACACATTCAGAAACTCACGGACTATCGAAACCGACTCAATTGAAGGTACTTGGGTAGTATCATCCCTGAGGTGTTCCAAGAAAGCTAAACACCCTTTACTAACCATTCTCTTAGCACGAAGAAAGGAGATGATATGAGCTGGAGTGGAAGTGTAGTCACCCTCCCACACTAACGGATCTGTCCCAGGCTTGGCCAACGTTACAGTTTTAGCATTACAATCTAAGATTGCAAAATTTGGAGAAAGCCAAGTCATACCTAGAATTACATCGAAATCAACCATTTCTAAGATAAACAAGTCTATATGAGTATTGCTCCCCACAAAAGTCACAAGACAAGACCTATACACCTTTTCAACTATCAGAGACTCACCCACCGGAGTAGAAACACGAATAGGCATATCAAGCAATTCACAACGTAAATTAAGACCAGTGGTAAATGAGGAAGATACATATGAAAATGTGGAGCCAGGATCAAATAATACAGAAGCCATGCAATCACAAACCAAAAGATTACCTGTGATAACAGCATCAGATGTCTCCGCTTTAGACCTCCCAGGGAAAGCATAACAATGGGCCCTATAACCTGTCTATCTGTTGCCCCTACCGTGTTGTGCTGCAGTCGCTCCGGCTTGCCCGCCACCCCGGTTGGTTTGGTGACCACCATTACCTTGACCACAACGTCCTCCAGAATGGCGGCCCTTTCCATGACCACCTCTACCTCTGACTATTGGGGGTCTGTAACTCTGTTTTGGACAATATCTCTTAATATGTACAATATCCCCACATCCATAACACTCTCTGGGTTCAAGCATAGTTCTCTGTGAGAACGACGGAGTCTGGGGATAACCTCCAAACTCATAGAAATGTTGACCGGTCTGCGGTGGACCCCCAGCTACAGTCTGCAGTGAAGACTGAATAGGTCGGGCTGGATAACTTCCTGAACTCTGCCCTCTGGAGTAAGAACCACTAAACTCGCCTCTCTTACGAAACTTCTTAGTTGTTGATGCCATGGTTAAGTCATCTGGCTTCACTCCCTCCACCTCTATCACAAAGTCTACCACTTCCTGAAAGGATTTTGCTGCAGTAGATACCTGTAAGGCTGGAATCTTATTCGTTCTTGTGGACTGAAGCAAAGCTGAGTGGCATACCTAGATAATGCACAAAACTTAGCCGCATA
This sequence comes from Solanum peruvianum, assembly GCA_027705065.1. Lineage (NCBI taxonomy): Eukaryota > Viridiplantae > Streptophyta > Magnoliopsida > Solanales > Solanaceae > Solanum > Solanum peruvianum. The sequence goes on from JAKWJD010001761.1 coordinate 46,681,800, forward strand.
CGCAGTAACCGACATCCTGCCTTGCTCTAGGCTCAGGAACTCATCTCTCCTCCTATGCCTCACAGTCCGGGGTAGATACTTCTCCATAAACAAGCTAGAGAATGATGCCCAAGACATAGATGGTGCCTGTGCTGGTTGACACTCAACATACGATCGCCACCATATTTTGGCATTTCCCTGAAACTGATAGGTTACAAACTCAACACCGAATTGTTCCACTATGCCCATCTTATGTAGCAACTCATGACAATAAACTAGAAAATCATAGGCATCCTCAGATTCAGCACCCTTGAAGACTGGAGGTTTCAATTTCAAGAACTTACTGAAAAGTTCGTGCTGATCACTCGTCATTATAGGCCCTGTAGTCAATCGAGGAAACGTGCCTATTTCCAATGAGTCATCCATGCGGGGAGCAACAGCAGCTGCATGTTGTACTCCCAGAACTTGAGGTGCTGGTGCAGAAAACACTGGAGGTGTCTGGCCTTGATAAGATAACCCGCTAAGATAAGCAAGAACCTGATTAATCATCTCTGGGGTAGGTTGGGGTGGTGATTCCTCATTCTGCACTTGTTCATTCTCCCCTTCCTCACCCTCTCTTACTACTTCCTCAGTTGGTGGAGGAGTCACCGCCCTAGTGCTAGCTGGGTCAGGTGCTTGTCCTCTTCCTCTAGAGGATGTCCTCCCGCGACCTCTACCACGGCCTCTTGCCACTGCTCCTCTTCGAGCTACAGCCCCAGTGGCTGGCTCAGACGCATCTTGTCTTGCCGGTGTTTTTATTGGCGCAGTTGTTGCTCTAGTTCTAACCATCTATGAAATAGAGTGAAGATGGCCAGATACCAATTTGTATCACCTACATACCAATTGGATCCAAGTAATAGCACGAAAGAAAGAAAGAATGGAATTTTCCAAAAGACCTATAGACTCTCCAAGAAAAGTAATGGCGTCCCCCTACCAATTCTCAAGACTCTACTAGACTCGTTCTTGTGTAATGAGACCAACGAACCTAATGCTCTGATACCAAGTTTGTCACGACCCAAAATGAGTCGTGAGTGGCACCCACACTTATCCTACTATGTGAGCAAACCAACCAATCTAAACCCCAACATTTCAACCATAATAAATAGAATATAATGCGGAAGACTTAAAACTCATTAATGAAAATATATTAATAACTTCTAAAAACTCAAATACTTATTATTCCCAAAATCTGAAAGTCATCACCATAAGAACATCTATCCTCAAATTACTAAATCTAAGAGTATCTAAGAAGATAAAATAAGTAAAAGAGATGGTCCATGTCTGAACTTCAAGACATCAAGACGCGAAGGAAAGAATCCAGTCTGAGCTAGGAATAATAGCTCACCCTGAAATCTGATTATGCTGAAGTTTGGCTAGAGTTGCGGACGAGTCGAAGTTGTTGGCACGTTTGCTGCACTCCACAAATAACAAGAAAAACAAATACAAGTAGGGCTCAGTACAAGGCACAAGTACTGAGTAGATATCATCGGCCAACTCAAAATAGAAAGCAATATATAACACAAAATAACATAAAATCGACTACCATACTCAACAGGTAACAACAACAAGTACCATAACCATTGGCCACAACCCAAGCACATCTATGAGGACTCAAGCCTCCACACCATACACATTTGGGAAATAGGTTCTTTAAATTTGAGTATATTAACATAATTCAAGATTCATTCTCTTTACTATCCTTGTGTCGGAACGTGACACTAAGATCCCCTACTACTATCCTGGTGTCGGAACGTGACACTCCAATCTCCTACTACTATCCTGGTGTCAGAACGTGACACTCCGATCCCTTACTACTATCCTAGTGTCGGAACGTGACACCCGATCCCCTACTATCCTGGTGTCGGAATGTGACACTCCGATCCTCTACTATCCTGGTGTCGGAACGTGACACTCCGATCCTCTACTATCCTGGTGTCGGAACGTGACACTCCGATCCTCTACTATCCTGGTGTCGGAACGTCACACTCCGATCCTCTACTATCCTGGTGTCGGAACGTGACACTCTGATCCTCTACTATCCTGGTGTCGGAACGTGACACTCTGATCCTCTACTATCCTGGTGTCGGAACGTGACACCCGATCCATTACCCTCATCCTCTTAGTTCATCAAGCCTTCTTTTATACTAAGGCATCATCATTAACAGAGTGGATTTTAGGTTTAAGCTTCACAACCTCATCTTTCCAACCCATTACAATTACATAATCACATCATGCAAGCATACAATTAAGCATATAAAAGACTTTACAATACTACCCAATACATATCATTCGCTATTAAGAGTTTACTATGAAATAGCATAAACCATAACCTACCTCCACCGAAGAATCGTGATCAAGCAAGCTATCTTCCCAAGCCTTTTTGTTTTCCTCTTCGTTCTCCCTTCTCTCACCCGTTCTCTCTCTTCTCTCTGTTCTTTCTATTTTTCCTTTTTCAAACTCTTTTTCTTTTACCCTAATTATCATATAATTAAGTATAAAAGATGATAAAAGTAACCCACTATTTATTTTCAAGGTTACCACCTTTAACCCTCAAGTAATTGAATTATTAACATTAATCCACTAACTTTATAATTATAAGCATGTATAGTCCAAAACGCCCCTTAAAAACTTTTAACAGAAATCCGACCCAGTCAGGGTTACGCAGCCTGTGACGGTCCCTCATGACTGTGACGGTCGGTACGGCAGGTCCGTCACAAAGTTCAGAGAGTGAATTCTGTGGAAAGATTTGTGACGGTCCGTCGTGCCAACGACGGTCCGTCCTTCCATTCCGTCGTGAAGTTCAGAGAGTCGATCTTAGTACCCAATTTTTTAGAATGTAAGTGTTTTGGAACGAGACCCCCTCGATGGTCCATCGTGAGATGCGTCAACCTAGACAATTATTACCAGAAATAAACTCTACTGCTCAAAACAACTAAACAGGTCGTTACACTTCTTGATATATTTAAGTAAGTCTTTTGATAGCCTTTGGAAGGAGAATGTCATATTATTTACGTATTGATGCTTTCGTGTCTTGTAATTGTGTATATGACATATTATATGTGTTCTTGAGGGTAATTTAGGTATGCTTAGGGAAGTAGTATGGGCGGTCTCTCTTTGTGTTGCTTAAGTGAGTCTTAGGATAACTTTTAGTGAGGATACTACATACTAAGAAGTGTTAAATGGAAAACAAAGAACTTCACAATAACAGTGAAGAACTTCATTGTACAGTGAAGTGGGTTCACTATAAGTGACATTAAAATTTTGATATTTGGTTTAAATGTTATCTGATGTGTTTCTAAGTTGTTTAATGTTGTTCTTATGTTTATAATATGATTTATAAATGAAAAGATGCATATTTCTAAGAAATGTTTGTTTTCATGATTTTCATGCATTATCTCATACTTAGTACATCTGGTTGTACTAATACACGCATTTATCTATCACTATTGTTGTTGGCAGGTGATGAGCACTTCGGAAGTGAAGAATTGGACCATAGAATCGTTCAAGAGAAGTCGAAGTATGTCCTCGTTTGATTCGAGGGAATAGATGTCTTTTAAGATTCCATTTGAAGTATTGTAATAGACTAAGTATTTTTATATTTTGAATTATGGGCCATGTCCCAAGCATTCTCGTGTCTTAACTTTGATGAGATTGAGACTTACTATTTCATATGACTTTATATGAAAGAGTTTTTAAAGACTATGATATCTTTTTTTAAAGGTTTTATTTCCTTACTACTTTTCATTATGTTTATGCGATGAATGATATGTAAGAGCTTGCACAAGACCTCCGAGAGGTCAAGTACGCTAGTTGCTATCCGAGATTGCCCCTATTTTCTAGGGCGTGGTTTTTGGGATGTGACACTTGTACTGCTGAAATGTGTACCGTAGCATTAGTAGATAGCACTCGCTCTGGCGTCCTTTTTCTTCCCAATCCTCGAATTGCATCCCATCTAACATATCATTGACTCATTAATCAAGCTCCTCTAAATTGTTCTTTAAGCTTTCCACTACTTGAGTTGTATTCTATATGACGCATTGATTTTGGAGAAATTTGTCTTGCATTTCTTTAGCGTCCCGTTTTACCTCTCTTAGCTCGATCATAACTTTGGCATATTTATCTTCCACAGCGCAATAATTTTTTGAGACCGAAAAGGAGATACCTTTTATATTGTTTTTTAACCAATCTTGATAAGTTTCATCATACCCCGTATTAACCCTATCTTGAGCAATGGTGTCTTTTTTCATTCACACGACCCCTCTCCACTCTCTCAGCATCTCTCAAGTGTCATCTACTTCATCATCCCCAATGTTATACACGTAGACACGATAGTATCCTTCTAGAGGTGTGACTTGCTTTCTCCCAAATTGTATTATGACTCTAAAGGGTGCATCATGACTAATTCCCCGAATACCTGGTAATGGAATCACGAGTTGTCTACAACCCCTCACAGTGACGTCCTTCGAAATGAAGCGATCGAACATCCATTCCATATCTTCTTCTCTTAGATTAGAAAAATCAGAGGCCATCTTCCTCTAGTCCCCATGTTCCCTAAATATGCCCAAAAGCCAATCATTCAAATCCTTGAGAGTATTTTCATCAAGAGTATGCAGTTTCTGAGTCGCATGTCATTTCTCCAAATGGATCAGTATCCACCAATAGAGGAGCAACATACAACCTTGAAGTAACGATTCCCCTTTTTTGCATTTACCCAAAGCTCGATACATGTCTGACAGAATGACGAAAGCAATGGAATAATACTTCACTTTTCCTTTATTTAGGTGTCCATGGAAAAGAGTGTGTGAAAGAATTATACTTGAGTGTTGATAATAAGGATTGGGCAATTTGTAAAAACCATAGTACCCAATAGCGCGACGATGAACACTAAAGGTCTAATTTCGGCCCACTTTCTATAAGTAACTCAAAACTCTGGATTATAGTTTTCATAAAAGAATGCTTTCCAGAATAAAAAATACAGGTCCATCAATGAGATACTAAAATCTTTGGCCGACTAACCGTAATCCTTTCCTAATCAAAGACAATTTGTAATATCTTCGACAGAAGGCTTGTCAGGTAATAAGATGTCAACTTGTTTCATTACTCTCTTTTCCATCCCTGTACAAACTGTGTCAACGTTGTCCAGAATTGCCTAAACTGTCGGGTAATTTCCATGGTTCCAAATTCAAATATCATTTTTTTGTTATCCCAATAGACTGTGAGGACTTCAATCAGCTCGGGCCAACCAACCATGTTGAAAAGTTTAGTTAGGGCACCCATATATTTGTTGAGGGACCAACCATGTTTAGTAGTTAAGTTAGGGCACCCACACATTTGTTAAGGGCTTTGTGATCCCTGTTAAGGTCGTTATACCGCATCTTGAGAAAAACTAGGGCTTCCACAACCATGTCAAATTTAGGAAAATGATACATACCGACAAAAATAGAACCTGGTTAAGCTTACCCATGTCGAATAAGGTTACCACAGATACGTCTTTCAAATGTCAAATAACATGATATGTCATTAGGTCAAGGACCTTAGACATGATTATGGCGGTTTCACTAATGGACTTAATACAACTTGGGAATTAAGTTGTCTTAGACTAATACTTAGATTTGGATATGGTTTCACTTCTCTACTATAGGTTTTAGAATTGGTATAGAAAATGATGGTTACCCGAGTAGGACAAACAACGAGTTAAAGATTAATAAACGACTTTCGATGACCTCAAGCCAACTTTTCGTTTATCACTTCAAAAAATTTGACTTATGTGTTTCTAATGGACATCCATTGTATGCTATGTAACTGCCTTTGTCGTAATGAATTCTATTTATCGTTCGACCAAATTGATGCCATAAGATACGACAGTTTAATAATATAACTAGAAAAAACAAAATAAATAATAAAACACATATAGCAGAAAAAGTTAATTTTAAGTTTAGAACCATTCAAGTCCCAGATGAGTCGTCATTCTGTATTATTTGGAAAAATATTTTAGTTACAGATCTGCCACTTAATTTGTGAAGAAAAATTAAGAAAATACATTTTCAATAGATCAAAATGGGAATCAATTGAAAACATTTTAAAGGGGTTTGGGGGTTATCATTAATATTTTAGGAAGGGTTTAACGACACCGAAAATATCCACTAATGTGGTGACACGACAATTAATTTGTTTTGCTAAAATAACATTAACTTAATGTTGATTTAAAAAATTAGTTGGAAACCTTTGAAAGTGACATGTTAGATTAGTATCTAAGTAAGGTGTTTGACTTGCCAAAATTGTTACTTTTAAGTCCGTTTAGAGACACTATAAATTTAGTTAATTTGTTAAAAAAATGAAATGAGCGTCCTCATGGATATGAACTTTTAAACATCAAAATTAACGACAGATACTAGGAAGTGAAATAAGCATAGTAAAGTAAGGAGTAAAAGGGCACCCAGTATTTAGATTATTTTCATTTTGGTCCTTTGGGCCATTTTAATTGTACCTGTTCTAAGCTAACAAGATAATAATTTTTCTTTTGGCCCAATCCTTCCACCTATCCTAAGAACTAACATAATAATAATACTAAAGAAATATAAACAAACTTTTAGCCCAATTAAAATGTAGAGAAAAGACATAAAGACACCATCGAAGTTGTCCCATATTTGCATAAAGACACCTAAATTTTAAAGTGTCCTATCACACCACTAAAAAACTATATATCGTTGTAAGTTGACCATTTTTACTCATTCCGTCGTCTATGTAATGCGCGTGTTGCTCACTCTCTAGGTAACCCGACCCGACCCTTTTTTTAAAGAAAATTCGTGAACTCCGTTTCATTTCATTTCTCGACTTTTCCCTAAAAAATCAAACGAAATACAGAGTGTTGCTGTTGATGATAGTGTTGTTGCTGACAATCTCGCTGGTTATCATTGTTGATCGTTGTTGATGTGTATTTGTGAAAATTCTTGGAGATTGAAGGTCTAACATGTTAGGGTTCTAAAATCTTCACTTTTTTTGATTATTTTGATTTTATGGATTATTATAGTGTAGAAGTGTTAGAATCGACCTACTACAGTTGCCATTGTTACAAATACGATTCAACATTGCATTTGACATTTTCAATCAAAAACTAACCAAAAAATTGAGAAGAAATTCAACCATAAAAAAACTTCAAATTAACGTTTATATTGGAAATTAAAAGAGAAAAGACGAATTCCTACCTTATTTTCTTGAGGAAGATGATGAAGTCGTCAAAAAGAGAGAACCAATATTGTTTTTTCCATGGAAATCAAAATTTTAGGGCTACCAAAGGCTATTTTTGAGTTAAAATTTGGGAAGACACAAAAATTGATTAAATAATTAATATTAAAGAAAGAAAATGACATCTGGCTGTTTTAAACTTGTAAATAAAAAGGAAAAATCACCCATGACGCGCCTAACGTGCGTGTAAACATCCCAGATGAGTTAATGGGAAAAAATGGCCAATTTACAACGATATATAGTTGTTTAGTGGGGTGATGGGACACTTCAAAAGTTTAGGTCTCTTTATGCAAATATGGGACAACTTTGATGGTGTCTTTATGTCTTTTCTCTAAAAAGTAAGCATAACTGGAAATTTAGATGGCCTTTTTGCCCATTTTCACTGTTTTTACACTGTGTATACAACTAATGTATATCACAGTATATTTATTTATTCTGTGTAGCATCTATATACGACGTGTGCTGCCTTTTATTTTGATCCTAAGACTTGTCATATTATTTTCCCCCCTTGTGCATGGCCTCCATTTACCGACCGATTCTGAACAACTTAACAAAATGTAATGGATGAGTCTAAAGTGGACTTGAATTGACATCATATGTATCAAAAAAAGAAGAAGATGGAATTAATAGTTAATTGGAAGTAACAATTAGAAACCAGGAAACTTCAATTATTATCATTATTTTTACAAGAAAAACATTAATGGAGACAAGGATATGAAAAAGATATCATCAGTTGTGAACTTAATACAAGTCAAGAAACAATGAAAGATAGAGGTTTTAATAACTAAATTAATTAAGCACAAGACATAAATATAAATCAATAGGGGAAATAATTTAGACAGTAACAGCGAATTAGAAAACTGACCTTGTTAATAATGAAAGTCACATAACCACATATTCGGTAAACTCGAGCTAAAAAAAAGGTCTAATAAGTAACAAAGTAAATAACAATATGGCTTAACACATTATCCGTTAGATCTCACTTGCACGCTGATAGAGATCAACTAAGCATAATCTCATTCTTTTACCATAGTAGGCCAGTACAAAGACTACATAACATATAACCAAAACACCAGCAGTTGACATTATTCTAAAGAAAAATCAGCATGCTATGCACATGAAATATCACAACCAATAAATTCATGCTCCAAGTAATCTTAAAGACAAAACATAAACATTAACAAAAAAACTAAGATGTTAGGCAGAAAAGATGGGCTTAAAAAATATCACGATAGGTGGTAGGAGGCTAGTCGAGGTTCTACCTTTACATAGACAACCACATTACCAGCAACAAAACCAGCAGAGGTTGATACTTAAAGGCAGAGAAAAATTAAAATACATGCAAACTGATTCAGCAACAAGCATGTGAACTAATGCAGAATGAGGTGAGAAGGACAAACAAATAATCTAAAATAACTTAAAGATAACAACAATGCTTGGGTCTGTCGATTTATAAACATATTTCAAATCTGATTTAGATGAACGGATTCATGATCTAAACAAATGTAAGCAACCGAAACAGCACACGAAGTGAAATTATTGGAGCGAACAAGGAAAAGAAAATGAGAGCTTTGTTGCATTTCAATAACAATAGTAGCAACACATCAAGGAAAAACAAAGAAAATCTTTATCATTAATATAAATAATGCTAACATGTAATGACTAAACAGATTAAGAATATCTAAACGGAAAACATAAAGCGACTAGGAATTAAACAACAAAGGTTACAAAATATTTTACCTTCTTTGGAGTAGCGACGAAGATAAGAACGAGAAGGGGAATGACGTCGAGTTCCACCACAAAATCACGAATAGGACATCCAAACGAATGAAAAGCCCTAGTATACCCTTTCTCGTATATATTTTATACATATTTTATGACTAACTGCTTGAACTGTCCCCTGTTCCTTAGTTAAAAATCTCTCACTTTTCTTCTATATTTTTCCAAAATTAAAAAATCTCTCCCTTAATGAAGAACGATCAATTCTTTTTTTTAAAACAATTGGGAAGAGAAAGTTTATATAGAATAAAATTAGCGCTTGAAAAATAGAAAAGAGCTTAAAATTGAATTCTAGGCCCACGAAATTTGGAGTTCTATCAAAAACTAAGGAATATTCCAAGGGATTCCCTCAAATTTTGAACGGAGAGAATTGAGACAGATGCTCCGGATTGATCGAACGTACTCGCTGCTTGACGTGTCTTCATTCTTATTAAAGAAGGTGTTACTTGAATAAGAGGGTATAATTTTAATTAGTAACAAGTTAGTTAGCAGTTAGTTAAAATTGTTATTATATTCTTTTTATATGTATGTATATATATAGATAGTAATGCAGAGGAAGTGGTTAGTTCTGTTTTTCAATTCTCTTGTAGCCTTCAGTTCTAGGAATCTTCTAGAATAATTGAATATACTTCTTCTTCTTCTTCATGCTTTCAATCTGCATCAATGAACATGGTATTAGAGCTTGTGCAGTAGATACAATCAAAGTTTGTTCAAATTAGATCTGGTAAATTGAAGCAGCACTTGCAGTCGTTGATAATGAACTCCCAGAAAAATTGAGTCATAATCATCCATTGTTCTTGAATAACATCGATAACTCAGGTGTGATGTTGATTTCAATCTAGCTATTTTGATCAGAAAACTTCTCAGTATGGAGCACAGCTATGAAAATAGCTATTCTAGGACGAAATAAGCTAGGATTCATCGATGGATCTTGCAAGAAGGAAGCATATGGAGAAAACATGAAGAATCTATGGGAATGATGTAATGGCATTGCTCTATCATGGATTATGAATTGTGGTTCAAAAGAGTTGCTTAGTGGAATTGTTAACTTAACTAATGAAGCAGAAGTGTGGAAGGAACTATGTGAAAGATATGATAAAGTGGATGGGAGTCGAATCTATCAATTACACAAAGAAATTGCTACAATCACTCAAGGTATGGGCAGTATATCTGTATATTTTTCTCGACTGAGGGAGCTGTGGGTAGAGTATGATAGCTTGGTTCCTATGTCTAGTTGTGAGTGTCCTGGTTCTAGAAATTTCATTACGTTTATGCACAATCAAAAGTTGTTGCAATTTCAAATGGGCCTAAATGAGTCATATGATCAAGATAGAGGCCAGATCTTGATAATGATACCTCTTCCTTCACTGAATAAGGCTTACTCAATGTTAATTGAATGAGAAAGCTAGCGTAGAATCACTCAAACTACTAGTAGTGAGCAGGTGGAATTGCATGCAATGTATACTGCTAGAAACTCATCTCTACCTAAACACAGATCCTCTAATGTTCCTAGCTATGATCCAAATGTGTACTGTGATTATTGTAATAGAACAGGACATATTCGAGCTGTTTGTTTTCAACTTCATGGATATCCTCCTAGTCTTGAAAGAAGAAAGAAAGGATCAACATATGGAAGGGGAAGAAATCAGAATGACAGAAGACAGTTTCATACAACTCATAATGCTGTTAGCAATGATCAAGAGCATAGTTCTAATAGAGAGGAAAGTTCAAGCAACAACTCTTATAGTCAAGGTTACAATTGAAAGGTAACTAGTAATGATTATAGTAGAGGAATGAGTGTTATCCAAGATCAGTACAGTCAGATACTACAAATGCTTGGACATACAAATTCTAAAGGAGGAGCAGAAGGATCAAGTTCACAGTCTAACAATGCTGGAAATGCTAATCTAGTTCAAGATTATTCATCCTCAACAGGTAATGACATTGCACTTACAGTTGGGAATAAACAACAGGGGTGGATTATTGATTCAGGGGCTACTAATCATATGACATCCTTACCTACTATACTTGATTATCAACAGCAAGTATTATCAGATAGACCTAGAAGAGTATATTTGCCAAATGGAGATAATGTCAAAGTTACTCACACAGGATCTTGTCATTTGACTTCACAAGACACTATAGAAAATGTTCTATTAGTTCCTTATTTCAAATTTAATCTGTTGTCAGTCTCAAAGCTTACAAAGGATCTAAATTGTGTTGTTTCCTTCTTTCCTGACTTTGTCATATTTCAGGACCTCTACAGTGGGCAGGTGAGGGGGATTGGTAGAGAAAATGCAGGTCTCTATCATCTACCTATTCACAAAGTAAGTAGAGGCAAAAATGGTCATTTTTTTACAGCAGAAAGTCAGTCCTTCACAGCAGAAGAGAATAAAGAAACTCAAACTTCCTCATCTATATCTCCATCCATATCAGATTCAAAAGTTCTACTATGGCACCAAAGATTAGGCAACACCTCACCTAGTGTCTTAACACAAGTGCTCAAATTCTCAGTTACTCAATGTTCTAAGGAAGTAAATACTGTCACAATCTGTCCACTAGCTAAACAACATAGACTACCATTTGTTCATAGTAGTTCTATGTCTACTCAAGTTTTTCAGCTGCTACATATTGATGTATGGAGGCCATTCAATACTACTACATATGATGGCAGTAGATTCTTTGTAACAATTGTTGATGATTGTACAAGAATGCTGTGGTTATTTCTAATCAAGTTGAAAAGTAATGTTTGTGTTGTGCTACAAAAGTTTTTTTGTTTAGTTCAAACTCAGTTTCATTCCAAAGTTCAGGTCATTAGAACTGATAATGGTTCATAGTTTGTGAATGCTGAATGCAACAAGTTGTTTGCCAGTCTTGGGATTGTTCATCAAAGAACTTGTATTCATACACCTCAAAAGAATGGCATAGCTGAGAGAAAACACAAACACATCTTGGTGGTAGCTAGATCAATAAAGTTCCAAGGTCATATTCCAATAAAATTTTGGGGACATTGTATTTTAAGTGCTGCATACATTATAAATAGACTTCCTACACCAGTGTTACATGGTAAATCACCTTATGAAAAGTTTCATAAGCAACAACCCTCACATCAACATTTGAGAGTATTAGGTTGCTTGTGCTTTGCCAAGAATATGTATATTCAGGATAAGTTCCAACCAAGAAGTGTAGTTGCTGTTCATATGGGTTATAGTGAAAATACTAAAGGGTATATACTATATGATCTGAAGAACAAGTATTTTTCTCTTAGCAGAGATGTATTGTTCAGAGAATCTACATTTCCTTTTGCAATCCCATCCTCTACAGCATGGCAATTATTTCCTACTACATTCTCAGCAGATGTTGTTACTGATTCTAGAAAGCCAATTACAACTGAGGGTGGATCTAATATGACTACATTAGTTGTGTCCATTACTAAACAATGAAGGTCTACAAGGAATAGTAAAGCTCCTCTATGGATGAAAGACTATGTAGCAACTGCAAAACTTAAGTCTGGAGATAAGCAAGCTTACTCTACTGATAAATATGTTGCTTATGATCACTTACATACATCATAACAGACATTTCTGTCTAAGTTTGGCAATAATGTTGAGCCATCAACATTTGAAGAAGCATGTTCTGATCAGAGGTGGATAGAAGCTATGACCTCTGAAATTTCAGCATTGGATGCTAACAACACTTGGACTATTGTTTCATTGCCTCCAGGAAAGAAGGCTATTGGGTGAAAATGGGTGTTCAAGATCAAGTACTTAGCTTCAGGTGAAGTAGATAAGTTTAAAGCTCGATAACTTTCCAAAGGGTTCAATCAAAGAAAAGGTAATGATTATGAAGAAACCTTCTCTCTAGTAGTGAAAATGGTCACTATCAGAAGTGTATTAGCACTTGCTGCTACTGAGAAATGGCATGTTCATCAAATGGATGTTTCAAATGCATTCCTTTAGGGTGATCTGCTAGAAGAAGTTTATATGACACTCCCTCAAGGTTTTCAAACTCCTAAAGGCTTTAATGTGCAGGGGGAGAAACCAGTGTGTAAGCTCATTAAATCCTTGTATGGTTTGAAACAAGCACCTAGACAGTGGAATGTAAAACTTACAGAGGCACTGCTTAATCTTGGCTTTGTTCAAAGTCATCTAGATTACTCACTGTTTACAAAAAGGACTGGTGAATCTTTGGTGGTAATTCTGGTATATGTAGATGACATGATGATTACTGTAAATGATCTGAACTTGATAAAGGATACAAAAAGAATACTACTAAATACTTTCAAGATGAATGATTTAGGAGATCTAAGATACTTTCTTGGAATTGAGTTTGCCAGGTCACAAGAAGGTATTGTAATGCATCAAAGAAAGTACACTTTAGAAATTATTTTTAAGTAGGACTTGGTTCTGCTAAACCAGTTAGTACACCTCTAGATCCATATGTTAAACTAACTACTAAAGAGTATGATGATATGAATGGAGAAAATAAAGAAGACAAGTTACTGGAAGATGCAACAATGTACAGAAGATTAGTGGGCAAGTTATTATATCTGAATGTTAGAAGACCAGAAATTGCATTTGCTACACAAACACTCAGTCAATTTCTTCATCGACCAAAACAATCTCATTTAAATGCTGCACTCAAAGTTTTGAGATACATTAAAAATCAAGGAGGACAAGGATTACTACTGTCTAGTAAAAGCTCCAAACAGTTAAAGGTTTACTGTGATGCAGATTGGGGAGCTTGCTTACACACTAGAAGGTCAGTTTCAGGATTTGTGGTGAAGATGGGAGAATCTTTTATCTCTTCTAAATCAAAGAAACAGGCCACAGTCTCTAGAAGCTCAGCTGAAGCTGAGTATAGAAGTATGGCTAGTGTTATAGCTGAGATTACATGGATAGTTAAATTGTTTAAAGCTTTGGGAGCTAAGATTCAAACTCCAGTCAGTGTTTACAGTGATAGTAAATCAGCAATACAAATTGCTGCTAATTCAGCGTTACATGAAAGAACAAAACACATTGAGTTGGATTGTCATTTCATACGTGAGAAGATTCAGCAAGATTTAGTCGAAACAAAGTATCTACATACAAAGGAGCAAGAAGCTAATTTGTTAACTAAAGGATTAGGAAAATCTCAACATGAATACTTGTTATCCAAGTTTGGAGTAATGAACTTGTTCATGCCTTCAAACTTGCGGGGGAGTATGAAAGATGGTGTTACTTGAGTAAGAGGGTATAATTGTAATTAGTAACAAGTTAGTTAGCAGTTAGTTAAATTTGTCATTATATTCTTTTTATTTGTATGTGTATATATAGATAGTAATGCAGAGGAAGTGGTTAGTTCTGTTTTTCAATTCTCTTGTAGCCTTCAGTTCTGGGAATCTTCTAGAATAATTGAATATACTTCTTTTTCTTATTCATGCTTTCAATCTGCATCAATGAACAATCTTGTTGCTACATAGGCTGAAACACAGCTACAGGAGGACAAAATTGCAACTGGGATAGCACTGGACGTACTGCATGTCCATGAAAGGGAAGAAGACGACAACACAAAGAAGTGTACTTCCTGTGTCGCTGCCCCTTACAGTCTATTTTGACGCCACGTGACTTGTCGTTTATGGCGTGAGAAGCAGTGAGGCACATTTAGGACTTTTCTTGCCATTCACGCGCACTATTGTTGTTATGAATACGTGAATTGTTGTTGTACGCTTCTGGGTTTCTTCTTGTGATGAAGAGGAGTGATGAGTCAGGTCCGGTGGACTTCTTCGTGTGCTATTTTGGAATTTTTGTTCGTTTTATGGGTATCTTTTTGCGGGCTTCTGAGGTTGTTGTAATTGGCCCTGATAATTTGGAAATTGATGGGTTTTTGTGGTTGGGTCTCTTGAAAAAATGGAGTTTGGGGAGTTGTATTAAAAGGGGTTTAGAAAGGAAAGCCAAGAATGTGGTCAATTTACATGAGAAAAGTGACCATACAAATTGTAATTTCAATCAAATTGAGGCAATTGGTTGGAAACTGAAGAATCTTAAAATGACTTGGAAAATATCATGAATTTTATAAAGTGAATTATTTCAAATTGTCGAAAATTTAAGAAGCTCTATAATTAATAATATCGGAGAGGGTCAAAATTGTGTGTTAACAAAGATATTTTAATGAATATTTAAAAAATTAAAATATCAAGATGATATTTAATGCTAAATTAAAAGTTCTAATATACACTTATTAAAAAGTTTAAAAGGTCTAGTTGATAAATAATACAAATCTTGAAGGTAAATTTGAAAACTTTTAAGAAGTGCAAGGCCTATTTTTGTCTATAAATGTTTCCCTCCTCTTCAATTAGACATCAAACCCTAATTTCTTTTAGCCGCCACAATCCTTTTCTTTGGTATGTTAATGACCTTCATGAGATTGATGTTGTCACTCCAATGACATTCTTGAACTGATTAATGTTTGTTTAGGATGTAAATCATGATAGGTTGAAACTTACATCATAGTAATATTAGAAAATTTCATTTGTTCGAGGATATATACTTCAGGTAATATCATAAATGTTAATTCCATAACGTCACAACTTTATTTGAATTATGTTTTACATACCTAGCATAAATAAATTCTAGACAATTTTTTGTTTAATTTTCAATATAAGTGAATAATTTATCATATGTGCTATTAATATATATTTGTTTTTAAAGTTTTTGGTATTAATCAATCATTGATAAAGTAAATAGAATGTTTTTTATTCCAAAATTTTATAAAAGAGACATTGGAACTATTGATTAATTTTATGCATAGTAAATTCATAGATCTGGCTTGTTAAGTGGTGATGAAACACTCTATTATGCCCTAATAAAATTCTATGATTGTAACCATTGGTCTGCTACATTAAAAGACTTAATGCAGTTTAATCAAGAGCGAACCGAGGATGTGTGGTGCGATATGATGACTAGTATTTTGCATGATTTGTAATGTTTTGATGAGGCATTAACAATATTCTTGAATATAGTGTATATCTTGTTTTTACTCATGGACATGAAATTTAATGTCAAGTTATTGAAATGACTCTTTCAATGTTTGTATTCAATTTGTTTCAGGCGGAAGAGAGTGATGATTAACAAAAAATAGATTTATGCTTCTACGGAGGGAGGTATTTTAAGAAAAATAACATATTTTGCATGTACATTATTATTTAATTTGAAATATATAATTTAGTGTAAAAGTAGTACTCCCTCTGTTTCAAAAAGGATGACCTAGTTTGACTTGGAACGGAGTTTAAGAAAATAAAATTAATCTTGTGGTTCTAAATTAAAGTTATGTCAAATGTACCAAAATACCCTCTAATCTTGTGGTCTTAAACATGTCATGTTGAAGTTAAAGTTAATGTTTTGCCAAAAAAGGAAAGAGGACATTCATTTTGAAATAGACTAAAAAGGAAATAGTGATATTTTTTTTAAACGGAGGGAGTATTAATTCAGTAGTACAATAATTTACTTATAACAAACGGGTTCTTAATTAATTAAACTATATAAGATTGTACAATTCAATTTTCCTAAACTTTCTATTAGTATCTTCAAATTTTTATTTTATCCTTATAAGTTTCTTGTTTTCTTCAGGATGTTTAATTCTTTTTCCAATATGAATTGCATGAAGAGCATTGTTGTCTAAACCCTTTTAATCGCCTATTCAAAATATAATACATACTTCATCTCTCTTTGCAATGAGTATATAATATTTAGGGCATCTCTAACCCTACACTCTATTTCACTTTACAAATATAGAGTTTTCTATTTTTACAGACAACCAACTCCAACCCAATTTACTATTTTACTCTTTAAAAGGAATCTTTTTCTCTGTCCTCACAAATATTTTATTACTTTTATTTTATTCTTATTCTCTTTTTTCATGATATAAATTATTTATTTTTTTCCCAAAAATTACTTTATATAATTCTCATGTAATACAAAAAAATTCAATTTTTTATTTTATTATTACATTTTATTCGTAAATTTAAATACCATAAATTGCACAAGAATATCACATAATATATAAATTGATGGACAAATTCAAATAAAATTGAAATATGATTCAATTTTTGAAATTCTTATGTTGGTCCCATAAATGCTCTATTAATGCATTATGATATTCAAAATGATCAATTTTCCTTAATATTACTATTTCTACCCAAAAATTGTTCAAATCGGAGATTTTCATGTAAAACCATTTCTGTCATTGGAGTTTGAGCCTCTACGACATCTTGAATTGGTGCATTAATATCACGTTCATCCTTAATTATCACATTATATAATATAATATATGTAGTTATATCATGTAGCACTTTCTTTCTCCGAAAACATGACGGACTTGCAATAACTGCAAAATTCTGAATTCTCGTTTAAGATTTTTTTACATGGTTCTTGTTTCACGAATTAATTATTATGTTATTATTGTATTTTATGTTGTATTAAAATTATTAAGTTATTATTGTATTGTTATCTTGTATTTAAAATAAAATTTTCATCTTAACATTTTAATTTTGTATATTCTTTACAATGAATATTAGTAATAAAATAAATTTTTATTTTAATGAAAATTAAAAAAAAAAAATTAGTTTGATATTAAAGTAGTATATGAAATAATATATTTTTTTCAAAATATTATATTATAGTTAAAATGACTTATGAATAATATGTTAATGAAACTATATATAAAATAATATGTTAATTGAAAAGTAATGAAAATAATAATAAAACATTAAAAAAGTAAAGTAGAGAGTGTGAATAGTAATTTCCAAATTTGAAGAACTACTATTCAACTCTCTAAATTTGGAGAATAGAGAGTGATTTGGAGGTGGGTTGGAGTGCCCATTCTTTATTTGACTCTCAAGATATAGAAAATAGAGAGTAAAATAGAGGTGGGTTGGAGATGGTCTTGTAAGAAATAATGTTATTGGCATCTTCGTAGAATCACCTATAATCAAAATCGATCCAATTCATGTTGTAAATTAGAATTGGAAAATTAACCATGTTATCAACACTAGACACAAACATAGACCTGAATTCATTAGTCATAAACTTTTAATGATTTGTAATGAATTCTGTCCGAGGTTTCCTTCTTCATCATAAGGAATCAGAAAAAATTATTGAATAAACTTCCGACGATCCTTTAGTTAATTCCTTGTGATGAAGAGAGAGAATAGAGAATTAAAGGCAAAGTTGAATATTTCATTAAGACGGGAGACAGAAAAATAATCACATTCTCCCAATGTTAAATGCATGAAAATCTAAAAATCCTTCACTGATGAAGTCAATTCTATATTTGTGTCTCATTTCACTACCCGAATGACTGATAGCGAGGATGACACATATTATTTTGACAATTCTTATTTTTCCAAATTTAATTGGATCAGTTGATTATGATTTATTCTATGAACATGGAAAGAACTTGATTCCTTATACATATGATTTACTCAGTGCAACCTGAGACAAAGAAATGTGTTCTATTTCAGAATTGGAGAAAAAAGGTTTAGACAATATTCTTCGTGCAAATAATATTTTGAATGAAATTGAATATACTGAAGAAGATCAAGAAAAGGACAAGGATAAAAAAACCACATTTAAAGATACATATATAGTGGTCAAGAAAAATTATTCTCAAACTTGAATGAGGCAATTTCTTATATCAAACAAAATGTGAATTTAATAGTAGATGATGAGTAAAACATAGAGCAGACCATGGGATTACAAAACATGAGATAAAAAAATTCACTAATCCAATAAGAAGGAAGCTTTCAAAGGATTGGATCAACACTTGGAATGCTACTTGTCTTGGAAAAAGAAAGAGCGAACTCAAACATGAAATGATGATAATGCATACTAGTACTTAAGTATCTCTAGTTAAACATGATTAATGTTTTGGGATCTACCAAAGTTTGCCAATTTTAAGAATTTGAAACTATATCTTGTTTAAATAAGTATGAAGTTTAACTTGAGCAAAATGTTTGGGGTGATTAACCAAGATTCCTATGGAAAAGTTCCACTTTATGTGAAGATTTTCCTATCAAAGGTAATTTTAATTGTATCTCTACATAAATGTCATCATAGCATCCCTATTTTTCAAAATCAGACCTTTAAGAGTATGTTAGAGAAGAAGAGAACGTTATATTTATGATTTTGATGATGGACAAAGTAAACTATGATGCATTATTTATCATAAAAAAAATGGGAGAATTTTTGGGAAATAGGAGAACACATGAGTAGTTTTAATGATTTATAAAGTGAACCAATCTATGTGTTATCTATTTAAACACTGAGAACCTGAACCAACATCACGTGTAAATGAAGTGCAGAGTATATGTTGGTACTTGACAGGTACAAATCATGCATGATAGAGTAAAACTGAAATAACATATAACTAAATAAGAAATATATCAAGCATATAGTGTAAAAATGATAAAGAAACTTAATACTGAGCTACTTAAATTCAACCACAATATTTATAACATGTTGAGACCGAATATTAATTGTACTGTGTATGTCACTATTATGTTGTTTTCCTACTAGTCCCCTAGCCTACATTACAACCCGTTAAAGTCCTTTTTGATTCTATTCAACAATTCTAAATTAGTTGAGATGTACATAATGCACAAGCATAGGAATCTTTGTGAATACATGTAAATTTTATTTGTGAGTCTGAGTTGTTCTTTGATGCTAAATCATTAATTTTTTTTCGATATTTTGAATGGAGGGTGTAAAGTATTTTTTCTTGTGAGGGAAATTGTTTCATGATGGATAAATGTTTCTATTAACTTTCTTTGGTGAGAGTAGGTGAGCAAGCTTAAATTTTATAAGTTAAATATCCTTCCTTGAAGTTTGGAGTTCAAAGATTTGTTGTTTATTTGAATGTCTTGCATAATATACGGGATATTACTTGATTTTGAAATCCTTATATGGTCAAATTGTTTGCATCTACTTAATTTATATCATTCCTAGTATGATTTTCAGAGATGAACTTTAATGTTTGCTCGAGGAGGAGTAAAAGAGTAAATGTGGGGTATTGATTTGAGGCCAAAATATATTTTTTTAGTTGTTATTTTTTCTTACTGTAATTATTTGTATTTATCCTTTTTGAACATTATTTTATTGACTATGCTAAATAATGTAAGTTATTTGTAGAACTAAATCGGTGTAGAGTTAAAGAATGTTGGAGCTAAACCGTATTAAAGATAGAAGGTTGTAGAAGAAAATCTAGAAAGGATTAAAAGATATAAAATACTACATATGCTAAATAGAAATTACAATTGCAATTCTACTTCCATGTGTTTGAATTTGAAGATAGAAATAAAATTTGAAACAAACACCTTCACAGAGAAAATAAAAAGGAATTCTACTTTGTTTTGGTTTTAGATTCCTCATTTTATTTGCAATCGATTATTTTATATAGGATTTTCTACATCTATAAATCATTCGGAGATATAATTATGGGAGAGAAAAGAATATACGGAATCAAGTATAAAGCTTTGGAGGAATGGCACATCTCCGTCTTTCTGAGGAGCGTAGATTATGGCAGATGAATCACCCACATGTATTCTTACCCTTTTGATTTTTTTCTACTCAGTACTTTTTAAGTAATTTTTTTACTCTATTGATGCACAATAATGGATTTTTAGGATATGTGTATTTGATGGCTTATTTAACATAGGGGTGTCTTCTGTTTTTTCCCTTAGGTATTTATGGCTATGCCAGAAACTGGTCCAGATAGGTCTGTCAATTTGATGGCGTGGCATTGTCCTATCCTGTAAAATTTGCGGTGACTAAACTTTCTTGTTTTCTTCACTACCCATTTCAACTTTTATCCTTTTGTAGTTTTTGTATGGATTGTTTATTACAAGTGAAACTGAGAAAGTTAGATGTTTTTTTTAAACTCTTTGTGAAAAATGATTTAGAGAGATACAAATTAATCATGAAAAATAATAAAAAAAACTTTCCATATGTGTGGGCTCGCTCACATTTCCTGTTTCAAGTCCAAAGAAAGGATGAGGGTTGAATTAAGCTTGTTGACATTGTGAAATTTGTCAATTCTTGATGGATTCTCATAATTGAAAAACAATATAAACCTGTATATATTCATGGGTTTGGTGTATATTCATCCGTGATTGAAAATTTTGGGCTAGAATTTTTCTAGTTCGTTTTTCAACATATTGTTTATCATTTCTCCCTTATTTATTGAGGAAACCCACTAATTTTGTGATATAATTACCCATACTTCATATTTGTATGAGGAAATTTATAGATCTATGTTATTGGACCTATGAAGAAAAGATAGTACAATCTAATTAATAGTTAGTGCAATCAATTTTTTTATTCTCGCAACAGTTATAGAAAGTATTCTACTATATTGATTATGAAGTGCATAGTTTTCTTCTTATTTCTATGATTTTTGTACTCCTTTAGTTTAATTTTTTGATCAGGTTTACCATATAATTCAATATAAAATAGAATTAGTTAAAAGTTAATAGAATTAGGTTATTGGAGTAGGAAGTAAATTTCACGAGATATAAAATCATCAAGTGAGGCATAACTTAGATCTCGTTAAATTTACTTCCTACTCAAATAACCTAATTACATTAACTAACTAATTCTCTACTTCAATGAATTATCCGGCAAACCAAATCAAAATATAATATTAAAGGAGTATAAAAATCCAAGAAATAATAAGAAAACTATGCACGTCACAATCAATATAGTAGAATACTTTCGATAACTGTTGCGAGAATATAAAAATTGATTGGTCTAACTATTAATTAGATTGCACTATCTTTTCTTCATAGTTCCCATAATAAAAATCAATAAACTTCCTCATAAAACTATGATGTTGGGTAAGTATAGCACAAAATTACTGGTTTTCCACAATAAGTAAGGGAAAAATGATAAACAATGTGTTGATAATAGAAGTATACAAATTCTAGCCCGAAATTTCAATCACAAACGAGGAATATAAACTAACCCATTGAATATATACATGTTTATATTCTTTTATAATCATGAGAATCCATAAAAAAAACAGACACATTTCACAATGTCTACAGGCGTTATTCAACCCTCATCCTTTATTTGAAATTGAAATAGGAAATGGGAGCTCACTCACTCATGTGGACACTTTTTTATTATTTGTCATGACTAATTTGTATCTATCTAAATATATTTTTAGGAAGAGTATCAGAAACATCTGACTTTCTCATTTTCACTTGTGATAAACAATCAATACATAAACTACAAAAGGAGAAAAATTGAAACGGATAGTGAAGAAAGCAAGAAGATTTACTCACCATAGGTTTTCCTGGGATATTACAATGCCACACCATCAAATTGACAGACCCATGTGGAGCAGTTTCTGGCATAGCCACAAATCGCTGAGGGAAAAACATAAGACACCTTTAAGTTAACTTAACTATCAAATCTACATATCCTAATAACCTATTATTGTGAATCAATAGAGTAAAAAAAATTACACAAAAAGTACCTGACAAGAGTATCCTTTTCACACATTTGTTTAGACTTACTGATCAATATATTACGGAACAAATTCTTGTGCATCTCAATATGTGTTTGTTGTGAATATATATTTTCTAACACTTATTCCAAGGCTATCAAAGTAGTGGTGGAGGAACTTACCTATTTTTTTATATATACACCTCACTCCTTACATGCATTTTTATGCAGATACCATTACATTTTTATGCAGATACCATTATAAAGTGTGAGACTAGTTGTATATGAGTTCATTCACATGGATTCTCTTACTGAGGTGAGCCTTCACGTTTTTCGTGGAGGCTAGTTCTTGCGGTCTATCTATTTATAGATTATGACTTTTTCGCTTGGGGTTTGCATACCTGGCACTTGATCTCATTTAACTCTGATAGATTCTCCCTGGTCTTATTGTTTGATTTGGGCAAGTGATTTGTTATTTAAGTAATCTATTCTATACCCTAATCTACATATGATTATTTTTATAAATATTTTGTTTTAATGAGTATTTATCAGTTTTGGAGTTGCACATAGTTTATATTTGTGCTTAAATAATTTGGAAAGTGCATTAATATTTTGTACGCCTGACATGTGGTGTTAGTAGGTTGTGTTATCAAGTGCAATCATGTCTAGGGGTAGTTTGAAATGTGAAATATTATTAATTCACTAATTAAATTTATTCCCATATGAGAGTTTGTGGCTATTTAGATATAGTAATATTTAATGGAAATCATTAGTGGTTTTAATTATGTTGAATGCAAATGTATTGGCGGCAAGTTATTTTACAACGGTCTATTTCAATTAATGTTAGTGAATAAACAACGATATCCCTATATCTCACCACGACTTTTAGCTGCAGATCCTATTACTCCCATGCTCTTTAATACAAACCCTCAATACTAAAAATATATATCATTTTTATATATAAAAATATTTATTTAGTATATAAAGGAATTATTGAATAGTTAATTAGCAGATAAAGAGGTTTTACAAATATGGTAGTAGGTCTAATAGGATGTTTTGGATTAAAAATTAGTTGGGTCTTATATTGTTTTTGTAAAAAACAAAATGTTTCATTTTAAATAATAATGTCATTGAAGATATCACTTTCCATCTTGTTTAACAATTTCAACGAAACAATAGAAAATAAGTTATTATGGTATCTATTGATTAACTTTCTCAGTTTATTTTTGATAAAGTCAAAATAATACATTTGACTTATCAAACTTTTACCAATGGTTATGTGTAACAGCATAAAAATTTAAAGTACAATATCTGAAACATTGTTCATATGCAAATAGGTTTGTATTGAGTTTTACCTAATTGCACAATGGTGTTAAGAGCAATTCTTATTGTGTATGTATTTTGGAGACTAATTAAGGTCATACAAATTCTCTACAATAAAGTTGAGTTTAAATCTTTCTTACCTATTGAGCTTCGATACCAAATTTTACACGGGTAAACTTCAAATGAGTATATCTATTTGAGTCATCTTTCTAACACTCACCAACTTCTTGTCAACCCAAGAACCGAGCAAAAAGTTATGATAATTTTTATTTTATCATACATTTTGTTCAATGGATATATTTTGCTGACATTGAATGGAATTGAAACAGAGAAACGTGAGTGTCACACAGATGGAAGAAAACTAAAGAGGTATTATGTTTCTACATGTGTTCGACAGATTTGCATCTTATGAATTTCCTGTTGGCTGACAAAAAAATGAATAAAGATAGTTTATGTATAATTCTCCTCACATTTGACTATCCATTCAAATCCTGCAAGTGGATCTCTGAATTCCTCTTACATCAACAAAAGTCATTTTCCATGGATTTCAGGCCCTGCAGCTCAAATTCCTTTATATATTCATGAATAGTTGAAAGAAATTTTTAACCCTTTATCACGTGATTTTCAAGAAATTTTTTTAAGAAATTCAAGAAAGGATTTCTTCATGTCAATCTTCAATATAGGGTTCTTCGTCTTTCAATATTCGTTCGAGAAATTTGTCAAGGTTTTTTCATTCTAGGTATATGAATTTTATTAATGGGTTTCCTATAAAAATCTATGGTTTTACGAAGAGCAATGTCTTTTTATTTTAATCCCTTCTCATGAATAGTGTATAAATAAATGTTTTCCTCATTATTAGATACCTTTACTTAAACTATATTTTCATGCATCATAATAAAAATATTGCATGTCCTTGGACTTGTCTCATTTAAATTTGACGCTTAGTTAGAATATAAAAATATTTATGATTTTTTAATTCTTAGCTTTTGAGTCAACATGCATAAGATTCTTACAGATAAAGTGACCATTATTTGATTATTAGTTTTCGGTATGTATAAGCTATTGAAAGTATCAATATCATTAACTTACCAACTAGGAGTATTATTTATCATCTAGTAGATACAAAATAAAGGCTTACTAATAATTTTAGGTTTAGGCTTTTAGTAGTAATTCGTAACTCCTAGAACTCTGTGTCACTATAGGCTATAAGGGTCATCATTTAGTCTAGGCTTGACATGTTAGTACTTTGGGCACCAGTTTAATAGATCCACATTATCTAGTTTTGTAACCCCAGAATGCCCTTTGAGATAGAGTACATGTTTGATCATATTAAGCTCAGATATACTAAGCCATTTATTTGTATCTCCTAAAGACTAATCTCAAATATTGTTTGACCTTATATTCAGTTATCTCAGTCAGTATCTATTAGTTGCATGTTTAATTACCTGGACAAGAATTAGGTTATACGTACTAATTTAATGTCGATTTCAGGTCTTAGATTCATTAGGTTTAACATTTTATATTATCACACCACACCATTTTGGGCCTACGACTACACTAGTAAAGTGTATTCTTCACTAGCAAAAAGTGTAGCCTTTGATAAAAGGCTACACTTTTGGACATTTGGCAACACTTTTTCATGGGTGCCCAAATGAACTGTTACAAGTTACGCTTTATAGCGTAGGCTAAAAGACAAAATTTCCACAATTTTATGTACCTCAAATAGTAAGATTTATATCTCATACAACTAAACTTTTAAGTGTGACTTTATATTCCTTAATGCCAACAATTCATAAGTGTTGACTTTTCTAACTATTGTATGAAAACAATTTTAAACTGTTGCATTTCTATCTAATGTATGACAACACTTTGAAGTGTAGTCCTTTCCCATGTGATTACCACAATTTTTGTTCCTAAGGCTACACTTTTAAGTATGGTCATATTATTTAAGGCTATAAAATATATGCCACAATTTCTAATTAAAAATCACCAATATTATTTTGTAATAAATAATTTCAAGCATTAAATTGACTTATAAGTAGTTAAATACATAGATTTGCATTAAACTTCAAAATATAGTATGTCTTGTGTACTTCCATATACTTATACAACAATATTCTAAATATGTGTACATAATTGTTCAAAAAGTACTTTCACAATAGTTCAATATATGCTAGCAAGGAATATATTTAACAAATCAAACATAATGTATTCAAACTTTTACAATAGTTCAAAAACACTTCATAATCCACTTCAATGTGATCAAATTTACTTGTAGAGACCCTAAAAAATTTTAGCAACTCCATTTCCTTACACATTTAAAATTTACGACAAATCAGATTGCAACAATAATAGAAGAGGCAAAGCGTTCCACATTCCACATTGCACAACAGTTCCGAATTTTAATGTACAACTTACAAAAACATTTCAGGATTTTTTTTATTATTTCCTTCGAAAAAATAATGCTTTGGAAGGGACACTAAATGAGCCAGCTGCTTGTTGAGGTGATTTAAAAAGACTTCATAAGTAGTTGTTTAGCTATATGAATCAAAGATGTTAAAGATAAGCATGGAACCTTCATAAAATAACAACTATACATCAACTCAAAACTAGTTGCTTTAGCTATAAGAATCCTCAATATTCTTTTTCATTTCAGAACCTGATTGATTTCCAAATTCTAGATATCCAAATTTCCAGATTTCATATTTCCATATTTCCAAATTCTAGATTTCCTGATTTCCTGATTCAAAATATCCAGATTTCCAGACTCCAAATTTCTAATTTCCAAATTTTTCAGATTACAACTTTACCATTCAAAATATCCTTTTTGGTCTGGAGAGCATTGAGGAATAAATAGCCTAACAATGAAAAAGTGGTGACATTTGGTGGATTTCGTGAAGTGTGTTTACTAGAATCATAAAAGGTGGGATACAGTGGATCATACTTCATTCAAGGGAAATTTGCATCTTATATAAGGTTATATTTTTCAAGCAGTCATCTTTAAGGAATCATCATTGTATTGGGGTGAAATCCAAGGCAACAATGTAGCCCGCAAAATTATTATTTAGACACTTCATATTATCATTAGCTAGAATATGTGAAAAAACGGATGTTCAAATAAGTATGGGAATCAAAGGGTCAGATGTATCACGGTCATGTATTTTATAGTTAATGATATATTTTCACATGCTCAACATTGCATTTCCATATATTCAGTGGCCTATGCATGTAACAACCCGCAAGTACACCATAGAAGTTTGAGCATCCTTGTGTCTCCACATGACAAATGAGACATCAAGAAGTCTTATAAAACCCACCCATACCATTCATTGCATAATAAACATTCTAAAATGAGTAAGAATTTAAAATTTTCTTCACACACGAAGAAGTCCTTCCATAATCAATACGCAAAAGAGAGACTTTCATTTAAAATAGTAAACCTTTACAACATCTCATTGAACCATCTAAACTTTGGAGTATACAACACTTTGGACTAAACCCATACAAGACCTAAAATAAATACGAAGACGTAAAGAAGCATGTGGATATTTTCCTTGAATCATGAGTACTCATCAATACTTCATCTTCAACCCTTAGAAACCTATCCATCCTCCATGGTATACTTTATCAAAATGGGAAACGAAGGGGTTAACACATTAGATCCACAAAGTATGGAAGCCATGCAAAAACAATGAAAAAGGGACATTTAATAAATAACACGTTTTTCATGAATTTAGATTAAATACAATACTATAAGCATAAGACATTTAAAATCTTAGGAACGCATAGGAAAGCATTTAAGCAATTATTCACATTTTTAGGAAAACATTACAGTGAGCTATATCACTGTTATAGTGAAGTTCCATCACTGTACAATGAAGTCCTTTAACTTCTTCTTGGACAGTTCCTAGCATGTATTTTCCTCACTAAAATATATCCTAAGACTCACTTAAGTAAGACAAAGAGAGACCACCCATATACCCTCTCTAACCACACCTAAATTATCCTTAAGACAACTTATAATGATATACACATCAAGCACCTCCTACCAAAGGTGATTATAAGTCTCACTTGAGTTAGTTGTGAAGTGACCACCCATACAATACCTTACATACACTGATGAGATCCCATAGACTGCCTAAGATAGAATCATTATCACTTAATACATAAACACATAGATTATATGACTTTCTCCTTCCAAAGTCTGTAAAAAGACTTACAAAAGTAAATTAAAAAAATAATGTACATGATTGACCTCTTCAGGATTTGCTAAATAGTCCATAAGACTACCTAAGGCTTAGATCATGTCTACATAATCAACAATCTTCCCTAAGTAGAGTAATTGTTAAGACTTATCCAGGTAAGATACGAAGTAACCATTGCTATGGCCGCTTCACATCTTTACTAGACAAACATTAAATACTCTAGATAAGTACTTATTTATTTAACATGCTTTCTCAACAAAAGTCATTACAATCCTTAATTTATTTGGGACTCATCCATCAGATAAGGACATTCAAGTAATGGTCTTGGAGAAGACCTAGGGGATCTAACTATCACGTTCAAAGCCTATTGTGCAATATCTAGATAGCGTCTCATACCACAACTGAAACTTCATAGAACTTATCTTATGCTAGTAGGTATCCTACATGATAAGTATAGATAATAACTGACATAGACCATGATATCTACAGATGGAATCCAGAGTTCTAACCTACTCCGATGAGGGTGTTCTACTTGCCAAAGGTAGAACTTGGACACATCACATGCGGCACATGGTTAAGGAATATGAAGGGCTTTTATGCACTTTAGTCACATTCTCAAGTAGATCTATATTGTAATCTAGTGTCTGTTTAAAGTAGAGCTACTCCCCATAACATAATCACTTAGTCCCAGCCTTTGTTGTCATAGAGTCATTGACATTAAAAAATCAGATGAAGAGGTGCAATATCTACTTCATAACAAAACCACCTTTAACATACCAAAGAGTTCCACTACGCCTTCCTTAAAATGGCGAAATAGATAAATAATCATGACATTCCTAAGGATAATATGACGTCATTCCAGCCAATCAACACTAAGTCAATCATCCGTTACATGAAGGATATCGTTATGGCTCTTGACTTCAACAATCTTAACCTTACCACTTGGTTTGAGGTTCCACATACATAACCTCCTTATCATCATTTAAGGTCTCACATATCATTCATTCATGCATGACAAGGGTGCACTAAGCCTACCTAGTAAAGACATCTCGTATTCACATATCATTCACACATGTATCAAGCAAGGGACACAAGTCAACCAAAATAAGACACAATATATTTTACTTTATCATGTATAGCATATCATTCTTGAAGAACTTAGGAATAACCCTTATCATCTTTATGTCATCCCATACATTATCGAATCATCATACTTATAACCATCATAGACTCATATATTCAAGTAGGAGAAAGTATGCCTCAACTCCAAGACTATGCTCGTACATCGTCATAGTCTAACATGATCTCCTAATATACATAGAAAAAACATATAATTTCACTAAGTCACATTTAGATAGAGATGCTCATACTTCAGAAAACTCAACTACACAAATCATAATACTTCAAGTAGTGTCAAAGAGGACATGATCATCATTATACATAAAGTAACACCAACACGGAAACAAAAATTTACATAGCACCGCCACCATAAGTGGACTATACCAATCATCATTGTAATGAAAAAGCCATACGTAATATTAAGAGAGTCAGGGCAGCATACCAACCATTCAATCTCACCACTTCAATCCAAAGTAAAATCATTCAATTAAATACCAATAGGCCCTTAACCATGGTCATGAACATCAATTCAATACATAAACTATAATACTCAATGAATCTAGGTCAATGCAATATAGATTTATCAATCTAAGACCAATTAGACATCAATTGAATACAATACTTATATCGTTCAATAGCCCATCGAAAACTACACTAGAATTTATAAGAATTAAGTCAATATCAATTCAATAAGCTTAATATTTAATGTATCTAAGAATATTTAATACTCAATTGATCAAATTGAACCATCCTATAAACCATACAATCATAATCTATACATAAATAAAGAGCCCATACCAATATACACATTAATTTTCATTAATATCAAAGCATGATCTCATAACCCATATTTTAGTCAAATTTAC
This sequence comes from Solanum peruvianum, assembly GCA_027705065.1. Classification (NCBI taxonomy): domain Eukaryota; kingdom Viridiplantae; phylum Streptophyta; class Magnoliopsida; order Solanales; family Solanaceae; genus Solanum; species Solanum peruvianum. The sequence goes on from JAKWJD010001761.1 coordinate 46,711,836, forward strand.
AGATTTTATAAGGTCAAAGGATGTAACGACCTGTTTAGTCGTTTTGAGCAGCAGATTTTAATTCTGGAAAAACTGGCCAAGACCACGGGCACTGCGACGGACCGTCACAGGCACGACGGCCCGTCGAGGGTGCATCGTTTCAGCATACTTAGAATTCTGAAATTGGATACTGAAAATCGACTCTCTGTAAATTGTGACGGACCTGCAGGACGTGCCGTCACATCCACGACGAACCGTCGTGAGTTTCCGTTGCAAAACACTTCAACTTTTGAGAATTTGGTACAAGAAACGAGTTTCTGACCGTCAAGACGGAGGTGCAGGACGGACCGTCACAGGTGTGACGGGCCGTCACAGTCCACCTGAATTTTGGGAGGTTGCGACGACCATCATGACGGACCATCGCAGGCACGACGGCCCGTCACAGATTGCGCAAATCCCACGCAGAATAGGATTCCTCTACACGTTTTAAGGGTCGTTTTGGACTATTCTTTCCTTAATTATAAAGATTGAGGGTTAATATTAATAAGTCTAATTACATGGGGGTTAAAAGAGGTAACCTTAAGTTAATTAGTGGGTTTTATTGTCCTCTTTTACACTTAATTATATGATAATTAGGGTAAAGGAAAGAGGTTTTGAATAAAACAAAACAAAAGAAAAGAGAGAGAGAGTATTGATCGATCGAATTTGTTGAGGAGAAAACGCAGCTTTGAGGATTAGCTTGTTGATTCCAATTCTTCGGTGGAGGTAGGTTATGGTTTTCATGCTACTCGTAGTAAACTCTCAATAGTGAATGATATGTGTTGATAGTATTGTAAACCCTACTATGTGCTTAAATTGTATGCTTGCATGATTATGATTATGAAATTGTGATGAATTAACAAAGCATGATGAAGCTATTGAATCCCAAATCTTGAAAGAACCCTAATTCACTTGTTAATGATGATGCCTTAGTGTAAAAGAAGGCTTGATGAATTAGGGGATCGGGTGCCACATTCCGGTACCAGGATAGAATGAATATGAGGATCGGAGTGTCACGTTCTGACACCAGGATAGAATATGGATCGAGTGCCACGTTCCGGTACCAGGATAGAATGAATATGAGGATCGGAGTGTCACGTTCCGACACCAGGATAGAATATGAGGATCGGAGTGTCACGTTCCGACACCAGGATAGTATATGGATCGGGTGCCACGTTCCGGTACCAGGATAGTATATGAGGATCGGAGTGCCACGTTCCGGCACCAGGATAGAATTAGAGGAGCGGAGTGTCACGTACCGACACAGGAGGAAGAAAGATAATGAATCTTGAAAGATAATGAATATACTCAATCTAATGAACTTAATTTCCAAATGAGTATGGTATTGAGGCTTGAGTCCTCATGTGTGAACTCGGTTGTATTCATTGATGAATTAATATTGTTATTGCTACATGTTGAGTATTGTAGTTGATTTACATTATTATTGATATATACTGTTCCCTATTTTGAGTTAGCCGATGATATCTACTCAGTACTTGTGGTTGTACTGACCCCCTACTTTTATGTGTTCTTCTTTGTTATTTGTGTAATGCAGCAAACGTTCCGTCAACTTCAACTCAGCAGTAAATCAAGCCAGTCTTCACTACTTTCGGAAATTCAGGGTGAGGTAATGCGTCTAGCTTGGACTGGATTTTCTTCTTCAAGTCTTGATGCCTTGAACTTCCGGCATGGACTAGCTTCTTATGCATTTTTAGCTTCTTAGATAGTTTAGTTTAGTAATTTGATCAGAGATGTTCTTGTGATGATGACTTCCAGATTTTGGGGATATTAATAATAGTTATTGATTTGTTTTTATTAATGAGTTAAGTCTTCCGCATTTCTTTTGTTGATATTGTATTAAAATGTTAAAGGTTAGATTGGTTGGTTCGCTCACATAGGAGGGTAAAATGTGGGTGCCAGTCGCGTCCCCGATTTGGGTCGTGACAAAGGATCATGGTGAATTTCATTGGAGACATCAATTATATATCAATAATCTCGTATCTTAAGGTTTGAAAACATTTCATGCAAGAACCCAAGACTTAGAGTAAAATTTAGACTTTGTCATTTTTTTGAAATCCTTGAGAATCAACTTCGAAATTGACTCTAAGGTGATGCAAAGGCTTAGATGAATAATTCACATACGTTATGAGAAGAATCCCATGCTAATTGAAGAAGAAACTCCATTTAAGATCCATCTTCAAGCTCTACCTTCACCTTGAACTCTCATGGAGGTTTTTGAAGAAACTTTGGGAGGGAATAAGTATTTATCTAGGTGCTAGGGTTTAAATGAATGTTCTATGACTCATATACTCTTAAAATACCCACAAACACCCAAAATAACCATTCTCCAATTTAATTAGACTGGGGTGAATTTCCCCAAAATCCCAAGCCTTAACAGAAAAATTGCACGCAATGCAGGTCCAAACCATGCCCTGCCAACGAAGGACCTTTGGTAGGACTATTCCCCGTTTATAGGGGTTTCGTGGTTTGGTTTAGAGGTCCATAACTTGAAAACTTGAAGGCTCTATCGACGCCACAAGTCAACGAGCCGTCGTTCCATCGAGAAGCCGTCGTTTTGGTCTCCCTTTGGCACTACATACAAGATGCCATGCAACTTCAAGTCTTCAGTTGGGTTTATCCTTCTAGGGCCCCTTGTGGGTCCTAGGTGGAGTCGTACCCGGACGTTAAACCTTTAAACATGTACATCTAGGTATTTGGAACATCTCCAAACAAGCCATAAAACATGTTAAAACACTTAACATCCTGACTCTAAACACTATAATCAATCATATAAGGACCTCATAAACTCATTACTCACTCATAATTACACGAAAACACATAAGGCATATAGGTGACTAGTCGTCGAACGTCTTGGTCGTCCCTTGAAGTTTTACTTGAAACTTAACCAAAATCTTAAGACACTGGCTCAAACATCAATTTAAACAGTCTTAGTACTTCAAGACTTAATGTCATACACATTAGGTACTAGTTTCATCTACGTCTTTTTTTGGAGGTTTATATTCTTCCTCACTTGGACATCATTGGTCATCGAATGACACTTGCACACTCCAAACACTTCCAAGAGGAGATACTCAACTTAAAATCTCATGAAAATACCATACAACATATTATACAACACACAGTCAATAAGAAACATCAATTTCATATAATTAAGAGAATCACAACATAAGAAGAAACTAGAATAAATTCTACAACTCATTATGTCGTAATACTCACACCCTTCATTCCAAATAGAAAAAAACTCATTTTATATTAATTTTAATGCTCGTATATATCAGATCTTACCAATTTACAATAAATTTACATCAAAGAATTAATAAGTCAATTTTTGCAAATCCTTACAGTGAACATAAATCCCTGGCAACTTTACAACGAACATGTTTTACAATCTAACAATGCAACACATAAGAAATTCCTTTAAATACTCAACAAATAAATAACATATAAAAAATTAGAAATGATCATTGTTCATCTTTCTGAAACAATTAGCAACCTACAGTAGTTGCACATGAACCATGAGGAAGATTCCATGCATGAGAACTCATTTTATCATTCAACAAAACTTCAACCTAAACTTGTATATCATAAGGAGAATGTTTTGAAACTCATTTTCTCAAAAAAATCATACAACAATCAAGTTAGTATGAACTCTTTGTTTTAGGCTTGAATAAAAACATAAATAAAGGTTAAGGGTAACTCACTCCCAACAACTATATTCTTCACCGTCCTCCCCCACTTAGGAGAAACCAATTCTATGGTCAGCATAACATCTACTACAACGAACTCCCTCAAGACACCTCAAACCTTACTAATCATTTATCACCCAAAGTCTATCTCATGAAAACTAAAGATTCTCAAATGTCTAACCATCTAACCACTACATCCCCCTTACTAGGAGAAACTCACCTTTACTCCTTCAAATATCATCACCTTCCATTCTATGGTTGGGTCTTAAAAAAATTCAAACCATCTCACCAACCACTCCTTCACATTTCTTACAATACGCCTTAACATTCTTTTTCAACTACACTACCCTTCAAAAGGTAACTTAAACAAACCGAAGGTCATCAACACCATATTTCACACCCCATCTAATGAGTAACATCTAATCTTTTCTCTCCCTAAACCCATTCTTCATAAAGTCACTATCAAGGGACCATCACACAAGGGAACAACACCATATACAAAGATCTTAGGCACGATTACATGGATGAAGAGGTGAAACTTTTCGTAGCACCCAATAGCCCTTATTCATAATGTGGCGCGCTTCACATTATGAAAAAGAATCTACTAGATGTGGTTCATGAGACAAATAAGACACTCCCAAATCTTATCCTTTGATGCCAACTTTGTAACGACCCGCAAGTACACCCTAGAAGTTAGAGAATCCTTGTGTCGCCACAAGGTAAATGAGACTTCAAGAAGTCTCATGAAATCAACTCATATCATTCACTTCATAATAAACATTCTAAAATGAGTAAGAATTTAAAACTTTCTTCACACACGAAGAACTCTTTCCATAGTAAATACTCAAACGGAAGACTTTCAATTAAAACATTAAAGCTTTACAACATCTCATTGAACCATAAAAACTTCGGAGTATACAACACTTGGGACTAAACCCATGCAAATCATAAAATAAGGACTAAGACATAAAGGAACATGTGGATATTGTCATCAAATCTATGAGGCTTCACCAATAATTCATCTTCAACCCTTAGAAACCTATGCATCCTCCATGGCATATCAAGACTTCCAATTCCCTACAGTTTAATCAAAAAGGGAAAAGATGGGGTTAGCACATTTGATGAGCTAAGTATAGAAGTCATGCAATGACCGTTAAAAAGGACCATTTAGTAAATAACACGATTTTCATGAATTTTGATTAAATCATCATACTATAAGCCTCAGAACAACATTTAACATCTTAGGAACACATAGGAAATCATTTAAGTAATGATTCACATTTTTAGGAAAACATTACAGTGAGCTATATCACTGTTATAGTTAAGTTCCTTCACTATATATTGAAGTCATTTAACTTAATCTTGGACACTTAATAGCATGTAATTCCCTCACTAATACCAATAGTAAGACTCACTTAATTAATACAAAGAGAGACAACCCATACACCCTCTCTAGAAACACCTAAATGATCTTTAAGACCACCTATAATGAGATACACACCAAGCACATAAACATGAGATCCTTCTACTAAAGGTGATTCTAAGTCTCACTTAAGTAAGTTGTGAAGAGAAAATCCATACAATCCCTTACACACACTTAATAGATCCTATAGACTACCAAAGATATAATCATTCTCACTCAATACCTCAACACTTATATAATATCACATTCTCCTTCCAAAGGCTATAAAAATACTTACTTAAGTAAATCAAGAAGATAACTTCCATGATTGACCTCTTCAAGATTACCTAAGTAATCGTTAAGACTACCTAAGTCTTAGATCATGTCTAAACAATCATCCATCTTCCCTAACTAGAGTCATTCTTAAGACTTATCTAGGTAATTTGCGATGTGACCATTCCTATGCCTCCTTCACACCTTAACTAGAGAACCCTTAACTACTCTAGATAAGTACTTATTAATTTAACATGCTTTCTTAACTTAAGTGATTACATTCCTTAGTTAATTTAAAACTCATTCATATCATAAGGACATTCAAGTATGGTCCTCGAGAAGACCTATGAACTCTAACTAACACCTTTAAAGCCTATTGTGAAATGTCTAGATAGCGTCCAATACCACAACCTAAACATCATAGAACTTATCTTATGCTAATAGGTATCCCACATGATCAAAATAGGCAATAACCGACATACCCCATGATAGCTAGACATGGAATCTAGAGTTCTAACATACTCTGATGAGGGTGTTCTTCTTTCAAAGGGTAGAACTAGGACACATCCCATGTAGGCGCATGTTTAAGGAATATAAAGGGATTTTATGCACTCTAATATCAATCCCAAGTAGATCTAGATTGTACTCTAGTCTCCTTCTAAAGTAGAGTTACTTCCCATAACATAATCACTTGGTGATATCCTTTGTTCTCATAGAGTCATTGACATTAAAGTATCATATGAAAAGGTTCCATATCTAGTTCATAACTCAATCACATTCACCCTACCAAAGAGGTCAACTAGGGCTACCTTATAATGGCGACATAGAGAGCTCATCATGATTTTCCTAAGCATGATATGATGTTATTTGATTCAATAAACCCTAATCTATCATCCTTTACCTGAAGGATACAATTACCGCTCTCAACTTCAACATTCATAACCTTACCTGTAGGTTTGAGGTTCCACGTACAGGACCTCCTTATCATAATTTAAGGTCTCACATATCATTCATTCATTTATGCCAAGGGTGCACTAATACTACCTACATAAGACATTTTGTATTCACGTATCATTCATACATGTATCAAGTAAGGGACACAAGTCTACAAAATCAAGATACAACATACTTTACTTTATCACATACATTCTTAAAGCACTTAGGAATGACCCTTATCATCTTTATGTCATCCTATACATAAAAATATCATAATCCATATAACCATTATACACTCATATAGTCAAATATAAACATTAATGCATCAACTCTAAGAGTACACTCATAAGCACATAGTCATAGTCTAACATGATATCCTAATATACATGTAAGTACTATATATTTTGACTTAGTCGCAGGTAGATACAAATGCTCATACTTCACATAAATCAACTAGATAAATCATCATAATACTTCAAGTAGTGCCGACAACGCCATGATCATTGTAATACATAAAGTAACGCTGACAAGCCCATATCAATTCACATAGCACCGCCACTATAATTGAACAACACAAATACTAATTCTAATAAAAATTCTATACATAATATTAAGAGAGTTAGGGCAGCATACCACCTATTCAATCTCACCACTCCAATCCAAAGATAGATAAAACAATTAAATACAAATCGAGCCCTTGCCCATGGCCATAAATATCAATTCAATACATAAACTATAATACTTAATCAATATAGGTCAATTAAATATAGATTCATCAATATAAGACCAATTAGACATCACTTGAATACAATTCTTACATCATTTAATAGCCCATAGAAAATACACTAGAATTGGTAATCATTAAGTCAATATCAATTCAATAATCTTAATATTAAATGGATCTAAGAATATAAAATACTAGATACGTCAAATTTAACCATCCTATAGACCATACAATTATAATTCATACATAAATCAAGAGTCCATAACAATCTACACATGAATTCATTAATACAAAACATGAACTCATAACCCAAATTTTAGTTAAATTAATAGATTTGAGAAGCTCAAGGGTCAATGGAGAATTTCATTGGAAAATATCAATTATACATCAATAATATCATATCTTAAGGACTGGGAACGTTTCATGCAAGAACCAAACACTTAAATTAGAAATTGGACTTTTTCAACTTTTTGAAATCCTTGAAAATCATCTTTGAAATTGACTCTAAGTGTTAGCAAGCCTTGATCAAGAACTCCCATAACTTATTATAACAATCCAATGATAATTGAAGAATAAAATCCATTGAAGATCCATCTTCAAGCTCTATCTTCACCTTGAATGGGTTTATACATAGTTGATAGAGTTTAAATGAGAGTTTTATGAGTTATATACTCTTAAAGTACCCATAAACACCTAAAATAACCATCCTCGTATTTAATTAGACTTGGGGTTAATTTCTAAAAAAACCCAATCCCTAATAGAAAAATTGAAGGCAGTACAGTTCCAAACCACGCCCCGCCAATGACGTAATGATGTTAGGACCATGCTCCATCGATGGGTTTCTAGTGGTTTGGTTCATAGGTCAAAAACCTGCAGACTTGTAGGCTCCATCGACGTCCCAAGTCGACGAGCCGTCATTTAGGTCATCGTTTGGTACTGCATGAAAGCTGTCATGCAACTTCAAGTCTTGAGTTGGGGTCCTCATTCTTGGGACCCTTGTGGGTCCTAGGTGTAGTGATATACTCGGACGTTAAACCGCCAAACATGTTCTTCTAGGTTACGAACATCTCCAAACAAGTACAACACAAAAAAAGCCAAACAACATGCTAAAACACTGATCATGCTAACTCTAAACACTAAATCAATCATATAAGGAGTTCATAAACTCATTATTCACTCATAGGTACATGAAAATACATCAGGCACATAGGTTACTAGTCGTCGAACATCTTGGTTTTCCCTTGACATTTGAATTCAAACTTCACCAAAATATTGAGACACTTCCTCAAAAATCATTATAACCGTCTTAGGACTTCAAGACTTCATGTCACAAACATTAGGCCCTTGATTCACCTAAGTGATTTTTGGGGGATTTATAATGAAGTGGACATAATTGTGAATACTTTAAGTTTGAACTAATCAATGTGAATTTTTCCATTTTATTCATACATACATAGAAGCTAACGGTACTGCTTATTTTTAATCCAAGCAAAGTCACATACAAGTTATCAGTCAACACTATTATACTCAAAATAAGTTGCCAACAACAACAATAGGAAGTAATATAATGGAGAAATAGGAACTACCAAGTTTTTCAAAATGATCTCTTAATTATGACCACTTACAAATTAAATAGAAATGAAAGACTTTTACAGATAGATCTCGTATGTGTAAAAATGAACATCTCTTATAAAAAGGACATAAAACTAAAAGAAATACCTACAAAACAAAAACTCCCTACCTATGTTTCTTATGATAATACTTCATTATTTGTACATTTTTTTCATGTGAGTAATTTTTAGCTCAAAGTTGTGGGTGTATCTCAGGACCTATTTAATGTCGGAACTGATACAATTTTGAACATAGTGGAATGTGATATGACTGAGTTTCTTATATCTCCGAAGCTTATGAAGATATTCCAATCTGAGCTCGTACAATTCCTCGGAGAAGGGAACCCGAGGGAGGAAGCTGACATTGTTTGACTTACTTACTTGAAGTTCATTATGAAAGAAAAATGTTGGTTGCACCCTCCATATCCTCTTTTTGTACCTCGAAAAGTCGAGGAAGATGTTGAGGTGTGTAACTACATCGTCCCTAGAGGTTCGAAAGTGTTGATTAATGTGTGGGAAAATGGTCGGGAATCAACTCTATGGGAAGACCCTTTGGTTTTTAATCTTGATAGATTTCAGGATTCAAAATTGGAAGTGCGAGGTCAATATTTTGAGTTAATTCTATTTATCTCTTGTAGAAGAATATCCTGCTCTACCATTGGCAATAAGAATGATCCCGGTATTGCTTGGAACACTGTTGAAAAAATGTAAAAGGAATACTGAGGGTGACATTGCTCCAAAATACTTGGACATGAATGAGAAATTTGGCCTCACCTTGTCCAAACATCGTCCTCTAAGAGTTATCCCTTTCCCCTCAGTAGATCGCTTTCTATAAAAGGCAATGGACCATGAAAATAGGAGAACAAATATTTGAGATGTAATTCTTATGCTTATATGATTACATCGGTTTAATACTTCAGATGATCACTCAAACATTACCCCCTGTCATATTATCTTTTACTGTAATATTTCATTTGTAAACATAGTTCATTTGCATGCTTGCGCTGCTTTTTATATTCCTAAAAAAATGAAATAATCTTGAATGGATAATTTAATGTGAAATCAAGAAGTTATATACTGGAGAAGGATTCAACAACAACCTTGACTTTTTCCTTTTAATTACTTTTGATCGGTTTAGATATTGATTGTTTAGTTGCTTCAATTACATGTTTCAGTCAAGAGGAACAAAATATTTCTCCAAACCAGAAAAGTCTTGGAAGCAGGAAGCTGCATTCAACTCAGAACCTTGCAGGAATCATATTCATGTGTTTCTGCTGCAACAAATCATAAAAAGACACCATTTATTACAATTTTTTGACAGGACACTTTTCTAGAAATATGTAAAATATTACTACCAAGCATGTATTGTCGGATGTAACCACAACTGCACATACAAATCAATAACCAATTCTACTATTTCGACACATAAAGACTATAATGATATTGTTGTGCAAGAACAAACTAACAGAAAACAAGAATAACTTGACAGAGTTGTGGAAAATACAGTTGAGAGGTTGTAGAGGAGAAAAAGTTTAGAGAAAGGCCTTAAGGAACCAGAAAATATTTTTTGAAGAACAAAATAATGAGTTGACCTCAAGGAATGTGGAATATTTTTTCCTCTTACAGCTTGTGCCCTACTTGCATCAATATATAAAACAATATTATATCAAATAACCCCTCGTATATCTTGAACATTCAACCCAGAGTTGGTTTACAACAACTAGCTAAAACGATGTCACATTTCTACTCTCATTTCATTCATTTCTTCCTTCATCGAACTGATTTCATTAGCATGCTTTTGTTTTAACCTGTTAATTTCTTCATCTTCTTTTAGAGAACATGTTTCCACTGATCTGCAATAGCACCTAAGTCAGACAGGCTGTTCGTTTCCAAACACTACTCAAACGGCATCATCAGCCGTTTCCCTAGAATTTTAATGATTCTAAAGTTTAGTCTATTGAATTAAATTAGCATCCACAGTTAACTCTAAGAACTATTTACACTATCCAAAAATAAATAGATTTATGTATGAATTAAATTAACCAATAATCCTCGTTAAGAAACTTACTATTGAAATTTTTGTATCGACCTGAATTTCCTTTCCTGTCTTTGTGTGGGTTGCAATAAACATTTCAGGTTGTGATGGTTCCTGATTATTTTCTTATATTGCACGCTACAAATTATGTTTAATGAAATTTTAAAAAAGTTTGAAATTTGATAAAAAGAATGTAAATATTAAATATTGGTCCCATACGATGCCTCCACTATTGATTTTTCTAGTTTTTACAATTCATTTCAACTATGGCCTATAATTTAATAAAAAGAGATGTTTGAATCAATAAATCAAAAGGAAAGGAATGTATACGATGTAAAATATTTCAAGAATAGAAATTCACTATTATAGCCTTATATGAACAATTGGGTATTCCAATACTCGATTAACTTATAGAATTGAGCGTCCGGAATGTCTTTAAGGTGTTTCGCTATATTATCCTCGACAACTTTTGTTTATGTCGCCTCCAAGAATCACGAATACCAGTCACCCACTTTTTTCCTTCTACCATAATTAGGAATTTGGACTATCCAAAATAATACATATTTATTTTCATTAGTAAAAAAACAATGAAAATGCAATTTCAAAATTGATTGGTCTTACATCGATATATTCCCACATGCACTTTTTAATATCTTTTTGCAGGACATCCAAACTAATGCACATCAAGCTGATGAATCTAGGATATCTTGCAATTTTTTTTGATAAAATTGGTTAATTCATACACTATCTTATCGGTTGGTCCCACTATTTTTCCTTTATAAAATGTAACTTCCTCCCTTTATTCCAAAGTTCTTGCATCAATATTCTTACATGTTGTTTTTCGTCAAACAACTTTTTCTTCGATATCTCTACATTTATGTAACAGGAAGGAAACAAGAAAATCCTTTATAACAAGTAATAAATCTTAAAAGATTTAAGACATACCTTTTGTACTAAAATCAATGTCAACTTCCTCGACTAGAGCGCACTCATCCTCTTTGATTTCTTCTTCATTCTAAAGAGCATAAAATCATTTATTATAGATATGAATAGAAGGAGCAGGTGTATACTCGACATAAGAAACTCTGTAATTAATCTGTTTTCTTTCATCGCCTATGACTATCCCATGTTGTTTCTTAATCTAATCAAGACTTGTAGGTTGTATGACTTACTTCTTCTTTGCATCTTTCATGTTTGTTAGATCATGATCAATATAATTTTCTTTGTGTATCTCTTGGTTATTCAGAAACTGACCAACAGTAGTGGATAGTACGACTAACTTCCTCTTCACCTTTTTGAATCATAGTAGATCCTGAATATCATGTTGTTCCTCTCCATTACCTAGTGTTGTTCCTGTCACATGTACAAAAGAAGTAACACCATCCTTGGACGACGTTTGTAACCTGAAGTTGTGCATAAGAAGTTTAAATCCCATCTCTTCAATGGACTCTCCAGATTTAAATGACCTCGGTTTATTATGTCCTTTGCCTAAAATCATATGTGAGTACTTATTCTTCCGTAGGAGATGATTGAATCACTAGTTTTTGGCCAAGGAAGTTGCTTTTTCCTTTTTGTGGAATGAAGTTCTCGAAATTCAATATTTTAAGCGCTATTGCTAGTTGCTCTATCTTAGCTTTATTATTGCGTTCGTTTGCAACATGTTCTCTCTTAATCTTAAATGTGTTGACCAATTCAGCACTTGAGCGGTATTGCATATCAACATACAGATTCTTCAATGGACTTTGAGCTTTGTTTGGATTCGAACCCTTTTTGTTTAGTATTGCTGATTGATTCATTTTTGTTTCATTATTCTTGTATTAAGTAAACCTACAAAATAATAATAAGAAAAGTTAACATGATAGAATTTTCTATGTGCAGGCAGTGATAGCAGCAACTTAGTTTAGTTCAAGCTATAACCTACTATATGTACTGTAAGATGATTATATAACCTTCTTGTATGACCTCTGCTTCTAAGCAATACAGTTCCTCCAATGTGATTACTTTTTGAAAAAGACAATGTAAGAACGAGCTAAAAAGAATCAAAGGAATAACCACATGATCAAGAAGAATGTTTTTAATTGGTATTGGAAGAAAGTAATGTAATATGAAATGAGCATTATGGGTTTTGTAATTAGACGCTTTTGATTCATCCAAGTGCAAAAACATCGATATATTGGAGGCATTACAATTAGGTAGCTTGATTATCTTTAAAACTCCACAAAAAAATTGGTTTTTCTCCATTTGTCATTGGGAAGCACACCTTTGCAAACTTTTTTCTCTTTCTATCTTCTGTATCTTTTGGATGACAGTTCTTCCTGATTCCCATATCTTTCAAATAATAACGGGCTTTAACATGATCCTTTCTGTTGCCAGAAATACAAAATAGTTCCAAGAATTCTATCAACTATGTTCTTCTCTATGTGCATTATATTAGGGTTGTGGCGTAACAAGTTGTGCTTTCAATAAGGTAATTAACAAAAGATTAACCTCTTTTTTGCATAGGCAATCATTCGATCTCTTTCTCTTCTTTCCAAACACGTTTTCAAAATATTGTAAGCTATTAAACACATCAGTATCCTTTAATGAAGATGGAGGACTCTTGAATCCTATTTTTCCATTGAATGATCTTTTGTTAGATCTCCATGGGTGGAAAAATGTGGTGATCCATATAGCACATTTTTCGATTATGTTAAAGATAGCGAGAATTAGCCCCATAGTTACAAAAAAGCCAAGCAAACTTACATTTCGTTTTAAGGCAAGGAGGTTGTGGTTTCAATCCCTACTCTCCACATTTTTTTTGTACCTAACATGCATACTAAACATTCTATTACATATATAATTGTTCACCATCAACCATCTAACATTAAGATCATCAAATGAAAGAAGCGGTTTATCATAACTATAAAGATGTACTTGCCAAAATGGAACCAATACAATGTCTGAATGAAAACGGGAAAGAAAAGCTAGTGGAACATACTTCACAAGCTCCATCGTACAACTAAGCTAGAATGTAATGGGCAAGCATCCTCGAAAGCATGAGGGCCTACAAAGTCCAAATGAATGATCGATGTCCGGATAGCTGCAGCATTGATCCTGTAGCTATATCGTCCACCTATGCCTGCACCAAGAATTTTAGAATTGTATAGGGTTTGTACACACTTTTACTTAGTATGGGTATATGCAAGCACACACCAAGAACATGCATGCGTAAGAATATTTCTATCCTAGCAACATCAATATAGCAGGTCAAGTTAATGGACTTGCCAAATTGAGATTAGGAAAGTGAGTGAACTTATTAAATTTGGATTAGGAATGAATATGAGCTTTTAAAATTTAGATTACAAAAGTTATGCCATGAGAGTAACATGCACCATCATATTTAAAATTTTTCACACAACACACAACAATGTACACATAGCACATATCATAATTCATATAACACATAATGTGGTTCATATCATTTATTCGTATGCCATAAGACCTTGGAATTATGGACTTGACATTAGGAATTCCCAAAATGAGGGCTCAACATATGGGACCTCAACTAGGAAGTCTTCTTTAACAAAAACAGAGTCTACTTCTTTCATTCATACGTACTTAATTTGATTTCATTTATGGGCCAGTGTAAATACCAGCTATATCTAGGATGTAGTTTAAGGCTTTCATCGGGTTCATTGTGCAATGACCAAGAATGACCTAATGTCATTACTTGAGTATAACTCACCTCTTATTTATCGTATCAAAAATCCTTTATTATCATTTGTTTCATTATGTGCATCATTTGAGGTTGGCCTCATTCATTCATTGGGAACTTTAACTTTAACCGACATAGATCATGTGAGCATCATGAAATCCAGTGTCTCCCCCACACCGAAAAAGGTGGAATCACCAGCCAAAGTGACCCAAAACATGCTAGCGTACATGGGAATCGAACCCCACTAGATCCCTATAATGACAATATAAGTTCGAAGACTAGGAGATATAAGAAGACCCATACCCGGCATGCCGGATAGTCTCATCTCATGAGAGTTACGTGAACCTCTGCTTTTCCTGGAAGAAGGCATCACCACCCATAGCTAGACTATCGGTGCTTAGTATACAGTTCCATTACATTCAACTCATACATCATGGAGGCTTGCTTCTACCATGAGGACATCATATCTGATTAGATGATTTCTCATCTCATCATTAGTATTAAGTATGCATTAACTTCAATACTTTTATTACAATGTTCATAGAGACTTGCCTCTTCATTAACTTTACACTCTCATAGGTGAGTACGTTTTGGTAACATTTACTTAGATTCATTTGAGATTGTTCTCATCTTTCACTTTAGTCTCTTATCATGTTGTCACCACATTCATTAACTTTAGCACATTTTCTCTTCATAATTACTCACCACTTTGCAGGAATGTTAATTTCATCATATGCCAATGCACTTGGACATTTAGTGTGTTTCACACTCATACATAATCCCTTTTAGGTTTTAAATCATTTCATCACATAAATCTTAGGTTCACTTGCTTTTAAACTTATTATAGACTTATGAGTCAACACATACAAGCCTTGAGGCTTCATTTATAATTTGTCTAAGTGATTCATGTTTACCCAAGATTATGTGGTACAAGACTTATGCATCTTGTAGATATGCCAAGATATTGATTTTGATCTTAAGAGGCAGCATTCATTAAATATTTGTTTACGTATGACTTATGTGTCAATACGGAATTGGGCAAGGGATCCCAATTTCGAATCCCTTGAACAACACTTAATCTTATTTTAAACTTGATAATTGTATTTTTTTCAGATTTGGGAGACGCTAGTTTGATTCCCATCAACCCCGTAATATTTCTTTCTTGTTATCCTACCCTTTTTTCGTTTTAAGGCAAGGAGGTTGTGGGTTCAATCCCCACTCTCCACATTTTATTTTCTCCTTTATTTTTCTCCCAACTCTGTCATCCATTCAAAAGGTTGTTGGTTCGAATCCCCACAGCCTCACCTTATTTTAATTTTCATTTTTTTCTTACCTTCTCGATCTGACATTAGGTGGTGGGTTCAAATCCCACTCCTCTCATTAATTTTATTATTTTGAAATTTCACTTTACTCTCTTGTTTGGCCGAGAGGTTGTGAGTTTGAATCCCACACCTCTCATTTTTTTCAGCTTTCATGTAGTGAGGTCTTGGGTTCAATCCCCACTGATCTCCCATGTTTTAAATTTATTTTAAACTTCGTAAACCTTAAGTGTTCTGGCCGAAACTTCATTACCAAGTGCTGGAAATTTGACTAAATTATCTAGTCTTGATTTAACAACATTCATACATTTGTTTTGTGGTATCTTGACAATTTTTTAGCACGTTTTTAAATGGAGATTCATTGTTGTTTCATCTTAGATTTTTCCACTTAAGATCAGCCACCTTACACTTCATTTAAACATGAAAAAGTATACATATTATGAACCTTAATTCCAATCATTAAACAAGCAATTTTAAGTCTTCAAAACGGAGATCAACAACAAACATTTTACACATTGCACCACTTCATTTTCGGTTGACATCATTGAACATGCTTGCTATTTTCAAACACATAATCACAAAGAACATCATATTTTACACTTAGATACCACCAACCTTACAAACAAAATGATTTCTAACCTAATTTAGATTGAAATCATAAGGAGACTGGAGACAACGAATTCGACAATAAAGGGGACAACCCTTGTTTCATACATTGAATTTTGTTAACAGAAATTTCTCTTGGAGGAAGGATTCCAAGAGAGAAAACCCATACCTGTTCTTGGTGTGGTTCAACACTCAAAGTGGCTGTCCATAATCACCACCAACCCAACGTCCATCACAGAAACTCCCACCTTACCCGTCGAGAATGTCAAGTTTAAGTTTACTTTGATGGATTGTTTTTGTCGTTTGTATTTTTATAAGTTCTTCAAGTGTGAAGAAATTTTGTTGTTATTTATGATTTTTGTTTCTGCTTTTTTATTAGAGAAAACGTTAAAATAGATGTGATTGGTAGATGGATAAACGTGAATGAGAGAATTGTGAGGAAGTGTCCCCTTAGAACTAGGACTTGTTGGCAAGACTTAGTCAAATTAGTTACTATTAATATTCAATAATTAAAAATCTGATTATAACATTTTATTAAATCAGCAATTAATTATTAATTTGTTAAATTAATTTACCAAATTAATTAAAACAAAATAAATCATTGCTCCCACCTAGGTTCGAACCCGGGTGGAGCAAGATTTTTCTTAATGGGCAATTTCGGACCTCTCTACCCTAAAATTCCCCTCCACAATGTTAAATAAATAATTAAATTACATATTTAGGGTACTCTATCCTAAAATTCCCCTCCACCATGTTAAATAAATAATTAATTTACATATTTAGGGTAATTACGATAATACACTTAGCCTGGAAAAGACCATTTTACCCTTAGACCCTCCAAACTTAAGATTTCCCCTTTTTTAAGTCCGGTAAAGACTTATCCGGGCAAATCTTCATATTCGGGAGCCCTATATGGATGGTCCCAACCTTTCCTTCTTCAAATAAATCCCAAGTTAGTTGGCTTGGATGTTGCAAGGGTTTAGAGGCATGGTTTTATGCGTATCAATCCGTGTGAAGCCGGTCTAATCATAGGCATTCTTGACACATTAAGCTTTTGTTATCTTATCCATTTTTAGGGTTGTTACATTATCCCCCTTAGGAAGATTTTTCCCCGAATGACAATACTCTTTACTAACATTATGTAGATCATCTATAGAATATACGCATGCATACGTAATCTAAAACTCCCCATTGATGAATATCCGACTAAAATATTAACAAGATGATGCACATCCTTTAAACCTACTAGTAGTTTAACATTAATAGATTAAGGAACTTTTTCCTAAATTAGTCTCATCAAAGCATACAACATAAGTAAAAATATAAATCATACAAATCAGCAACCAACATGATATCTCTAACATATTAACCTCATACTAGTGCATACACACCATACACAATAATATACCTCAAGGACTAATTAAGGCTACTTACTTAAGACTTCACCAGAGGTGCCTTCCCATGCCCCCCTAGAATTGAGTGACAAGAATTGTTTCCTCATTAGAGCCTCTTCACTTGGACCATTAGGCCTGGTCCTACGCGCATCAATTTGTGTGAACCCGGTTTAATCATAGGCATTCTTTACACATTAAGCATTTCTTATCTTATCCATTATTAGGTTTGTTACATATATATATATATATATATATATATATATATATATATATATATATATATATATATATATATATATATATATATTTAAAAGCAAATGAAACTATTGTAGTTTTTTTAAAGATAAACAAATAACAAATAGAACTTCACTCATTTAAAAGCAATACAACTTTTGTTGAAGATTCTCTAACTGATACCCATCACTTTGAGCTGAAGCGATGGCACAACATTTACCTCACACTGCCTAGGACCATTATTTACCTTTCCATCGGTATAAGACCTTAGTTAACTTAATATATCAACTAGCATAAGTGATCATCTAAAAAATATGATCCTTCAATGACTATGATGGCTACTTGGTATATGGAGACTTGAGTTTATATGAACTCACATCTCTGTATTCGTGCTCAATACTACACCCGAAAATATACTTAGCTCATATATTTAAAATAAAATTATTTCTTTGATTTTATATAATTGCTCAACACTTAGCATGAAAACTCTTTCAAAATCGAAGTTCTCTTTTCTTACTCAAAACCTTTTTCGAAATCTCATTTTCCTCATATGTTAAATGTCAAAACTTTTATAAATTCCTTGGGAATACTTAGTTCCCTAGCGCTTTGGATAAATTAAATTGACTCTTTATGCTTAGCTAAACTTGAAATTTTAGTCTTAAAACAAAGTTAAAACATATGTAAAAAAACATGAAAACATTGATGAACTTCACTTGAATTGACTTTTGACATTGATCTTAACGCTTACATGAATTGCTTCATAAATTGATCCTTTAATTTAATTATGGATTCAAGGATTATAATATATGTTTGGAAAGACCTCATGATGTTTATGAATTATTTCAGATAGCTAAAGTTAAGAAATATCACTAAGTTACCATGTTAGAAAAAGTACGCCACGCAGAGATGATGCTAAATACTTAGGAAAAAGGCTCAAATATTACATCAAACATTAAGAAAAGGCCCATTTATGTCATCAGTTTAAGTTTGGCTCATTTATGCCATTACCGTTAGAGTAAAGGTTCATTCATTCCATTATTTTTCAACTGTAGTTTTGCAAAATAATTTTTTACACTAGGATAATTATAATTCAGCCACGTCATCAATTTCTTTTTGTTTTAACATATAATTCCGAAAAAAATCAAATTATAATTTTTTTAAATTTTTATTAAAAGAATTAATGACGTGGACAATTATAATTCGCCATGTCATCAATTTATTTAGTAAAAAATTAATACAATTTTTTTCAGAATTATATTTTTTTAAAAAAATTGATGACGTTGCCGAATTATAATTGGCCATGTGTCAAAAATGGTTTTGTAAAACCACCGTCAAAAAATAATTGCATGAATGAGCCTTTTCTTTAAAGGTAATAGCATAAATTAGCCAAACTTTTAACTGATGGTATAAATGAGCCTTTTCTAAAAGTTCGATGGCATATTTAAACCTTTTCAAAAATAATTATTTATAAAATTAAATTTTGAGACAGGGAGTCTGCATCTTCTCCACAATGCTGAGTGACCTTTTGGTCACCAGGGTTAGAAGTCCGCGACGCATACTTTATCATGACCCTATTTGACCTTTTCCTTCTTAGTTTTTAAGCCGCCATTAATCTAAAATCTAATATCTTCCTTAAAATCATTTTAGATCCCAGTACCTAATTTTTTACTCATGAACCTAAGTTAAATAAACTCTAAAACTAAACAATAAAGGTACATTCAACCTAATTCAAGATTACATTTAAATTCAAGAATAATAGTAAAGAAAATGCACTTTTAACAATTTTTAAGACAAATTTTACTGAATTAAACACGTTTGGCACGTGGGTTAACAAACCCAACCACTATGAGAGACTCACATACCTTTTAAGGGATTACCCATGAAGAAATCCCCAACAAACGATCATTCATTGAAATTCTTACTTTTCCTCTTCTCTTTGTTCTTGAAATTATCGTGAATTCTCAATCTTTCTTAACTGAACCAACTTTGGTTTTACCCCAATTAAGTCATTAAAATGAATTAATTTAATTAGGTTAAATTAGGTAAGGAAAAAACAATGTTGTCCTTCCCAAAAAGTGAATTAGTTTTTCTTAATTCGACAACCAAACTTCCGAATGACATAACTCATTATACAAACTTGGTGTCATTGGGAATATTGTCCCAAGGACATTTCAATAGTATTTGAAACTAAATCTAACTTTTCCTGATCTAGGAGTTATGAATGTTTGAAGTTTACCAAATCTCAACTATAACCTACTATGAGTTTTCGTGATTTTCTTATACTTTCCAAAAATGAAAATTTCCATATTTTAAACTTTGTCCTATTTCTTTCTTTTTGCAGGATGTTACAACATCTTTCTCTGTTGAAAATTCATCAACGGATGAACTTACCCTTATTATGTCAAGGATAGTAACATCAAGTTAAAATACCCAACAATCAATTTAATCAAACAACATGCTTACTCATAATTAAGAAAATACTGAGAAGAATATCTTTCCTTGGTCTTCATTTTCTCCATATATAAAGAGATGTGGATATCTCCTCAGTTTTTTGAGTAGCTTCTTCAACAAATTGGTTCCTCCATAGGATTTTGACTGACACTACTTCCTTTGTCCTCAACTTGAAAACTTGGCGATCTAGAATCTTGAAAGGAATGTTCTCATACTACAGAATATCCTTAATCTAAAGATATTGAGTTGGAATGATCAATAAAGGATCGCGTATGCACTGCTTCAACATACAGATGTGAAACACCTGATAAACTGCTACTAACTCTTGTGATTACTCCAACTCAGAAGCTACATGGCCAATCGTATTGTATATGAGATAAGGTCCAATATATCAGGGACGAAGCTTTCCTTCTTACCAAACCACATCACACCTTCATGGGTAAATCCGTTAAATATACCCAATCATCTACTTCAAACTTTAACGACCTTCTCCTAACATCTATGTAGGATTTTTGATGACTCGGTACCATTTTCAACCTCTCTTAAATCACCTGACTTTCTATGTCATGATGAACAAAATCTTGTCCTATGAACCCTGCTCCACCAACTTCAAACCATCTAAAAGAGGATCTGCATATTCTCCAATAAAAAGCGTCATTTAAATTCATTTATATGATTGACTGTTAACTATTGTTTTTTGCAAACTCAATGAATGATAGGTGGTCATCCCAATTCCATTTGAAATAAACAACAAAAGACCTCAAATATTTTCTAATGTCTAAATTGTACGCTCTTCTTGCCCATCTATTTGAGGATGAAAAGTAGTACTCAAGTTAACTTTTGAACCTAACCTTTTTACAATGATTTCCAGAATTGTGCAGCAAATTATGCACTTCTATCTGAAATACTGGAGATCGGAGCTCCATGAAATCTTACAGCCTCTTTGGTATACAAGATGGAATAATCTTCTTCTCAATGAGAACTCTTCACCAGCAGAATATGGGCTGATTTTTGCATTATGTGTACAATCACCCAAAGAGAATTATGCTAACTACGAAATCATTGTAGGCCTATGATGAAGTCCATATTAATCATCTCCCACTTCCATATTGGAAGTTCTATATTTTGAGCCTAACCACCGAGACTTTGGTGGTATACTTTCACTTGTTTGCAATTTGGACACTTAGAAACAAACTCTTTGATGCCCTTCTTCATGTCATTCCACCAATACACTTATCTTAAAATTGCAATACACCTTAGTTTAACCTCGATGAATGGAACATCTTGATCTATGAGCTTCCATCATTTTCCACTAATTGAGTTCATTTACCATTGGTACACAGATTCTATCTTTGTACCTCAACACATCATCTCCCCCTTGTATAAAGTCTAATACTCTTTGCTAATGAACATTATCCTTCAATTCAAGCAATGTGGGATCCTGATCGTTCTTTTCTTTAATATTACTAACGACTCAATTCCATTCATCACCACTATTCCTTCTTCTATAGATTCCATATGCCTGACTCCGAAGCATGCAAGTTTGTGCACATATTTTTCTAACTCTCTCTTTCCTTCCTCAACAGGGGAGGTTCTTCCCATTGACAATCTGCTTAAATCATCATTAACAACAATAGCCTTACTTTAGTTGTAGAGAATACTATTATTATAATAATTGAGTAATCTACCTCATGCTGAAAAACCAGAGAAACGAACTTCACATCACCGGTTGGTTAAATTTTTCTAGTGAATTTTCAACTGTGTAGAGTCATAAGCTATAACTTTAGAATTATGTATTAGAACATGACCCAAACAACCTATCGATTCATCACAATGCATCACAAAACCGCGAGTACCTTATAGTAAGGTCAAAACTAGGTTAGTAATCAACCTCTTTTTCAATTCTTATATACTTGTGTCTCAAGCTTCAACAATTAAAACTTAACTTTCTGCATCAATTTGGTCAAAGGATATGATATAGATGAAAAAACCCCTCTTCGAATCTTCTAGTAGGCAAGCAAACCTAAAAGACTCCAAATATAAATTGGAGATGTGGGTCTAAGCCAGCTCTAAATAGCTTCTATGTTTGGTTGTAAACTCCAATTCCATTACCAGAAACTTTGTCGGTCAAGAATGCCAGACTCAAACAAAAACTCATATTTTGAAAACATAGAATATATCTCTTTGTCTTTCAAAGTCTTAAGGACTTTCCCGACGTGACTAGCATAATCTTTTTTATTCCTTTTATAGATTATTATGTCATCAATTACTACGATAACAAACATATCTAAATAAGATTTGATGATATTATTCATAAGAACAATGGATGATGCATGCACATTCGTCAATTCAAAGGACATGATCAAATAATCATACCTTATTCATAAAGCTGTCTTTGGAATATAGCATTCCCTAACTTTTAACTTATGGTAGCCTGATTTGAGATCAATTTTCGAGAAGTAGGAAGCACCATGAAGTGGTTCGAAAAGATCACCAATTCTCGGAAGAGGATACTTATTCTTGATGGTGACCTTGTTCAATTGACTGTAGTCTATACACATCCTAAGGGAACAAATATTTCTTTATCCGAATCAAGGTTTGAATGCCTCAAGGTGAGACACTTTGTAGAATAAAACCTTTATCTAACAGATCTTTAAAGTGTTCTATCAACTATTTCAACTCTGTTGGTGCCATTCTAGATGACATAATATATATAGGAAGTGTATCTGTAATGATTTCTATGGCGAATACATTTCTCTCTCAGGAGATAGTCTGGGTAGATCATTTGGAAAAACTTCTACATACTCCTTTACTGTATAAATTTACGAAATTGGAGATACCTTAGCATTTGAGTCATTAACTAAATTATGTTATAGATACAACCTTTGGAAACTAAATTTCTTGCCTTAAGGTACGAAATGAAACCAGCGTCAAGCACTACTAAACTGATTTTCCACTCTATGACTGGCTCATTAGAAATATAAAGCTTGACTACTAAAGTTCTACAATGATTTGATGCATAATAGTAATGAAGCCAATCAATACCTAAAATTATATTAAATTCTAACATCTCTAACTCAACTATATCAACCACGATTACTTTGCTATTGATGGAAATGACACAATCACGATAAAATCACTAAGATTTAATAGACTCACCGACAAGTGAAGTAACACTGAAGGGTTCACAACGTTTCTTAAGAGTAATATCAAACTTATTTTCTACACAAGGGTTTAGAAAATAAAAAATTCCTCCTAAGTCTAGAAAACATAAACATCAGAAGCAAAGACTTGATAACATCAGGGCCAACATGTGGAGTGTTCCATTCTCTTGCTGGCTCATGATCTCATAGAGGTGATTTTCTCACTCGCTAGTAGAGGAAGTAACTCCTCTAGTTGCAGCCCTGTTAGGTGGAGAAACAAATGAAGATTAGGCTCTATTACACGGCTAACGACTACCTCGCTTGCTTTGAGGATATTCTTTCATAAAGTCACCCTCCTGCCCATTCTTGAAACAACATTTATGTCCTCATGACACTTACGAACCCACCGAGCACATGCATGAGCCATGTTACCTCCTTGTGATTATGTGGGTCTAGCTCTAAAGTTATGCCAATTCGCACAATTATACTCACTTTTCTTAGTAGGTTCAACTGCACTAGAACGATGATTGTGTGGGCCCCTTTGCTTTTGAAAGGACGAATGATTCACATTACCCTTTTGCTGCCTAGACTAATTTCTTGTGTTTGCCTTCTTATTTAATAACGCTTACTTGTTTATAAACTTCATGTCCTCAACCTACAACACATAAGCCATCAACCTTGATATGTCCATATTTTCTATAAACATGGATGCCCTTCCTTCTTTCCCTGATAAACTGCCAAACCAACCGACAAACAAGCTGAACTACTCCTTATGTCCTTAACAATTTTTGGAGCATAACGAGATAGTTAGGTGAACCTCAACGCATACTGATGTAAACTTATGGAATCCTGCTGAAGTGTAAGTTACTCATGTACCTTTTCATATTTAAGTTTTTGGGTAAAGAAACACCCCGAGAAAGCCACATTCAAACAAGCACAACTCGCATGTGCTGTATTCCTCTACCCTCTCCACCGATCAAACCACGTTGTAGCAATTCCCTTCTCCTAATATGATACTATATAAACTCACGCAGTATCAGCAATATGCATCACGCCGAACACCTTTTTTAACTTATAAATGAAATTCTCTAGATTCTCATTAGTGATCGAACAAGTAAAATATGGACGATTCATCTTGAAGAAGTCAAGAATCCTCGAAGTGTCAGCCTCCTCTGTTGAGATCCTCTCTGGTGCAAATCTTGATTTGTCACAACTTGACTAAGCTTCAATATAGCCTCATGGAACTCAACATTGCTAACTTCCCCTTGGTGGTGCACTTTAGGTGCATGAGATACACCTTGTTCCTATACATTCCTCCTAGATGGAAGACCTCTTGCTATTATTCTTGGAGGCATGGTAAATCTTAAAACATGCATAAACAAGAATCAGAGAAAAACTTTTTAGAGATAGTACTCAACTCTAACGCACGAAAGGAATATTAATAATGTAGAGAAGCTCCTAAATCTTCTAGCGTCCTAATTATAGATGTGGATCCCTTCACACGGATAACGAGGACTCTAAAAACATAGCTTCATTAAACTTCTATGACTATTGAACTCTTTTCTATTATACCATATTAATCACGCCCTGAGCCTATACCATGGATATAGCTGATAGTCGAAACCATTGCTAGACGTGAGCGTACCTTTAGCCTTGCTTATTAAAATAAACGCAGGAATCTAAGTATTCTTACATTGATAAAATGAACTTACTCAAAAAATTAAATAGTAAAACTTGGAATGTTAAAAATCCAAAAATTCACTTGGACGAAATTGAAACTCAACTCTTTAACATTAAATAGTAATGTAAAGAAAAGGAACTATTAACTGTAAGCCTCGAAACAGTTTAGATGGATGTTGGTAGTATCCCCACAACATCGTAATGAACTATATTAGAAAGTAAATAAAATGGTCCTCGAGAATGCAATGAGTCTAACCAACATACACTAAGTTCTCAAGCTTGATCAACGAGGTGGTGGATGTTGATCATGGTTACTCGCACTTGCGTAATAATAGGATGCACGAAAGTGACATGTACATTTAATGTATGACTATGCGAGTAGGAAATCCTAACAAACACAGGCTCAAAAAATATTATGCAAGAAACACTTACCTTGACTTTGACTCATGTCAACTCATGGATACATCATGGAAGCTGAATTCTAGCATGACGACATTATATCTCATTAGATGATTTCTCATCTCATCATTAGTATAAGTATGCAATAACTTCAATACTTTCATTAGAGTGTTCATAGAGATTGGTCTCTTTATTATCTTTACAATCTTATAGGTGAGTACATTTTGGATACATTTACTTAGGCTCATTTGAGATTACTCTAATCTTTAAGATTATCCTCTTATCATATTGTCACCTCATTCATTAACTTTAACATATTTGATTTTCATATTTTCTCACCCCTTCACGTGAATGTTCATTTCATCATATGCCAATGCACTTGGCCATTTAGTGTGTTTCACACTCTTACTTAATCCTTCTAGGGTTGCATCATTTTATCACATACCTATTAGTCTCACTTACTATTAAATGTATGCTAGACTTACGAGTCCACACATACCAGTCATGAGGCTTCATTCATAGTTTGTCTAAGTAATTCATGTTTACCCAAGATTATGTGGTACCAGACTTATGCATCTTGTAGATATGCGAAGATATTAATTTCGATCTATAGAGGCAGCATTCTTTTAATTTATCTCTTAACTTTCTCACCTATCCAGAGGTTGTGGGTTCAATCCCCACTCTCTGCATTTAATTTCTCCTTTATTTTTTTCCTAACTCTCTCATCCATTCAAGAGGTTGTGGGTTCAATCCCCACTCACCACATCTATTTTTCCTTGAATTTTTCTCACGAAATTTTTATAAAATTTTCATTTGGTTAGATTATGGGTTCAATCCCCAATGACCTCACATTAAAAAAAACATTAATCGAAGTTAATTTTTTTAAAAGTTGGGTGAGACTAATTTCCAGCAAGCTTGAAATTTTGTCTCCTCCAATCCATTTTTGTCTTATTCTTTTGTTGATTTTTTTTGTATCTTTCATGTAATTATGTCTTGGGTTCCATCCCTAGTCATTTCACTTATTTAAAATTCATTTTAATTACATTTTATACCACTTTGATTGGCCAAACCCAACCTACCAAATACTGGAATTTTTTTTTACTATTTTCAGCTCCTTGTTATCGTCTTTTGTACATTAGATCTTAGTAAGTTTCATGATTCATTTCGTGCATCTACAAGTATATTTTTCTATGGTTATATTATTGCAAGAATAAAAATTAAATCCAGCAATGTTACACCACTTCTTGCACATCATGATTTACACAAACATTTTCACAAACATCACTTTTCACATACTTTCGGTTGACATAAATTAACATGCTTACAATTACTAACACATAATCATGAACACATTATAAAGAAAGTCTTACTTCATACTTAAACTACCACAAAACATACCAACAACATGATCTCTAACCTATTTCAGAGTGAAATCAGAAGGATACTAGGGACAAGGAGTTCGACAAGAACGGGAACAACACTACTTTAAAAATTCGTTGAATTCGTGGAAAGGAAATTTTCATGGACAAAGGAGTACAAGAGAGAAACCCATATCTAACTTTGGTGTTGTTCAACACTCAAACTTGCTGCATAAAACCGTCTCCAAACTCACGTCCAAATCCTGCAACTTCAACACAACTCGACGAAAACCTTACTTTTTCTTCAAGTTTTTGGTTAGATTGTTTGTTTATATTTTCTTGTACTTTGTTAGCAGATATAACGTGAAAAGAAAAAGGGTAGAATGTGAAAAAGATAAGATAAACGTCAAAAGTGAGAGGTTCCTTCGGATTAGGAATTTAGTTTAAGACTTAGTCAAAAATAAGGTTTTGTTCAATTGCAAAATCTAATTTAATTTAATTACACGTGAAAGGAACATTACGCCCTTACAAAAAATCTTATTTTAAACACCACTTTAATTCACTTGGGCGTCGCTTCCGTCTAGCATCGAACCCGTGACGTCCCCAGCGCGAAAATGGGTCCCTCCGGGTTGACCCGACCCAAACCGCCCCATTAATTAATTAATTAATAATAATAATAATAATCAGATTTTCCTTTTTCTTAGATAAACATTTAAATATTAATCAATTAAATTAATTCACCAATATAAATAATCAACTTAAACCATTTCTCCCACCGAGGTTCAAAGCCGGGTGGAGCAAGATTTTGCTCAATGGGCAATTTATGCCCTTTCTACCCAAAATTCCCCTCCACATTATTAATTAAAATTAATTACATGTTTAGGGTAATTCTGATACCACCATTAGCCTAGAAAAAGAACATCTTACCCCTAGACCCTCCAAACTTAAGATTTCCCCTTTTTAAGTCATGTAAAGACTCAACCGAGTAAATCTTCATATTCGGGAGCCATACATGGCTAGACCTAACATTTCCTAGCTAAACTAACTCCCCAAGTTAGTTTGATTTGCTGTCGCTAGAGTTCAGAGGTCTGGTTCTAAGTGCATCAATCAGTGTGAACCTGGTCTAATCTAGGCATTCTAGATACATTACGACTTTCGACTTCAACATTCATAACCTTACCACTAGGTTCAAGGTTTCACATAAAGGACCCTCCGAACATCATTCAAGGTCTCATATATCATTCATACATTAAAGACGAAGAGGATTTAGCATCCAGAGTCAAGACATCACATATTTACTTTCACATATACATCTAGCTAGGGACACAAGTCAACCAAGACAAGACAACACATACTTCACTTAAGCTCATAATACTTGTCATTCTTTAATCCAATTAGGAATAACCATTATCATCTGCAAGTCATCCTATACACTACCATATCATCATTAATATAATTATTATAAAATCATATAGTCAAGTAGGAACAACCATGCATCAACCCTAAGACTACATATAGAAGCACATAGTCATAGTCTACATGATTTCCTAACATACATAAAAAGAACACATACTTTCATATTTCTTCAAAAATAGATAGTTATATTCATACTTCACATTAAAAAACTACACAAAACATCACAGTACTTCATGTAGTGCCGACAAGGCCATGATCACCATATTGGATAAAGTAACGCCGACAAGGCCACATCAATTCACACAGCATCGCAACCATAAGTGGAGCATACCAATAACAATGCATATAAGTCTAATAATCATAAAATAAAGGAAATATGCCAGCTTACCACTACTCCCTCCTCAATACCTCAAACCAATGCCAAATCACCCAATTCGATATCTTAAGGGCTTATCCATGACCATAACAAACAATTAATCATAACTATAACAATATTCATAAAGCTAGGTCAATTTACTACATATTCATCATTCTATTGCAACCTAGATATCAATTTACTCTAATATTTACATTAATCAAAAGCCTATGTAAGTGTTATGCGAAATTCGAGATAATACGAGAAAATATAAACACAAAAAACAAGACAACAGATTTACGTGGTTCACCAATAAATTGGCTACGTCCACGGGGAAGAGGGGAAGCAGTTTTATTATGGAGAAGCAAGAACTGAATACAGAATAGGGTTTGCCATAGCGTCTATATATAGTGCTTAGCTACGCCCTAACAGGCTTGGGCCCAAAATACAGAATTGACAGATAATTAAGGGCCTAATACAACAACATTGTAACAGCGAGACCCCCGTTCTTTCTGTTGTAACGGGTCCGATTCAAGGCATTCAACAGTAAGAATACATTAGAATTCGTAAACCCAAAGTCAATATCAATTCAATAAGCTTAATATTCAATATATCTAATAATGTATAATATTAAATTGATCAAACTGAAACAGCCTCGGTCGTGAAACTTCTACGGAAATGATCTCACTTCCTTATTGGCAATACCTTTGAATTTCACTATAATTGTAGTCTCTTTAGTTCACTGTAATGTTTTGTATTGTTTACTGTATTTGGTTAAGTAATTTTAAAGTGCTTAAATCTAAGAGAATCCTTTAGGATCACTACGTGGGAGTAGCAATATGGGATGCTACTCTCATATTGCAATTAGTGTGACCTATAAGTACTATTGGAGAAGGGTAGTTACACGAAGTCCGTACGAAGGAATGTTTGGCATATGTTTAGCTAAGAGTGTGGTTTTGATTCCAATATGAGGTAAGCCTATTGTTTGTGGTCTTAAGGATCCCTTATTTTTTTACTTGAAGGGGATGTATGGGCTGTCCCTTCATGTCTTACTTTAGGGCATCTTAGGATAACTTGGGTTAGTATGGCTCAGTACAAGGAAACATGTACTGAATAATTATCATCGGTCAACCCAAAATAGTAACTAATATACAAAGAATAATAGTATGAACTCAAATATAGAACTTAACATGTGATAAGAAATAAAAAACTTGAACAAGTGTTAACAAAAATAAAGTAAGCACGTATTAAGTCAACGGTATCAAGATCACACATGAGGACTCATGCCACGAAACCAAACTATTTTCGGAGTTGAGTTCTTTGAGATTGAGTATCTACCATTATTTAACCATATATTTCTTTTAATATTATCATGCTAGAATGTGACACTCCGATCCAACAATACCGTGTCGGAACGTGACGCTCGTATCAAAGAATACCGTGTCCGAACGTGACACTCTGATCCAACAATTCCGTGTCAGATCATGACACTCCGATCCAAGAATACCATGTTGGGACATGACACTTGGATCCAATAAATACCATTCGTTTATCATTTAATATCACCATTTTTTCATTCGTTAATAATATTTTATCGAGCCTTCTTTATTTAAGGCATTACTTCGATAGAGATGGTTTAAGATCATACATTCCACGGTCACGAGATTTCACACCAATCACAAAAAAACACGACCAAGCCACACAATCACACAATCAAGTACATAGAAAACATCACAATATAATTCAATGCATATCAGTCACTATTAAGAGTTTACTATCAAATAGCATAAACTCATAACCTACCTCCACCGAAGAATCGAAGTAAAGCAAACTATTTTTCCAACATTTTTCCTTCTCCTCAATGCCTTCAAACCTTTCCAATCTATCAAATGTATATATAAAACTTGTAGGTTAACGAGCCTACAACCACTCATATCATATTATGTCTAGCCTAGACCCAAAAACTCACCTAACTCCATAATCAATTTTCTAAAGTTCAAACGTAATGGTAAATCAAATTAATTCCTCCAATTAGCATAATTTTAATGGTATTCAACTAATACACTACTCTTAATATTTAATTACCTATCTCAATATATTAAAACATAAATTTATAATATAATAATGTAAGAAACCTTAAAATCCCATCAAATTGTACGACCCAATACTCAACTTTCAACATACAATAGGCAGAACCTTATTTCTTCTAGTGATTCCCTCATAATTGTTCAATTATGTCCACTATCTTATTCCATTCCATAATTAACACCACACATATGAAAAATATAACAACAACAATATTTAATTGATAGATTATTTATGTCCTTAAATTAAACCATGAATTCAATTGGAACGAACCATCACAATTGGTTGCAATGGCAGTGCATACGTCTAACATCCATAATTTAATTCTCTCACCCT
Source organism: Solanum peruvianum (assembly GCA_027705065.1). Taxonomy (NCBI): domain Eukaryota; kingdom Viridiplantae; phylum Streptophyta; class Magnoliopsida; order Solanales; family Solanaceae; genus Solanum; species Solanum peruvianum. Next base: position 46,743,011 of record JAKWJD010001761.1, read on the forward strand.
AACAAATATGATACCATAAACTAAACTCATTAAACATACAGATATATATTATACCCATCAACACATATGCTTACTTCATAAAATAATATCACAGGAAATCAATAGATTTATGGAACGCAATCTTGTCTCAACCCAACGTCACTATTTACACTAACAATTGTCTGGTCCCTAATTTACAAAATCAATACACATTAGAAGGAACAACATGCAACGTAAACATTGTTAATTCAACTTAATTTTTATCCAACTCAATTAATATTAATATTATAATAATAGGATTTCCACCTATTCAATATATACATATATATTAAAGACTAACCTTTTACTATTTCTTTACGCACATAAAGTAGGAGGCAGCCACCCTCTTCTTGATCATTTTAGGATATTGGTCGCCCTAGATTGTTTTCCTCTATTTTTCTCTTTTCTTTTCTTCAACAGATTATTTATTATCCTAATTATCTAAATGCTAGTCATAAAAGTGGTAAAAGTGACCCACTACTTATTTAATAATATTTTCTTTAATAACCAAATAATTAAATTAGTAAAACCACCCCACTAATTTAATAATTATAATTACAAATAATTCAAAATACCCATTTAGAACCTATAAAAAAGTATTGTATGAAATAAAAAGTTCTAGTACTCTAAACGATCAAAAAGATCATTACAATAGATACCAATTTACCCATCATTCGTTATCGAATGATAAAAAAAATAGGCGAGTGTGAGAAAGGGCACAAGAATCGACAAAAATATGTGAAATATCTTTTGTGAATTTCATACTCAGCCTCCCAACGCCTTACCTCAAATGCACCAAACCAACCAATGTAAGAGTTACATCGTTTCTCTTAATATGCCTCAGATATGGTCATATCCATACCTAAACTCAAGTAACAACAAAAGGTATTTTCTATAACCATCAAAGCTAATAATAAATACATATGAAACATGTTCTCAAGGACCTTGGAACAACCATGAGGTGAACTTCTTTTTTTCCCCACATAATCACGATAAAATGTTGAATCAATACTGACTCCAATCAGAAGTGAACATGAACCAACCACCAGACACTCATAATGCACAAATCACCAACTTAGTCCATATTATAATTGCACAGATACTTGGTTTATCAAACCCAACATCCACTAAAGATAATACTTTAATACAAACAAAACCTTATGACCACATGATCATCTTCCTTACTCCCAATCATCATTAATGTAAATCACTCTTATCACATATATGTTCAAACTATGACTATTTTTCTTTCTATTAAAGCATTTAATGACAAATATGAGTCCCAAACAAGGTTAATAACACTAATTTCAAATTTTGGTAGTACATTTTAATTGAGATAAAACTATTAAATCACTCTCAAAGTCAACTTCCCACCACTTTCAAATACCATCCTTTAGCTACCATTTAACACCATCATATACCTCATGTAAATACTTGGGTATTCTTGGTCACTCAAATTATTTTGAATACTATAAGCTCATAACCTGTATTCACCATCAAATGTCTATGTAACGCATCTTAACATTCTATGTAGTCCCATCAGTAGAGTAGTATTAACCCAATTCTAAATGCTTAATAACCAAGTAGAATTAGAACTTACCTTGTATATCATTCTTTAGTCATCTATCATAATTTGAGTAATCTACCCCTACATAAGCACTAAATTTTTAATACCTCACCATTTTCCACCCAAACAAAAAAACAATATTTGTAATAAAAGTAAATGATAAACTCCTTGTATGTTTATGTTGAACCAATCCACACTTCACAATCATATCTATGCTTATAAAAGAAAATTCATTCAACATTAAACTTTTAACCATGGGTCTATATATGAGAGGTTTGATTATTTTACCTTAAATTATTCCCATGACACAAAATCTAAATATCATGAACTCTTCAATACATCAGACTCTTGTTCCTTTTGCTGACTCGCTTACCAATCTTATTATGTGGCCAAAATCTCTTAACAATTTTTACTTTAGCCTTTAGATTAATACATTACATGAAGCCCCCTTTGGTCCTTTAACCATCAAAAGTAATCAAATTTTCTTCTCAAACTATACACGAATTCTTCCAAATGCTCCCTAATCAATTAAATTGATCATTTCTTATCTTAAAATTTCCTACCTTGATAAATATACCACACGAATGTATACATACTATTGAAATTTTGAATTTTGAATTCAATTATGCAACCTAGTCACCTTATTAATCAATATAAGCTCATACCTTGAAGATATTTATAACTTTGGGTATCGTAGATTATTATTGGTCGTCTTTATATCGCCCTTACCTTATCCTTCACTAAAAATTCAACCATACTTAATAATAAATTCAACAATACAACATAACTTATCATCCCACTCAAGGTGAACGTTTATACACACTTTTCTGAAGTCTTACTCAATAGCTTTTAACCAATTTTATAAACACGTGACAACAAAACCATGACCATATTAAAATATATGAAACCACATGTCATAAAATCCAATTATAGACCTCCAAAATATACCTCTTTATCCCTTGCAATTAGAGAAAATATTTTTGTTCTCACCTCTTTCTGAAGATTGCACTATATCCGAATTATTATATATTATATATATATATATATATATATATATATATATATATATATATATATATATATATATGTATATTACTGTTACTATTATTTCCCATTATGACTCTAACTCTTATAAATTCAATTCAAGTGGTGTCCCCACTTCTCCTTACACTTTCCATACATGCTTTCAAATCGTTAGTACCGTACAAAAACTCGTTCAACCAACAATCGTTATTATATAATTTCATCTCAGTCACACTCCCTCACGAATTTATCATCATGCTCAGTTATCCTTTGTCATCACCACAAAGTGAACCTTTTACTCGACCTAAAACATAAACTTAGGTATACCAATCAAATTCAAGTGACAAACCATGTTTTATATACTCTTTCTTACAAAAAATTTCAAATACTTCACCGAAGTATACTTATTAGGACTTTCTTTCCCTATAAATTTGTTCGATTGAAGCTTAAGATAAAATCACCAGTCCTCCATATGATTATACCGATACTTTTTTTGTCAAATTCCACGTACTCTTCACATCATTAAACTTTCTACATCTAAAGTATTATGAAGTAGCAACTATATAACTTAACACCCAAAAAAACAAAAAGTCTGTTAGTTATACCCAACATATGAAAGTTAAAAAGAACCTCTTTTCACTCATAAAAAGACATTATAAATCGTATAGATGATATATGGACACCATCATAATAGCACAGTAGTAGCTATACAAAATCATACACCCACATTTTTTTTGTTCTCTTCTAAACAAATAATTAGCTCATCATTAGGTCATAAATGATCCATTAGTTCTTGTCCCCAAATTTTATATAAGGATACGACACCATCAATTCATAATATATAATGTAAAAACACTATTTTCCTTCTAACATATCAAATGTACATGAATTGAACTGATGTAGTTCCTAACTGAAGCACAGAGATGATGATACAACATATTGAGCTTCTTGCAAACGACTTAATATTTCTCTTTATTTAAATGTGTAACCTAGTGGTCATAAGTCATTCTTATATATGGACCACAACATATAGATTATCATATAAATTATGGATTGAATCATCACTCACCGACTAAATTAATTATATAAAATAATCCCCTCCATCAAATCAATATATTTAAATCAATATTTTAAAAATATACCCATTAAATAATTAAAAATATCTTCAAATTCTTTCTGTGTTTACCCGCAATATATTTGCATTCTTTTAAGTAGATAACAAAAGATACACACTTCATAACTCTAATAAGTAAACATCAGTATTGTTTAATAATTGTACCATGACCCTCGCTGATATACACTCAGTTTATAAAATTGAAGTAGTGATTCTAACTTCACTTAGCGCAACATAGTTTCATAATTCACTGAGCAATCTATATGCGTTACGAAAACTTCACTAACTTGTATTTTTCTAGTAATGTTTTTCATTATCTAGCCTTACCTTTATGAAACTTCTGTAATGTTTTGACCTTATCAACGTCATCTGTATCACCCTCTCTACCTCATATCCCTCAAAGAAAGGAATATATACTTCACCGGGAAGAAAATGGAAAATGGTACCTTAAGTCATACATACTGTCTTCATTAACCTACACTCAACATGAGACGATCACCACATTTTGCGTATCTTCAAAATTAGTACGTCACAAACTTAACACTAAGCCTCTCCATTATATTCATTTTATGAAGCAACTCAAAAAATCAACAATGAAGGCATAAACATCTTCAGAATCGATATCCATGAAGAATAAGGGTTTCAACCTTATGAACTTAATAAAAAACCATCCTAGTCACTGGTAAATGAATGCCTATAGTGAATCATTGAAATATATCTATTTTTAAGGGCATATGTTTTTTTCTAGTCATGTTATTTCAACTTATAAAGTGCTAACCATGTGTAAAATAGAGTGAACAAGTTCATATACCAATTTTTATCACTTGGACTAATTAGATTCAAGTCGTAGCACGAAAGAAAAAAAGAATGAAGTTTTCCTAAAGTCTTTTAGCCTCTTGAATAAAAGAAAACGCGTCCCCTTATCGTTCCGCAAGACTCTAGTAGACCTATCCTTGTGTGATGAGATCATTCAACCTAACGCTCTGATACAAAGTTTGTCACGACCCAAAATGAGTCGCGAGTGGCACCCACACCTATAGTCTTAAGTGGGCGAACCAACCAATTTAACCTAATTACAAAATAAAGGCATAACGCGGAAACTCAAGTATTACTAAATGTCATTTTGCAAAACCTGAAAGTCATCACATCAAGGAGATCTAATCTCTAATACTAACTCTAAGAATATCAAACACACCAAAATAAAAGAATAAAATGGTATGTGTCCGAACGTATAAGACATCATGTCATGACCGAGAGAACCCTACACGATCTTGAAGGGATAGCTCACCATGGAACTTGATATGCAGGAGGCTGACTAGAGCTGAGGGAAATCAGAAATCATAGTTACACTCGCTGCATTTCATAAAAGGAAAACAAAGAAGAAAAAAAGTAGGGTTCAGTACGAGGCAACATATACTGAGTAAGTATCATCACTCAACCAAAATTAGTAACTAATATACAAAGAATAATAGTATGAACTCAAATATAGCTCTCTTAACATGTGATAAGCAACAAAAAACATGAAGAAGTGTCAATAACAATAAAGTAAGCACGTTTTAAGTCAATAGTATCAAGATCACACATGAGGACTCGTGCCTCCAAACCAAACCATTTCGGGAGTTGAGTTCTCAGAGATTGAGTATCTTCCATTAATTTAACATATTTTTCCTTTGATATTATCGCGTCGGAACGTGACACCCCGATCCAAGAATATCGTGTCGGAACGTGACACTCAGATCCAAGAATACCATGTCGGAACGTGACACTCCAATCCAAAAATACCGTGTCAGAACGTGACACTTCGATTCAAGAATACTGTGTCTGAACGTGATATTCCTATCCAATAAATACCATTAATTTATCATTCAATATCACCACTTTTTCATTCGTTAATGATATTTCATCGAGCCTTCTTTATTTAAGGCATTACTTCGATAGAGATGGTTTAAGATTATACATTCCACGGTTTCGGGATTTCATACAAATCACAAAAAAACACGACCAAGCCACACAATCACACAATCAAGTACATAGAAAACTTCACAATATCATTCAATGCATATCAGTCACTATTAAGAGTTTACTATCAAATAGGTAAACCATAACCTACCTCCACCGAAGAACCGAAGTAAAGAAAACTACTTTTCCAACATTTTTCCTTCTCCTCAATGCCTTCAAACCTCTCCAGTCTATCAAATCTATACATATAACTTGTAAGTTAACGAGTCTATAAACACTCATATCATATTATGTCTAGCCTAGACCCAAACACTCACCTAATTCCATAATCAATTTTCTAAAATTCAAACCTAGTGGTAAATCTAATTAATTTCTCCAATTAACATATTTTTGATGATATTCAACTAATACAACACTCTTAATATTTAATTACCTATTTCAATATATTTAAACATATATTTATAATATAATAATGTAAGAAACCTTAAAATCCCATAAAATTGTACGACCCAATACTCAACTTTTAACATACATTAGGCAGAACCTTATTTCTTCTAGTGATTCCCTCATAATTTTTCCATTATGTCCACTATCTTATTTCATTCCATAATTAACACCAGACATATGAAAAATATAACAACAACAATATTTAATTGATAGATTAGTTATGTCCTAAAATTAAACCATGAATTTAAATGGAAAGAACCACCACAAATGGTTGCAATGGCAGTGCATACGTCTAACACCCATAATTTAATTCTCTCACCCTAACTTATATGATACCACAAACTAAACACATTACACATACATATATATATATATATATATATATATATATATATATATATATATATATATATATATATATATATATATATATATATATATATATATATATATATATATATATTATACCCATCAACACATATACTTACTTCTTAAAATAATCTCACTGGAAATTAATAGATTTATTGAAGCCAATCTTGTCTCAACCCAACGTCACTATTTACACTAACAATTGTCCATTCCCTAATTTTAAAAAATCAATACACATTAGCAGCAACAAGATGCAACTTAAACATTGTTAATTTCAACTAATTTATTATCTAACTCAATAAATATTAATACAATAATAATAGGATTCCACCTATTAAATAAATACATTATATAAAAGACTAACCTTTTACTATTTCCTTACGCACATGATGTAGGAGGCATCCACCCTCTTCTCGATCGTTTGAGGATATTGGTCGCCCTAGGTTGTTTTCCTCTTTTTCGCTTTTCTTTTCTTCAACAGATTATTTACTTTCCTAATTATCTAAAGACTAATTATAAAAGTTGTAAAAGTGACCCACTACTTATTTAATAATATTTTCTTTAACCACCAAATAAATAAATCAGTAAAACCACCCCATAAATTTCATAATTATAATTACAAAAAATTCACAATACCCATTTAGAACCTATCGAAAATTATTTTATGAAATTAAAAGTTCTAGTACTCTAAACGATCAATAGGATCGTTACATAAATTCAACAATTCTTGTGAATTCAGATATAGAAAACATTTACTTTTCATTGAAAAACATAAATCTAGGGTTAGGAAGAAAATCCGTTTTGTAGAGTAAAAACTCTTGGAAAAAGGAATCCTAAGAGTTAAAACCCATACCTTATAGATGAGGAATCCATGAAATCTTGATTGGAAACTTCGAAATCTTCGTCCTACTCCTTAAACTTTTCTTGTTCTTCAATGGAGTTTGAAAAAGAGAGCATCCTTGAGGGATTGAGAGAATTTCGTTTGATTCTGATTTGGGACGTGTAATTATGATACAAAACTGACCTAATATCAATATATACACTTCCCAAGACTATTCCTTTTGACCCTCCTCTTAAATTACCATAAACGTGCCTCCTAAATTGACTACAACTTGGAGAACATTTGACGTAGTCAAATGTGAAATTTTTCCTAAGAATTTAGTTTAGACGCTTTAAATTAATTAATTAAATGTCTAATTTTATTTATTAAGCGGACTAGGTTAATTAATAAAGTACCCCTAAGTCATTGGAACCATAATTAACCCTTTTGGACCATCCTAGGTTAATTACTAGGATGTTTCTTGAGTTATACTAGGTTAGTGTAAGAATTTCGACTTGACCCATTTAATTTAATTAATTAAGTTTCTAATTTAATTAATTAGGTGACATATGGTAATAAATAAGGTACCCTTATTTCTTTTGGACCATAACTAACCTTTTAAACCATCATAGATTAGGTACTAGGTTGTCTTTTTCTTGTCTTAACCGAAATCTGGAAATTACTTTGTGATTTTGGTTTTTTTTCTTTTAAATTAATTAATTACGATTAAATTTATTAATTAGGTAACCTAGGGTAATTACTAAAGTATTCCTAAGTTTTTAGGACCATAACCAACCCTTTGGACAATCCTACGTTAGGTACTAGGTTGTCTTTTGCTTGCCTTAACCGAAATCTGGAAATTGCTTTTTGATTTCGGTTTTTTCGATTTAATTTAATTACTTAATTAACCTAAGGTTATTACAAAAGTATCTCTAAGTTTTTAGTACCATAACCAACCTCTTGGACCATCCTATGTTAGGTACTAGGTTGTCTCTTAGTTAGCTTTTTGTCTTAATGTCACCAGGTTAGGTCTTAGGTTGTCGGATCCCTTAGTTAGTTATTTTTTTGTTGGTCCTAGGCTAGTTAGTATGTTAAGGGCTTTAGTTAGGATCTTGAATCAGTTAGGGAGCTTGGCCCCACGTGATCCTACACGCCTGCCCCTTGACAACCCTAATTGATTCAGTTGGGGCTTGTGTCTTGGTCGTTAAAAACATGTTCTTGCGTATGTGTTGCTTGTAATTTCCTAACTAATTATGTTCGATGGTTCATTTGGAATGTTTACTTATTGTCCCAAGATCCTCACTATGTCCTTGGTGAATGGTTAATCTACATGATCATTTTAAATGATCATGTGCTATGGTACCTAGGCTTTACACGGATGCGTCGTTGTAATGTGTGTATTAATTGATTACGAATTTTATCCTAGGGACTTCATTGCAGGTGCAATTCCTTAATAAGCTTGAATTTTATTTTAAATACTTGTGTATATATATATAGAAATTGGCTAATACCCTTAAGCAAATATTATATTTTATGCCCAATATTTCTCAATGTGGGGCATTGGGATGCCCATGTATCCCAATACCTATTCTTAACACATAATTGGCTCTTTACTAGATATGTACATTTTTTTGAAACAAAATTTTAAGCATTGTTAAAAAGTATAAGCTCTAGTCTAAGTCATGGAATTTCCGAAGTGTTACAAACTTGTTTTATAGAAGAACGATAATAGGGTAAGTAACAAAGAAAAGAAGGTGGAAGAGGTCGTAAAATCTCCAATGTTAAGGCACCCATTCCTCAAAATAAATTACCATCTCCATTTAAAAAAATGTTGAAAAAGCATAATAAACATGAATGCTTTGCTAAGTTTCAATCTCCTTATACAGGATCACATTAATCTACCGTTGAATGATACCTTTTAGGGTATCCCTAAGTATGCTAAATATGTGAAGGATATTTTGGCTATCAAGCGAAGGCTCATGGAGTATGAAAGTGTAACACCACTTAGGAGTACAACTCTATAATCATAAACATATTGCCCAAAGAGTTAAAAATTTAGGTAGTTTTACAGTGCAATTACAATTGGACAAAGTGTTCATGCCCGGGATTTGTATGATGTAGGGGAGAGTATAAATTTTTTTCCCTTATCCTAAGGTTGGGTATTAAAAAACAAACCACTAATATTATCCAATTCACCGATAGATCTATTTCTAGGCCTGAGGGGTAGTAAAAAATGTGTTTGTTCAAGTAGGGTCATTAATTTTTTCCAGTAAACATTGTGACCTTAGATTTTGAACCTGATGTTGAAGTTTCATTCATATTGGGACTACCTTTCTTAGCAACGAGAAGAGTATTGATTGATGTAGCAGCTGATCAAGTAACTATGAGGGCTCATGGCAAGGTTGACATATTCAATGTTTAAAGCACATTGGGACCTAATAGTAGAATCACAATTAGTTTTTCCTGAAGGTCCTTTAGAGAGACTTTTAGTCGGTCATGAGGTAGATGCAGATTTTGAGGCCCAAAAGATAGAGACATATTTGAATCTTGCCCTTCTAGAGGCTCACAAGCGGAGAGTGGAGCCATTAAAGCAAGAGTTATACCCCCCACCCACCAAATACATCAATCGAAGAAGCTCCCAAGATGGATCTAAAAACACTACCGTTTCACCTTAGGTATGCTTATTTGTTATACTTTTTGTAGATTTTTCTTAAATACGGGTTGAGGCACCATTGAGGATCTTAAAGTCTATGAACAAAGCAATTAGATTGTAGATGGTTCATACTTATGGAATTAGTTCAACAATATATATGCACAAAATATATGGAATAAGATCACAAAACAAGTGCTCAACATCAATGCCGACTAAATCATTTGAATAACGAAGTGGTACGTAAAATAATGGAATTATGTACCCAATCTCTGATAGAATATTGTAAGTGCAGTACAATGTGTTGCTAAGAAGGGAGGCATGTGTAAGACCCCAAAATAAGTTACGGTGTCTAGATCCTAAAATTATTATATTATGGTTCTAAACTCCTAAAATTACATATAATATGGTTTAGATACAGTATGTAAAGTTTGAGGTGATTTGGAAGTCAAACGTCATGGGACGACTAAGACGTTCGACGACTTGTGACCTATGTGCCTCATGTGTCTATGTGTGTTTATACATTGTATGGCATGCATTTATGAAGTATTAAAATGATTTATAATAATTCTTACAGGCAATATATGATGTTTTGTGAAGTTTGGAGGTCAAATGTCCAAGTACGTCCAAGACATTTGATAAACAGCCCTTAAGACGCTCAACTGTGTCTTGATGGGGCTGGCCTGTTTGGACGTGTCACGTGTATTTTTTTTTTGGTGAAAATAATGAGGGAGGTCTAAAAATTGTTAAAGTTTGTATTTATGTTTGAAATGTCAGGGTACGACTTCTAAAGGGCCCCGCAAAAGGGACCACAAGAAGGACCAAAGGCTGTCGAGACACTGCGCAGTGTCAATCGATGAGACAAACGCAGCCCAGTTGGTTGACCAACGGACCATTGGTGGGGTCTCTTTGATGGAAAATTATCTTTACCAAGGATCATGCAAAGAAGTGGCCGAGGTCCTATCGACAAAAGCCACAGACGGCCCGTCGATTCACCTACGTATGTCGATGGTGTCGTCAATGGTAGCATGAAACTAGTGCCTTGCACAATTTTTTATTAAGGGGTGAATGGATAATTCACCGCACGTCCTAACCTGTCTCTAAATCGACTTATTTACCTAGAACATGACCAACCCATTCCCAATCCCATTCACTAGAATTGAACCTTCCCTCCAAAACCAATTCTCTCTACTAACCTCCATTGTTGTTGAACTTGAAGAACCACTTCTAGATTGTATTCTCATGGGTTCTTCACCAAGTTTTTGATGTTTTCCACTTGAAAAAGGTATGGTGATCTTCATATCCAACTAGCCATTCACTTGGAGAGTTCTTCTAAATATTTTCAAACAAAGTTTCATGATCAAAGTTCTTCTTCTTCAATAAATTTATTGGTTCTTTCTAAATACATTTTAAATGGTTAAATAATGATAAATTGATGTTAATATATTTGTTTTAACTTGATTTTTAATCTAATTGCATGATGAACCCATGTCCCTTCCCAAAATCGATTTAGCCCTTGCATGGGCAGTGTGATCATGAATTATAAATAGTTGAATTGCGATTCTCTTATGTTAAATTGTCAATATCTACTGTTATTTACGTGAATTTATGTCTGATTGATGATGAAGGATCAATGTATGAAGGTTTGAACATGCCTAGCCTAGTGATCAGTGTGATCACTATAATGTGGGTCCTTAATTGTATAAAAGTTGATTTCGATCATGTTAAGTTGTTTGTATCTACTTTTTTAGGTTAATATCATGTTTGAATAATGGGTTTTGAATCTTGTATGATAAAAGTAAAGAAGCCTTATATGAATTGAACTAGGTTCTTATAGTCTATCAAATGGTAACTTATGATCTTGATGTTAGGTTACTTGTCTTGTATCTCGATTTCATGGTAATTGGTTCATGATGTTGTATGGGGTCCATTGTATTTGATCTATTGCTTATAATATTGTATAATGATTAATTATGTGTTGGTATCCAATGTGGATTAATGCTTAAGGACTTGATCTCTAATTCCTCGTTATTGGAATTCCATGATTGTTCACTGTAATCTTGACCTCATGGAAAATTGTAGTAGGATTTCTTCTAAGCCATAGTATCTTTAAATACTAACTTTTAGGTGTATTATTTATTAATTGTGAGCATGAATTATGGAATATTTAAGTGTGAAAGAATTGACAAGAGATTAACTTCCCTTCAAATTCTATAAAATTATAATGCCATGAACATAATGTGATCTCAATTTGGGGTAGATGAAGCATGATTTAGTGTATATTACTATGTCTTTATCTACTCCTATAGAATAGATTTATTGTAATATTATGAAGTCTAATCATTGTAATCACAGTAAAGAATGTTAGCAAGTGATTTATAACTCTCTACCCTCTGGTAGAAGTGTAATGCCTTGTATTATGTTATAGTATGACCCTCTAGCAATTTCTACATGGGTTTTTCTATGCTTAAAGTGCCATTAGATACTTCACTATACATGTATTATTGATGAAATTATGTATTGATAAATGTTGATCAAATAGGGTTGTTGAATCGGTAAGGCTACTCTTCCTCCCTACTTTTCAATATAATGTTGATGAAGCCTAGTTTGGCATTCTTTGGTATGGTCCACTTATGGTGAAGGTGTTTAATTTATTGTCACTATTTATGTGATGACGATGGCCTTGAAGGCAAATTGATGATTATATGAAGGAGGGTTTATGATGATCACCTTATGTGTAACTTGTGACTAGTCTTCTTCTCTAGTTGTGACTCTAGGTTATGTAACTATTGTTATGGGCATGTAAAATTCTATTTTATATGTACTTTATGCCTATGATGAGGTCTTATAATTATATATGTGATGTAAAGCTAAGATAGGTACATAAAGACTAAAGCTTATTGTAAAAATGTTGTAAGTCATAAATAAATGAGTCTTATGCTCTGCTAACCATTCAATGGTGTTGTGTGATGTATCATTCACTAGCATTACTTTATAGATGTACTATCATAGGTAAGGGTATGGGACATTGACTATGTATTAAACATGTGCACCTTGATGGTATAGTTCCTAGGTTGGTCTTGTAAGGACATGCATAGGATTGTATGAACATGTTATGACCATCATTTATATGTTATGATGTTAAGTATATGATATGATGAAGTATTAATGTGCATAGTGTCTTTGAGTGCTGATATTAAAGTATTGCTCATATAGGTATGCATATAGAACATTTATGGACTTATTGTGTTATGTGAAAGGTTTGCACACATATATGTATACACACACACATGAATGATGAGCTAGTCAATAAAAGAGCCTTGAAAGGTGTTCTCAATTGTATCCTAAACTAGATGGTTCTAACACTTATGCTATGTCCATGTGATAGGATCTTCTCACATGATTTAGGTTGATGAACTTTTATCTATGGCCTGTGAGAGAATCATATGAGGGGATGACTCTCGCAAGCCTATATTTTATAAAGTAATGTAATAATGACTTTTCAATAAAGGGAACTTAGCTTAGCACCGAGTGAACTTGAATATGAGTGTTGTCTCTTCCCGATGTGGGAAGGTAGGTCACCATAAACCTCACGAGGTGGATAGACTCATGACCCAAAAGGGTGTTAGAGTGATGTTTCCATAAGTGAATAACCATAATGCCCCATCTTACATAAAGAGGGTTTTCATGTGTACCTCCAAGTTCCATAACTATGCTTGCCACATAGGATCTAGAAATGTGATATCACCTAGTATGCTAGCAGGTGTTAATGTTCTACTTTTCCTTGGTAAGAACACTTTCCATTGGTGTAAGGCTCTACAACACCAAATTCCATTTTTAGCACCCATGGTCTTAGTGTGGGTTAAGGCAATAGATTCCCTATAGTAAAATAGACAATGGAAGTGAATGACTAGGACCCTTACTAGGATGACTTAAGTGATCTTACTTAGGATACGTGAAAGTAATGAACCCAACTATACATTGCACAAGTAGCTTCTTAGGAAGTCCTAGAGAGGTCACCTAATTTATATGATTATGATTATGTTTCTATACATGTCATGGTAAAATTTGTCTACTTTTTATGAAGATGTTCATGGTATGAGTATACATTATGGGATTATATCCTGATATGCACGATGTTGGTCTAAATGACTATATGGTGAAGGTCTTGTATTGACATGAATGTAGTTATCTTCACTGACATGTTGATGTATGAATTGAATGTTAAGGTTTGTGGTCTCATGAAGGGATTACTAAGAATTTATGGGGCTATGGGGCTTCATATGCTCATTGCACCAATAGACAAATATTGGGGTCATGAACTAGGCCTTATAAATAAGGTATATGAAAAGAAGTAAATATATGTGTAAATTGGTGTAGTTTACCATAAAGGAAAAGGAGTCTTGACTTAAATGTGTCTTTGATGTATTATGTTTATATAATGATATGTGTTGGTTTGTGTAGGTTGTATGTATTATTTCTTTGTGACCTTAAGGTGATGCTTTGCACCAAGTATCACTAGGGGTTACTTGGGAGGTTAATGAATAAAAGAGAAGATAGTTCACTGTTAAGGGAAATTAGCTCACTGTAAAGTGACTTCAATTATGGCTTAAATTTTAAATATGATCTTATATAATGTTTGGCCTTTGAATATGTGTATATGATATATGTGAATGATATAAATGCAATTGTCTAAAGATTTTACGAAGATTTACTCTAAAAGGCATGGAGTATGATTTTGAAGAAAATGTCCCTTTTAAATTCATATTTTTGCATGGTTGTCATACTTAGTGCATTCTCTTACTAATCCCATTATTCTCTACTTTTTACACAAATTGTAAATTATGGATGCTTAAAGGATTCCTTGAATGTTGAGGAGCTTGATATGTGATTCCCAAGATCAAGGAAAGTAATCCTTAAGTCCAAGGATGCCATAATGTTTATATACTGTGAAGTTCTTAAATGTTTTATAGTTATATCTTAAATTTTAAGGGTCGTGTCCCTAATTTTTACTAAAGTTGTTGAGTCTAAGATGGCAAAGAGACTTAGAGTCTATCTATGTAATATGATATTTTTATATATATGTGAAGTAATGTTCTAGAATATGATGTGCTAAGAGAGCTTTAAATTTTCCGCTAAATTTACTATGACAATGCGATGAATGATAAATGTGGGCTTGTATAAGACCTCCGAGGGGTCAAGTATGCCATGTTACTTCTAGGGTGTGGTCCCCGTATGTGACAAACGTGGTATCAAAGAATGAGCTTTTTAAAAGTGGTTTAGAGTCCAAAAAGTCTCATATTACCACGTCTAGTAGATTCTTGTATCATTGGTGGTGATTCGTGACACATCAAATGGTCCGAGAGGATATAGGATGATAGAGTTTCCATTCTTCATCATTCACATATCGTGCCACATAACCTAACTCTATAAGATCTTTCTCTTATGTTTTCTTGTCCAGTGGTCTTTTTAGATTTAATTGCTCGGATGAGATTGTTCTCTATGATTGAGGGAGAAAAGGTGAGTTTAAATATTTACCTTGGTTTTATGGTTGAATTAGTATGTGTGAAGGTGAATTTTGGCAAGTTCTGACGATGTGATGCCAATTATGGATAAATATGAAATTTATGTGAAATAGCATGTTTTATTGATAAATGTATGTCATGATATAGTTAAAGCATGTTAGAAGTTATTATGATTAAAATGATTTCTTTTGGAATGATAAATTCCCAAATGGTTTTACATGATGGTAGCCTAATACTATGATTTGAATTTGAAATGCTTAGTGACTACCTATAGAAGCACGGTACCCTAAAAATATGTGCTGAAATGTGTTAAATGTTTCCTTTTGTATCAATGTGGTCTTTGATGAGTTGCTTAGTATGGATTGGATTTAATAGTATAGACTTGATCCTAGGTGTGATGATAGTATGCTTGTCTATATAAAGTTTTGTAGCTCACATTGTCATACTTTTCTCATCAATTGCCTAAATGTTGCATTTTTTGGAATTTTGGATCACGTTCACTGTAATGCTAGGAACCTTACTTTAAGATTTTTGGGAAACCAATTAAATTTTTCTTTGATGGAATATTTTTTGAAATGTCTATAGGAGGAAAGAAAAGCTTTGAATAAGAGTGATGGAAAAGTAATGACATGTGCAATAGGAAGGTATAGTCACTAAAATGATTCCCAAAATTTTCACTCCCTTACCTTAAGTGGACATTACAACCAAATTGAATTCTTCTTGATTTCTTGAGAAGTATGTTGCGAAAGTAAGAAAACATTATTGTCAAGCTTATGGTATGTTGAGAAAAGTAAGACCCTCTTTTATAAGATTGAGTTGATTTTTTTGTTGAAAAATATGACTTGATTGATATTAAAATTACTTGAGTGAAAGTATTTACTAAATGAGAACAGGTGAGGGCATTCATGAAGGTGTAGGATTATCTAATTGGTGTTTTTGTTTGAGTTTGTATTAGCCCAAAAAAAAAATTGACAGAGTCATCCTTTTAGCAAGTACTATACTTATTGTTGTAAATTTATGCATCCATTGTGAACTACAAGATCATGATTAAAAATGTTTGGTTGATTTTAAGTTGGGTTGATAAGTCCAAGGGTTGTGAAAAAGAGTTGATAGTCTCGAGTTTATTTGACGATAAACAAAAGTCTAAGTGTGATGTGGTGATCTTAAACATATTCATATTCCTATGTGTCAATATTTGCCCCTAAATTGATTAGTGTTGGGAATGATATTAAGTTATTAGATTAATTTTTGGTGTAAATTGTGATGATTATGCTCTTACACACATAATTAGTGGTTTCAGGAAATCGTAAAATAATTGGAGATTGAACGAAGAATGAAGGAGAAAAAGACGTGCAAGAAAATGACTAAGTCTAAAGACCCCAGGTCTTGCAATACTAAGAGGCGTGTGGCGCCAAGGGCCAACTTTCGGAGACCCTTTTTAGGAGTTCTAGGTCCAAACATTCTAAAACCTTCTTTAGGCACTCTAAGTGGCGGGCCACGCCATGGAAAGACATTTAGAGGTGAAGCTAAATAGCGATGGATGCGCAAAGCACCAATCTTTTTTCTTTTTCAAGCTAAGAATCAGTAACTATGCTTCCTAATTGTCATAGGATTGGCTCTCAACGTTCCCAACTATTATAAATAGATCCCTAGGGATCCATTGTTAGTGTTAGACTTTTTAATTGGTGTGTAAGAAGAAGCATCATCGTTTGTAATATAATGTTTGTTGGTGTGTAAGAAGAAGAAACTCCTAAGGTTTTCTAATCGCAAGAGTGGCTAAACGCCCTAGTTCTAGATCTATAACTACAAAATGTTTGTTGAATATTATTGGTTTATGAAGATTTTCAGTTGTCAATACAACTTCCTTATATGCTCTTATTTTACCATTTTATGTTTGATAAATCTAAGATAAACATAGTTTCTAATGTTAAAATTGAGAGAGGTAGGATTAGATAGACGAGAAAATATAGATAGCTTGATCGACCTATTAACTTGAGGTGATTTATGTTCACTAGTGACACCCAGACGAACAACTCGTTTGACTACGAAAGAGAATGAAACATTAAAGCTCGTTAATTAGTTTATTTATCCCCGCTCAATGATGTAGTTATGTAGATAATTAGGATAGGCGACAAGAGGTGTGAAGCTCGACTCATATAATTAACCCTATAAATTAGTAACTTGACAACTGAAATAAGTTCTAAATCTATAATACAATACATGAGACTCAATACATGTTGTAGCCCTTGAATTGTCATTCATTTTATTGAAACATCATCTTAAATTCGTTCATATTTAGTTACATTTATTTAATTCATAATTACTAGTAGTTAACAATCAATAACAAACTGTTGGAAAGGTTACTTTTACTTTTATTTTTGGAATAGTTTTTAATATAAATTGATCATAAGTCCCTTGGGAACAATAACTCGTTTCATAAAAAATATATATTTCTTGTTCGATCACGTACACTTGCTTGTATATTTGAGAGCAACAATGCCCAATTACCAATTTTCATTGATGATGACCAATTAATGGAGCAACAAAAGGAATTCCAACCATTAAACTATTCCTTATTCCTGAATATGGATGTTGAGAACTAGTACAAAAGAGAGGATTTTGTAAACAATAATGACTTGGAGTTGAGGAAACTTGAATTTCATTCAAGGAACGTTTCTATAAAATATCAACTAATGGAGGAGTGTATAAATGAGGTTCAAGGCCTCTATATCCTTATGTTTTTATTCCACATATCCAAAACGACATTTCTCACCTAAGGGCTAAGAAGTATAACATGTGTCGTATATTACTTCGTTCTTTTATCTTTATACAACTACCCCTTGAGAGGAGTGGAAAATTTAATGCCATGTGAGGGGTACAATTCATAAGTTCAAAGTGGAATGAAAAGTGGTGAACTTACTTGTTTCGTGCGGCAACGTTAATTTAGGCGATTATTGGGATGCAACTCAATTTATACTATAACTTCTTATTTTATTTTCATTTTATTTGCATGTTTCGGAGAATTCTGAGTATCCAAGATTTGAATCTAAGGAGACGTTTTAGTTTAAGAGTGAGGAGTGTATGACCCTTGATTAATATAAAGAGAATATGCTACTAGCTACGCCTAAAGGCTTCAGGGAGTTTTCCTTATCTTTATCTTTTATATTTTATTTTATGCTTTGGGGACATAACATCTTTTTAAGTGTCCAGTGCGGGAATGCATTCCTAGTTTTTATTGTTTTATTGAATGTTTTTAATATTTTAGGATGGTCTCCTTGACTTTTTTGGGGGGTTCTTTTCCAAAGGATAGTCTATTTGAACCGAGTGTCTTTTAGTTTTTTAGAAATAGGTTATTTTTAGAGAAAATAAAAGAACCTTTTGATTGGTGTGATACTTATTATTTATGTCTAATTATTTAGTAGTACTTTCTTGTGAATGCTTGATTGATAAGGAAATTGTAGATTGTTTGATACCTAATATCATGGTTGTGACTTTGTATATAGCTTATTTTATTTTCTAGTTTGTTATGGTTTTGACTCATTGAGAATTGAAATTGATCCAACTTGATTGATACTTGTGCCATGTGTGGTGATATCTTGTTTATTCCATGTCTGCATCTTAGTCTAGAACTTTTCCTTCATGTTATTAAAGCGAAATAAAAAAAAATATTTCTTTGTTTAGGCGATAATAATATCCTTTATTTTATTTGTATGGTAGACTTTAGTCCTTTTTATATATTATATCATTAGTTATCATTTTTTAGCATGTAGCCTTTTGTTGGTAGCCACATTTTGACCTTGACTAGTTTTTGAATCCCTAGGTTTTGTACCTTACTTCCTTGAGCACTATAGCCTATACTCATCCTAATTATCAATTATGAGAAACAGGAATGATTGACTAAAAATGTAATCAATTATAGCTACAAAGTGTTAAAAACCCTCTTTGGAATATTGTGATGTGAAAAAAATTAGATGAATAAGAAGTTATATCATGAGGTTCCTTCCATGGACATCATGAACCGCACCTTAATTCTTGTAAAATACGTAAGTTGAGGGTGGCTATTATGAAGGAAAACTTTTTTAAAAAAATTGAAACATTCTTGAGATGTTGGAAATTACGTGTAAAATAATTATTGATGAGAGGACTATAAATAAAGAGAAGAAAACAATGGTTGATGAAGCTAAAATTGTGAAACTCTTAAGGAAGTGTAAGTTACATTATATAGTTTTCCAACCCGTCCCCTAGCCTACATTACAACCCATTAAAGTCCTATTTGATTCTCTTCAAACATACTTATTTTTAGGAGATATACTTAAAGGACAAGCCTATGGTTTTTTGTGCATACACGTAAATTTTATTTGTTAGTGTGAGAGTTGTTATTTATATGAAGTCCTTAATTGATATTTAATCTTTTTGAGTAAGTGGACTATTTCTTTAGGTGAGGGTACTTGTTTCATGACGGGTAGGTGATTTTATTAACTTTGTTTGATGAGAGTAGCTAAGTTAGCTTAAATTTAATGAGTTCAAAGTCTTTCCTTGAGGTAAGAAGGTTAGAGTTTCGTTTTTTATTTATATATCTTGCATAATGATTGATAAGTGTACTTGGTATTTTGAAATTGGTGTATGTCCTAATCGTTTTTATCAACCAAAGTGATAACATTCATCATATGAGTTTTTGATATGATTTTAGTTTTACTACTTGATCGCGGATGGGTAAAAGTTGAAGTGTGAGGTGTTAATGTGAGGCAAAAAATATAAATTTTAATCATTATTCACCTCACATCTGTTATTTATACTTTTCCTTTTCATCATGCATTTTATGAATTGTGCTAAATAGTGTGTTTTATTTTTAGGATAAAATTAGTGTGAAATTGAAAAGTTTGGAGCTAAAATTAATTTAAGATAAAAGATTGAAGAAGAAAATCAAACAAACAGGTCAATGGATTAAATTAAATATTATATTATATTTGTATATATAAAAGGTGTCAAATAAAATAAAATTGAAAAATAAAAAAGACGTACCTGAATTGGAGAAGCTCTGACACGTGGCACCAAGCGGCAGTAGAGTTTGAAGCGGCGAACAAGCGTACATGATTTCTTATTCCTCTAGGATTTGATTTCCCAATTTATTTGGACTCAATTATTTATTTGAAGTTTTCTATATCTATAAATTGTCCATATAAATAATTATTTTAAGGAGATCAATCTAGAAGGGGAGATAAATTATACGGAGTAGAGTCGTCAATACTTTTTAGGATTCTTTTCTTTTCTTCTTGTTTCTTAGATATTAGTAGATAAACACTTGTGTTCTTGGGTTGTATCTATGAATGGATTGTTGATTATAAAATCCTTTAATATGAATTGTTGGTGTTCACTATAAGTTACTTCTATATTCTTGTCTTCGTATTTCTTGATTGGTCATCTAGAGATAAATATATTGTCTTATGTTAAAATCAGGAGAGGAGAGTTCAGATAGACTAGAGAATATAGAGAGCTCGGTCCACCCATTAGATTGAGGTGATTAGTGTTCAAGAGTGACACCTAGAAGAACACCTTGCTCGATAATGAAATAGGATTAAATATAAATGCTCTCCAATTAGTCTCTTTATCCTCGATCAATGATGTAGTTATATAGATAACTGGAGTAGGCGACGAGAGATGTGTAGCACGACTCATACAACTTACCCTATTAATCATTAACTTGAAAAATAAAATTAGTTCAAAGTCAATAATATGATACATAAGATTCAATACATGTTGCAGCCTTCAGATTTTCCAACCATTATAAGTAATTTTGAAATTTTTTTTCGTGCATTATTTTATTTTGTAACTCTTAACTAAATAATTAGGCCAGCATAATTTAGTGAAATAGTTAATTGACAAGTCCTTTGGGTTTGATAAGTTGATTCTTTTAAAAGCCACTATATTACTTGCATGACGGCGTACACTTGCATGTGCGATTGGGGGCACCATTTCTTAATTTTTACTTAATATATATTATCATTATTTATTACTAACGAAGTCTTGAAAGTTAAAAAATTATTAAAACCTCTAGAGTGAGTCTCAATTGAGGATAAATAATACAGATTTAAGTCCTCTCGCATAAAAAATATAAGACATCAACATTGAGTCCTGGTGCACTGTGATAAAAGATGATGGATTCAAGTCCCATCGATTTTTGGCATAAGACCCACTAATATGGGTAAGATGATCCATTTATGTCTAATCATACCAAGAGGGGATAAGATATCAACTTCAAGTCTTGATACATCGTGATGAATTTAAAGATGTTGTGTTCAACTTTAAACGCTAATCTGACACATCTTTATATGAATAAGACATTGACTTTGAGTCTTAATGCACCATATTAACGATATAATTATGATGACTAAGGCAAAACAATGTGTGTATTTTTTAGGAAAAGTAGTCATGAACCCTATTTAATTTAAATCGCTTCATTCCCTTAGGTGAATATGATAGTTGTGTATATTAAGTATGAAAGAATACAAGTGATTAAATGATACATAAAACTGTGCAATGAGGTACTAATCTATCATAAGATGATATTTTCATGTGATTGTGTTTAATCCTTAAAGATAGATAACTTTTGATAAATTAGAAAATTATAGATTTATTCTCTAAAGTGAATGAGGTGTAAGTCACAATGCATGCAAAATGTGGAAAAGATCGTGGCCTTTACTCGTGAACTTGGTATCACCAAGAGTGTCTCTGAGAGGACATGTGTTATAGAAAAGTTTCATGTTTTATCTTCTGATTTGTATTGGATAAGAACTAATGTAATTGAAGCACACTCTATGGTAAATCAGAAGTTTACTAATTCCAATACTTAAATCATGAGTAACATCTTGAGGTTATAATGGTGAGATGAATTATAGAAAAATAAAATAAATAACTATTAAAGAACCTAAAGATTCTTTAAATGGTAATTTTTGTTTTACCACATGTTTGAAAGGCAAGTTAATTTAGTGACAATCCTAAACGAAAGTTGAGATTGAATCTCATGCGTTCTTGGAACGTATAAATAGGGATATTTATAGAACTATTTACTCACCCAGTGGGTTGTTTATATACTTCATGGTCCTAATTGGTGATCCTTTTATATGTTCTCACATGTTTCTATTGTCATCTAACAACTTTTACAAAATTATTGATACATATAATAGGATTACTAACAAGGATTTTTGATAATCAGATTAAGTCCATTCACCTTGATAACATTTTGAGTTTTCCTATCAATCATTTAATTAATGATTGATGTCTATAGATTGGGATTGAATAAACTAAATAATAAAGTGAAGGGGGTAGTAAACAATCTTATCAATACGGATATGCATTTTATCGAGATAGGATCACAACTCACCCTATGAAGAGGTAGAGTGGTTGATAAGAAATAAATATAAAATTTACTCGTAGAGTAATAAAATTTATATTTACTCATATAGTTGTAAATTAGAAATTTACTAAAGCAAAAAGTCACATGACATTTTAAACTTGGAGTTTACAAGTACTAATAATTTTATTAGTTGGCATTAATAATTTGGTAATTCCAAAGATGTGGATAGTGTTAGACACACAATAAAGAACTAAAATATTCTTTAAGAATTGTTTTTGTTTCTTGTTCTCATGATATGTTTATTGGATCAACAAATGCTGGGACTAAATCCCTATTCTAAAAGTATAAAAGGTGAATATGGCATCTTTCACCTATCATGTGATATGATAAAGAGATGAATTTATAATATAATCACATGTGCGTTTATTATCCAATGTACTTTGACATTAGCAAAATTGTATGTGAAACATAATTGAGTTAAGATCACTACTTTAAGTATATGAAATCAGGAGAAATTCATCTCAATAATATTGATACATATCCTAGGTGATGTGACATTCAATGTCTTAGATAAATACTCAATCATTGCTTATGAGGAAAACGTTATACAGTAAATATAACGTATTACATACAAAAGTGGTTGCATGCATTATGCATCAAGCCAATAAATTATTATCATTTTTTTTCCAGTAGATTGATGATCAGGGGTTAGATATTTTTCATGTAATAATTTTGATGTGTTATATGATTAATGAAAATACGATGACGCACAAAGATGGATTCTCGAAAATAGATTGAGGTATATGTTAGTCTAACATAAGGGGATATAAGAAGCAACATTAGAGTTGTGAATGCTCATATTGAATTTTCCTAATGAATAGAGTCGACGAGATACATGAGGCATAAAATAGTTATCGAATCTAAGTAACATATTCCTTGAAAAAAGGAAGAGGATCAAAGAATTAAAATGATCATAATAAGGAGACAATGTGCTCTTGAATAGCTTACGACATAACACTTCATGATACCTCATAAGAGCGGTACGTACCAGAAAATAGTGAACTAATAAGATCTCAATTATTTCGTACTGTGAATAGATACAAAATTCTATATCGTTGACAACATCTTTGATAAAATAAAGTGAAATATTATAAAAGATTATTAAGAAATGAATTATATGCCTATTAAAGCGTGCTGGAGTAGAAATAATTATCAAGTAAACAGTGGAATGATGCAATACTTGTATGAATAAAGCTTATTTTACTTGCAATTTAGGAATTATAAGATGTGATAAATTTAATATTGAATGTTGTAACTTGACAAATTTTATATGAACCGATGAGTTCAACATCTAAAACCATATATAAGTTTTTGAAGAACTTGTTTATTATCCTCATATATAGATCAAAGAAATCAAGAATCTTTTTTATTATTATGTAAGTTGATGAATTGAATTGAAACTCTTGAAGTGTTTTCAAAATCGAATCCATTATCTTAAACATATGATTCATAAAAGGAGATAGAAGGAAGAAAATTTCCTCAAACCTTTTCTACACTCAGGAGCTCTAAGGAATGGTGATATATATCAACATGCCACAGGTTTGTTCTAGTCACACTAGGTTGACCTAGTCGCCAAGTCTCTATAGACTACAACAGATTTCTACACTTATGAGCTCTCAATAATACTGATTTCTATCAACATTCAATATTTTTTTGACTGATGTTCACATTAGGAAAAGTTAATACATAATGTAGTGTTTTTGCCTCACAAGGTTTTTGTCCCCTCAGGTTTTCCTTGTAACGTTTTTAAAGAGGCATACATAATGTGTATTATTAGATGCGTACTCTTTTTCATTCACTAGATTTTTTCCAACTAAGTTTTATCTAGCAAGGTTTTAATGAGGCACATAATATACAAACATTCAAAGGGGTGTTATAAATATATATGTATTATAGTGAATGTATATTATTTGGAGTCCTTTCACGGAGTAGTTAGGAATCCTGCATGTGACAAAGTTGCGTTTTCCTTATAAATAAAGGGGTTTTCCTTCATTGTAAATCAGATTTGTAAATCTCAAAATATCCCTTATGATAATAAGAAGACTTCTCTCTTTTCCCATATCTTCTTCTTCTTCTAAATTTATGTAGTTTCGTAACAGAGGTAAATTTCTATGGTACCATTTTGCATACAAAACAACCATATTCATTTACAAAATCAAGTAAATTTATATATTTTTCTCTATTACTTGCACATTCACTCAGAACTTTTTTGATCTAAACAATTTTTTCCTTTATAAATTGAACATAAAATGTTAATCCACTAAACATTTGTATTTCATCATCTTATAATTCTTACATAATTTTGGGAAAATAGTTAAATGCCCCTCAAACCTACAAATCCAATTCTCAACTATACACTTATATTTCATGGTAGTCCTATTACCCCCCCCCCCTAAATTTTTTATTTTTGATATTTTGTGACCCTTAAATGCGGACTTTTCAAAGAAGGTGAATACATCTCTTGTAGGCGCATAAGGGTTCAACAAAAAGACATAAAATAACAAAATTGAACTAAATAGTCCAAGTGGCAGTCTCTCATTGCAGATTATATAATTAATTCATTTTTTAATTCTTTCCCTTTCTTTGTATCACAAAATTGTTATACCCATATTATGATTTCTTCAAGTTTTTTCTCAATGTCCTTCCATGGTAATCTTCTATATTTCGTCTCTAGTATCTCTGAATCAATTTGTAGCTACTAATTTATTCTTAGTTAATCTTACATTAAGCGTTTTTAACAACAATAATAACCTAAAGCATAAGAACCTTACATATGCAATGCTCAAAATGGAGTATTTCAAGTGTTTCCTTAAACCTTTATTAATTTAGGCAAAAAAAAAGAAAGAAGTTAAACCACAATGAATCGACATTGGTGAATTTGTAGGGTATGATTTCACTTTCAACTTGTGTAAAATAACAGAATTCTTGAAAACAATGAGAGTCTTGGTAAGTATGTTAGCATGTTGATTAGGGTAGGACACATGATGTAAGGAAATGAGTCCCTCCTGAAGCTTATTGCACACAAAGTGACAGTACTTTAATTCACTTTTTTCTTTCATTGAATAGAAGATATAAGCAGTATGTATGGCAAACTGACTATCACTATAAACAACAATGGGATAACTAATAGGTACAAACAACTAAAAAGCAACTTGTGAATCCAATTCAATTCTCCTAGATACCAGTTTTATGAGTGACCTGTACTCTATTTCAAATGATGACAATAAAATAGTATCATTTTTCTTGGACTTCTAGCTGAAGGAGATGTTGCGCAAGCAGGACTAGATAACCATTGTCTGATCTCCTTGAGTCTTGACAAGAACCCCAATCTGAGTCACGAAAGGCTTGTACTGTGGAGTTCGGGGTAATTAGAGAAATGCAATCCTGATTTAGGATCCTATTTACGATATCTGAAAAGATGATAAGTTGTTTGTAGATGTGGATCTCTATGATCTTTCATGAACTAACTTATCTATTTGACACTAAAGGCTATGTCCAATCAGAAATTAGTGAAAAAATTTTAACTTGCCTTTCAACTTAATATAAACGGTGGGATCAGTTCCTTCCTTGTCTCTTAGCTTGATAGCAGGATCAAGTGGAGAAGATTGAGGTATATAATCTAAAAAGTCATATTTTTTCAACAAATTCAAGATAAACTTTCTCTGTGAAACAAGAAACCCCTCTGTCGTATCATGTATCTCTAAGCCTATAAATTAATGTTGTTCGCCAATGTGTTTGATCGTGAATGTACTGTCAAGGTATAGTTTGAGTTGTGCAATCTCATTGTGTCTATGCCTGTCAAAATAACATCATTTACATATACTGCAAAAAATATTACCAAGGATCCTAACTTTCTATAGTACCGTAATTAGTCATAATGTGTGTATGTGTACCCCCTAAGTGATAGTGACTCAATCATCTTCGCATACCACTGGTTGCTTGCTTGTTTGAGTCCATATGGGAACTTATTTAGCTTGAAAACCAATCCAGGATAAGTAATTTTAAGACCATAGGCACTTTCATATTCACTTCTTAAGGGTCTCCATGAATAAATGCATTAATGACATCAAGTTGAAATATATCAACCCTCTCTTTAGAACATATGTCACTAAGGTTCTCAAAGGGTTCATCTTTGCTACAGGTGAGTAAGTATTAGTATAGTATCTATTAACTGGTTTTGTATGTCACGTCAAGGATTACCCCTTAGACGTAACCGACATTGTCGTCCGCTTTGAAGGCTAACATTGCTCTTAGTTTACATCATTACATTCATAAGTCGAATTTAGAGGACCTCCCCTACTTGGATGAGAAAAGGATCCAAGTCTTCTTCAAGTCACCTTACAAAACACTTCAATGACCGGAACCTAAAAATATTGGGGAAAAAGGAAGAAATGGGGTTAGTAAGCCACTTGTACTTAGTATGAGACCATATCCACATCTAATATCAAATAATGCTAAAAAGGGATATTTTATAAAGTATGCATTTTCCCAAAAAAAAAAAACCCGATATACACATCCAACAAGACCATACCAGTCAACATTTCATAATTGTTAAGTTATAGAAATTCTCCACACAATACCACAACTTTCAAGTCTAGTCAAGTCAACCTATCATATCATGTAGATGGATACATACTTGATAAACTCTATCACCAAGTCTTATTTAAACAATAACCATGAATAAGAACAATTCATTCTAACAAAGCAAGGTAACTACTAATGAATTCTTATCAAGTCAACAAGTGCAATGACCAAGAAAAGCCCCATAACCTTACTCAATCAAGAAACTCAACAAGAATCATGACTAACACCTTACTTCACATAACATGACATTTAGATATATATTTCATACTACTTTAACAATATAACCCAACACATACTCATAAGTGAATTAATTAACATATAGTATCAAGAATGTGCTAGTTCATTATATACGTATTATATATCATTATGAACATAAACATACATAAGGACATCCTCCTAAGACTCCATTCAAGGCTAAGTAGTGCAATTTTTAGGTAGAGTCCCATACCCTTACCTAGACTAAGCCAGACCCCTTAGGTTATCCTAGTTAGAGTTCCATCCTTGAATTCATTTTAACTTTTGGGAACATCTCGCTCTAACCACATGAGCTAGTGTGGAATCTGGTGACATAAAACCCTACATCTAAAGAAGGTGGACTACTTGCTAAGGTAATACCAAAAACATAAAACATAGAACCTACGTGGATCCACTAGCTAGTATTCCTTTGGAGGCAACATAGTTCAAGAACTAGGAGATATAGTTGGGACTCTCTTTATTCTCGATGCATTGTAGTATCCAATCTCAAGAGTAATTTAGTGCTCCTACCTTCCATATGTGGGAATGGACACTCCTCAATCTATTTTACTCGGTGCTAAGCTAGAGTCCCTTTTTGAAATGTATTTAAACCTTTAATTATCAATCATAGCTTAGTTTAGGTCATACGGTCTAAATCTTGTATAATCATCACCATCAATAGCTCAATAAGAATTGTATGAGTATATGACCTTTCATTACAATGCATATAAGTGAGGTTAGCATATTTACATTTGATAACATAATAGTGCACATTGATAGTCATCACCATCCTTATTACACATACACCTTAATTAACCTCACAACATAGTAAAGACATTTCAATTCAACATCATAGAACCCTATCAATCCTAATACAAGACTTACTCCAATATAAAATCATGACTTAACCACAATTAATCACAATTGGAAGTAAAGATATAGGTTACAAAACTTACCAAGTCTCTTGCATAGTTCATCCTCAAGGTCTTACCATAAACCCTCAATTAAATTCTATTTAGGTCATAATATAACCATCATTCAATAACTAACATGATAATAAGGCTAGAAGAATCACTACACCATAATTCAATACTAACTCAAAGCTTAACACAAAATACTTTGGTCAATTCTCATAACTTAGATCAATTTTTAAGAACTAGTACGAAAGGATAAAAATAACCCAAATTCATTAATGATTCATGTAAAAACATCATTTAATAGTGATTTAACGAATAATCAAGTCAATTTAATCAATTCCAACCTTATTAACATCAAGATCAAACCTAGGGTTAAGGGTAAATTATCATGTTCTTATATTTCTATCATAACATCACAAATTACCATAATCAAGTTAAAATACATGTAAATATAATCATTATATCTTAAATAAACCATGAACGACTCAATTCATAACATCAAATTCGTAATTGAATGAAACCACTTCAAAACCTAACTTTTATAAATACTATGAAGGAGCCCTTGAACGAAAGAAGTCTCAAAGTTTAATTAGATCCCATACCTCAATGTTTAATGAAGATTTTTTGGTGAAATCGTCCTTTCCAGCCCCAAAACCTCCCCCTAGATTGTCTTTAATGGTGTCTTCCAATAGAGAGAGAAAGAAGAGAGAAGGAAGAGAGGTTATTTTGTGAGTTGTGTTTAGGCTAATGAGGGTTGGGGGTCTTTATATTGGGGCTTAATTGAATTAATTATATTCCCTTAAACCCCTAATTAATAACCTTACCCCATAAATAATAAATGAAACCAACTTAATAATATGCAAAAACTGTTGCACAGTCTAATTTATATAGAGTAGTAAACTACAAATGCTTTTAGTCTTATAAAATTAGACATAATCAAATTTTAGATAGAGTATAAAACTACAATAGTTTTGCTTTTTCTATTCTCCAAACAGAATAAAACATATTCTTATATTATCACATAGACATCTTTTATTTAAGATATATCCTTTCAACTAAATTTTTTACATAATATCTTATCTAACAAAAATATGCTTATTTCATTCTTCAAACTAAAGAACATTATGACAACACTATAGGCTAAGCAAAATACATTAAAAAAACATATGGTTTCCAGATGTTTTCTAAAGACATCTGATATTCGTCATGTAAACTTCAAGAAGCTATTTTCCTCCTTAAATAAATTATAAATAGGTTATCGGGTGTTATTTTTAACCTAAATACCATCAATTCTTTTAGTACATTATAGCTTTGAACTTGCTAAACAGGGCACCTAATTCTAGAAAAATAGTGCAGTATTCTTGTTCTTCCATTATCAGTTTCCGTTAACTAGTAGAATACAATTTATACCAAGAGTATATTAATTTCCATAACATATTAAGCGTTAAAACTTTAAGGAACTTGGTAAGAAACCACAAAGTTTAAACAGTATTTTCCAAGCTAGAAAATTAAGTCAGTTGGAAAAAAGAATTAGAAACATAAAAGAAATAATATAAGAAATTTTTTATCAAAGAAGAGATTAAGCCCACTGAATGCAAAGGTGTTCTTGAGGAAATTATTCCCTTTAACTACCTAAGGTTAACATAAAATTTTCTCTAATGATAGAACAATCTTACTCACCAGTGAATCGATACCTATACCAATAGTGTCAGCAAACCGCTCAATGACAGTAGAGTACACTTAGAACGCTAAATTTTAGAGTAGAAGAAGTTACGAAAATTAGTTGTTATAACATTAGAGGAAATCACTCTATTTATAAACAACAAAATGTAATACGAATAAATGTTTATTGTGCCGTATCGGAAAGGTCACAACCTCTCAAAAGTTACAACCATTTCGAAAGGTTACAACTTTTCATAAAAGTCCCAACTCTTCATAAAATTTACAACTTCTAATAGAAGTCACCATTCTTCATTGTGGTCACAACTCCACTTTTTATTCGAACCTTTTTAAGCCCAACAAACATTTTGTAAAGGGATTTAGGGACTTTGTAGAGACAAAGCACAGTATACATTACTTTATATGTTTCCTATAATTGAGTCATTTTTATTATTTGTATTTGTTTAACTAAAAATTGATGTAGTTAATTTACTGAAGGGCTCCTGATTAACAATGCCATTATATTTTATTGTTCTTAATGAACTGTGGTATAAAATATTACGTGAGCAACATCACATCAAAGTATTACGACATTTTGATAGAAATTTTTATGTGAAGGTTAAAATAACAAAAATTTGACATAATCTAAGTGAATATATGTAACACCCCAAAAAAAAATTCGAAATAATACTCCTACAGTTTTTCATAGTGAGTCATATTTTTACATGGAATTCAAAATTTCTTGAGTGTTAATGTCACAATATGTAGCACCTTAAGTTTCAAGAAGAATCAATGAGAAAAGCATCAAGTCATTCCTCAATTTTTCTTAAGGTTTTGGTCAGCTTGAATTATCCATAACTTTTGGTACAGAATGTGTTTGGAGATCCATAGAATACTAAATTTAATCTCTTCGAGTACTCTTTCCTACTCCTCCGAGTTTTCTCAATTTCGAACTCTGATTAAAAAATTATGAAAAATTCACAAACTTCGTGCAAACATGGTAGCAGCTCCACAACGCGGAGCCAAAATAGACCTCACTGCCCGGTGGAAAATATTTCTAACTCCCAGGTTGTTTTAGTCCTAAAAACCCACACGGAACCATCTAAATGGCCCTAAACATGTATAGAATCAGTTTAAAAATCAAAACCTCTCATACACACTAAAGATTCTATGCTTAAGAAAATCAAGAAAAACTAAGGCTAGGTTTCCTACTTAAAGATTTTCCATCAAGACGACGATTCTTTAAGGTATGTAAGCTTCCATAGTTTTGTGTTTGTTTACCTACACGCCAGACATGTTACTTTCAGCGTTAAATTCGTTCTTTAAAGTTAATGCTTTGATGTTCTTGTTATGTATTCATGAATTTGCTTTCATTCTTTAAATTGGCTGATATTAAGGAGTTCTTGAGGTTATTATGCCGATTTAAAAAGTTGTTAAATTTAGACTCTTATGTTCATGTGATGTGTATATAAATCTTAACAGATATTGAGAAATAGAATCAAATAAGGCGAATTGGGGTTAGAAAATTAAGATGAAATTTCGTCGGTTGATATCTTGAACCCCATTCCCGTCGCATAACAACTTCACAGATTTGGAAATTACAGTTTTGTGTTGCTGATTTGAAACGAAGTGTTCTGCCTAAAAATACATTTTCAAAAAAAAATATTAAAAGATTCTCCACGTCGTAGACCCACTCTGAAATATTGGTTTTCAGTGTTTACTCATGTTCAACTAATTAGAATCATTCCTAAAGATCATGAGATCTTTCTTACTAAAAATTACAATCACATCAAAGGTAGATCTAAAATTTATGTCTTAAAAGTTCTTCCAAACATTTTGGAAAGTCCCTTTGAATCTCTTGAGGAGTGTTCTACAAATAATAATATCTTGTTTCAAGACTCCCGCAAGTGAGTATGAGAGTGAGAATAACGTTATCATGAGCCTACCTTGTCATAATGAAATCTTTCATCCCATGGACTATAAATATTGAATTTGTAATTCATATACAAGAGAGAGTTAAAAATAGAGTTCAAGAAAGTTCTTAAGTTCGATTGTCAATCCTTTCAGATCAACTACTGATGTGAACTATGTTTTGGAGGAAGTAATTAATAGAAGGAGTAAAGTCTTATACATGAGTTCATTGTTGATATTTTTACCCTTGAGTCGAGTCGTGTATGCCCATAATTTTTTAATGAACTCTATGAGTTTGAGTACCTTCAAGAGGAGTGATTTATTGAAGTTATAAGTCTTGAGTATTGAGTTCTATCTATGCTTTTTGAAAACCTTATATTGATTCACATCCATAATTCTGCATGATTAAGAAGTCTTTTATAAATGTTTAAACTTTGTTTTAAAGACTTAAGTTTTGAGTACTTTAGTAAATAATAAAGAGTAAAGTTGAAGTATTTTTCTTTAAAAGTATATAGGGACTAAGTATTACGAAGGTGATTTAAATTGTTTTCACAGTTAAATAAGAATGAAAACTGAGATTTCCAAAGATCCTTCGTTCTAGTTTTCACAAAGGAGTAATCTTTTTAAATAAAGTTGTGAGGAAACAGTGATTTCAAAGATAGCCTATGAGCTGCGTTTTTCAGCACTAATTTCAAATCATACAAGAGGTATGTTTTTAAGCATAAAGACCTCTTCCTGTAAAACTCTATGCGAAAAGGCATCATTGATGTCTAGTTGAAAAACATCCCAAGTTCTCTTTACTATCACGGCTAGAATGCATCTAATAATTTTCATCTTAAAAACCGCAGAGTAAGTCATAGTAAAAGCACTTACCTCTCCTTGAGTGTCTTACCTAATAACTATACGAGCTTTACACCTTTCCAATGATCCATCTAATTTGTATTTCACTTTGTAAATCCATTAGCATGGCGAAGACCTCTTCCCATTTGGTAATGAAACAACCTCCAAGGTCCTATTGAGTTCTATAGCCTCAAATTCTTATACATTGCCTCTTTCCAACAAGTAGGAAGTTTTACTTGGAAATAAGATCTATGTTCTGGAATATATGCAATAGAATGAGCATGGACTGATTGGATGAGGATAAATCTAATAATGATAATACAATAGGCTTCATAGGAGCAGACATACATGAATTTGTGAAATATGTGAGAAAGACAGGGTTGAACACATAGTCCTATATATAATCAGGCTTTTTATGCACTCGTGAAGATGTTCTGATTGTAGGTGCAGAAGTAGTGATAAAATCAAATGTGTTCCCATTATGTCACGATAAGAACGAATAGAAGAGGAAGATTCATTAGAACCAACATTAGAAAGAGTGAGATGATGAGAGTCAGCTGAGGTATGATCTAATGTTTAAGTAGGTAGGAATATAGTTTGGTTAGAAGTTGCTGCATCAAAAATGGATGCATGATTATCGCGTGAAATAGAAGGAAAAATGGGTCCATTTTAATGGGTCAAGGAGTAGGGAAAAATAGATTCGTGAAATTTGACATCCCTAGAAATAAAAATCTTTGTTTCAAGATTCAACAACTTGTAACCTTTCTTTGCACTTGGATATCCCAGGATAATACAAGGCATGGATCTAGGTTATACCTTGGTTCTATGTGAAGAATGTGTGCATTCATAGTTAACATAAACAAAAACCTTCAGATTCTCATTAACAAGAGAGAAACCAACAAAAACTTGATAGGGAGTTTTAAAATTGAGTACCATTGAACGAAATTTATTTATGAGAAGAGTTATGCTGAAGCACAACACTTTCAGCCATGGAGGAGAGCTATACAAGATAAACTGGACTTGATTGAGAAGGACGGAACCTGGCAGCTTGTTGGCAGACCTAGAAATCACACGGTAATTTATGTAAAATGGATTTTAAACATAAAACTCAATGTCAATGGAACAATTAACAAACATAAGACTAGATTAGTGGTGAAGGGATACACACAATAATATGGTGGGGATTACGGGGAAACATTCTCTCTTGTAGTTACGTATAACTCAATAAAATTTATTCTTGAATTTGCATTTAATAGTTCCTGACATATTCATAAAGTTGATGTAAAATCATCTTTTCTTTTGAATGGTTTGCTTGCTGATGAGATCTATGTAGAGTAACCTAATGGTTTCTCAATTCCAGGAAAAAAGGATCACTTTCATCTCTTAACGAAGGCCTTGTATGGCCATAAACAATCCCTAAGGGCATGGTATGAGAGGATGAACAATCATCTCATCCAACTTAACTTTAGTAGAATTCAAAGTGAAGTTTCTTTGTATGTGAAAGTTCTTGCAGGTACGGGTGAGTCATTAAGTGTCACTTTATGTGGATGACATGTTTGTGACAGGAAGCAAAATGGAACTAATCCAAATGTTCAACGAAGATATAGAGAAAATCATTGAAACGACTGATCTTGGAGTCATGAAGTACATTATTTTCACGGAATTGCATTCTAGTGATGGAATTTTCATATGCAGCATAAATACATTTTAGACATTCAAAATAAGTTCATAATGCACGATTGCAAATGTATGTGTACTCAAATATTTAATGGTGTGAATGTTGGCAAGGATGAGGATTCTGAAAAAGTGGATGATAGTATGTCTAAAAGCTTACATAGAAGTCTTTTATATCTAACTGCAAGCAGACCTAAAATTCAATTTGTCGTTACTTGCTCTCTTGGTTTATGCATCTTCAAAGATTCATACAGTTTAGAATGGTTAAAAGTGTGTTATGGTATATTAAAGGAATCAGCAAGTTTGAAACTTTTTTCCCAACAACTGCCGAAGTAAATATGAACTTGATCAGGTACTCTAGTAGTGAATAGGGTAGCAGAGCTGTTTATTCTACAAGCCTCTCTGCATATATGTTCTGTATGGGGACAAGTTGTTTTAGTTGGAGCTGTAAGAAACAAAAAACAAGAAACAAGAACTCAATCGACAACATAAGGTAAGTACATAGTTGTTGCGTCTAGTCTGAATCAAGTGATCTGGCTAAGGAAGATGTTGAAGGACTTGGGTCATGAGCAAACAGAAGCTACGAAGATCATGTGTGACAAGAGTTCCGCAGTTTCAATCTCAAAAAATCACGTGTTTCATTGTCGAACATAAGCATATCAAAAGCAAGTTTCATTTGATTAGAGAAGTAAAAATATCTAATGAACTGTTGCTTGTTCATTATTAATCTGAGAACCAGTTAGTATAAGTTTTATCTATATCATTGCCAAAGAAAAGGTTTGAACATCTGAGGCAAAAAAAAAAGTGTTTCCACAAAAATGTAAATGAGGATTGTTAGACAGTTGCAATTTTTTCTATCTTATAAATCTTATGTTTTTTTTACTTATTTCGGTTTAGATTTTCTATTTTTTAGCTTGACTTAGTCAACATTAATTGATCTACTTTCTGAAGTTAGTGACCCCTTTAATGGTAGTTAGTGACACATGTTCCTATTTAGTTTCAAAATGCACTTTGTAAGTTGCTACTATATAGGAAATAAAGATATTTTTTCCTTGTATAAATTCAGATCTTTTGCAGATTAATACATACCTGATATGTATTCTTCTAATCATTTTCTTGAGTATGTTAGACAAATTGGATCCCCTGTAGGCAACCCTTTATATCTCGATACTTCTACTGATATTCAATAGACCTAGAATAGAAAAACTAAGGATTGAAGTTGACCTAACTAAGCAAAAACTTAAATCTGTTTCCGTTAGGCAGGAGGATACTGATAACCTGCTACACGTTTCTGTCAAAAGATGGAATATGAGGGCTTTCAATGTATTGTAAACTTCTGGGGCATTCAATCCTTCAATATAAAGGGAAAAGAGTTGAAGAACAAGAAGAATGTTACTGTTTCTATAGATAATGGGACCAAAATAGATAAAGGTATTAATGTTGCTGATTTTAATTAGACTTTAGCCAATAACATTGACAAAACTATTGCTTCTACTTCAAAAGTTTAAGTAACAAACTTCACGAAATTTCTAACGCCAAGCTGATAAGTTCATAGGTTAATCCTAACAATTTTAATGTGACAAAGGCTGCTGATATTCCTACTGCTCCATAGAAGCCAACATGATAGGTTCAAAGGTTGAGAATTCTAAGCCTAGATGGGATAAGACAAACCAACACCGAAAGAACAAAGCCATACAAAGAGAACCCCAGAAGCACAATATTGATAACAAAACAAAATCAAACTAGGTGAAATACGAACGAGGATCGAGAACATCATAGAGAAAGGAAATGTACATGAAGAGGAGAAGACTAGCATCCTTGAGGATTAACAAATGCAATTTTAGAACATGTGTCATGAGAAGGTTCTCATGATTTGCTTCAGACTATTTCCATTAATAACAAGAAACAAAAAAAAAAAATAAGAAGAAGAAGACTTCTACTGTATCAAAATCCATTCAGGCAATTAAATGTAGATTGTGGAACAAGAAGAGTAGTAAAGCAAAGAAGGAGCAAAAAAAAGATACCAAAGTATTTTAACATTGAAAAGACACTACTAAGATTCTAGAAGTGCATCATATCTTCGACAATGAGAAATTTGTACGCAACACCAAAAGAATTCAAGAACACAACAATAGCAATAGGGAGATGCAAACAAGGTCTTGACGAAGCACCACTCTAGTGGAAGATCTGTTTGACTAAGGATTACATTTTACTCTATCAGGGATATTTCAAAGATATTAATGGAAAACTTATAGTAAATTTGAGAACTCTGAGAATAGGTAACTTTCAACGATATGACAAAAATTGAAATAATGATATGGATATGGACAGTATTGTCGAAGAATCACATGAGTAATTTGGTCAAGATCAAGATCAAGGGTCTATTTCAATCCTCAAGGATCCCGAAAATCCATTGGAAATGGATATTTAGAATATCACCGAAAAAATGGTCTTTCTCCGAGAGGCGCAAAACAGAGGAAAGAAGCAAAAAAGGAAGTCAAGCAAGACATTCTACTCAGGAAGGACAGTTAAATGATTAAAGCAATGAAGATAATGGGGAATTTGATAGACTCATGAGACTGGTCAATGTTTACCAGAACCCATCCTCATTCCCAATAAGATTGAGGAATTTAGGACTCTTTTTGGATTTGATCATTCTATCTCCAATACCAACACTTAGATTTGGTGTTTTTGGATTGAATCCATATATTGGAGCCTCGTCTCACATCAAAACAACAACTAACCTTTAAGGTCAACAAGATCGGTGACTCATATGTTTTTTGGGATACAATATGTTTATGCTTAAAACAACTCTAT
Source organism: Solanum peruvianum (assembly GCA_027705065.1). Taxonomy (NCBI): domain Eukaryota; kingdom Viridiplantae; phylum Streptophyta; class Magnoliopsida; order Solanales; family Solanaceae; genus Solanum; species Solanum peruvianum. The sequence continues at coordinate 46,780,553 of JAKWJD010001761.1, forward strand.
TTGAAGAATAAGATTATGTAGAAGTCTTCGTATTATTTGTGGTATTGTCAAGGTTCTTGGGATATGTTCAGAGATTTCAATACTATATTGAATGCTGATGATAAGAAGGGTGGAGTGCCGCTGACTTTATCCAAGAGCTTTGACATCATAAGTTGTATGGATGATTGTGGCCTTATAGACACTCAATTCACTGAGAGATCATAAACTTTCTGTAATGGTAGGGGAATGAGATGGAGAATCAGTAAGAGACTTGACAGATTTAAGGGGATTTAAATGATTTTTGATAGGTTTCCATTTATTTCAATAATTATCTTAAGAATTTCGGGGCTTCATATAGCGAACAAAAAAATAATCTGCATAATTTGAAATTTAAAACACCCAAAAATATCTCAAAAATACAAACAACGTGCTTAAAATTTAAAATTCCAATTCATCTAAAACTAAACACTCTTCCTTTGCTTTAGTTCTTTAGTTACTGCATTTGAAAAAATACTCCTCCGTTTTAGCATTGGTAGTTGATTTCATAATCTTTTCATTATTTTTGAACTTGCAAAATTCATTCATTTTCCTACTTCTTCGTTTGATTTTGTTCTTCAAAAACACCTTCCATGAAATTGTCTTGTTTAGAATGTTTTTCGAAAGTCTATAATATGAACTTTGCATTGCAAATACTGTTGTAATTTTTTTCCCGAAATTTATAACATTGGTAGTATAAATTGTCAACTTTATGCACTAAAAGATTTGAAGTAGAAGCAATAGTGTTGCCTATGTTATTGGATAAGGTATCATTAAAATCAACAACTTTAATCCCTTTAGCCATTTCGGTACCATGTGTACAAACACTATCATTCTTGTTAATAGCATTTCCTTGTTCTTCAACAGTTTTTCCCTTTGCAGTGCTTTAGATTGAAGGATTAAATTCCCCAAAAGCTTACAGTACTTGGGGACGCCCTCATATTCCAACTTTGGACAAAAACGTTTTAGTGCGTTATCAATGTGCACTACCATAACCCAAACATATCTAAGTTTTGGCTTCCTAAAGTAAACATTTATCCTCGCTATTTCAATTCCAGGTCTATCGCAATTTCGTAGCACTATCGATATATAAAGGATTTGTGTCACATAATACGATGTAAAATATTGGTATGGTAAAATATGTAGTTAGACCCATAACCGAACAGTAGGAGAATCTTCCACTGGTCTATAATTTGGGGTCCATTTTTCAAGCAACATAACCGTACCATCATTTCAATTGACCTTTTGAATCATATCATTTTACAATCATCATCCTTTATGACATCAATAAAGACCATACGAAAATCATGTACACAAATTTTAATGTCATCTTCGAGAGATACCTTTTCAGAAAAGATTCAAAGAATGTGTTCTATGTTAGGCCTTGTTCAAACAAACTTGCCAATAATCGTGTATCGGCACTGCTCAACCATTTCCCAATAGTAGTCACTCAATTTGAAGATTACAGTAGGCATACCATTATGATTTAATTTGGTCTTTGACATTTGGGTCTCCATTCTACATCATGGTCTATGACCTATCTATTGCGTCTTGACCATCAAAGTGTGTGCATACTGATGTCAGATATTTAGGTCTAAAAAGTATCTTTCCAGAAATTTCGGAGCCATTCAACTTATTCACCAGCTTCATCTATAGAAAAAAATCCAGATTCTATTATACAGATAGCGATATACATCTATTTGAAAGATTCCTTAAAAACTGATCCTACACTAAGAGTTAATTCATAACCTTTCATGGATTTTCTTAATTTTACATGTGATCTAATTCGCATTACTATAGTTTTTCACTATTGATGGATATTTGTTATAATGAACACAGAATTTTGATTATGTTTTCAATACCCTAAAATATTTTCATTTTAATCTAATCAGTTTGATTTTCTAATGAATCAACTCAATCAACTAATAACGTATACTATATGTGATTGCATACACTTTTTGACATACATCATACTTTCAATGCTCTAGCATAATTAAAATTTCAGTAACTTTCACTTCCATTCTTTTAAGGTTCAAAGCTCACATTTATTGGCATCTTGGAAGAAACAAACTCCAAATACTTTAACTTGTCAAGTACATTTTCAATGTAATCAAACTATGACAATGCTAAACATTGTGGATATTTAAGAATTCTTAAACCTAAGAACACAGCAGCAACTCCAAGATATTTCAAACTTTATTTATTTCATATATTTCGAAATGTTTATCTCATAAGTGTCTTTTCTAATGATTAGAATGTCATCAACATTGAAACAATCAGTGACCTTCTGATTTGGAGTATCTTTAATATAAACACGTTTATGACTTCCATTATTTTTGAATGTCATTTGTCGAAATGGTTTGGTCAAATTTTACGTATCATTATTTGGGTGCTTGTTTTTAGTCCATAAGTGACTTACCAAGTTTGAAGACAGGAACCATAAAACTCTTGGCCTGTTCCATGTAAATATCTTTCCCCAATTATCCATTTAAGAAGTTGTTTTCAAATCCATTTAATGAATTTGAAGGTCATATAATGTAAAAATGGAGATCAATCAGCCTGAAAGTGTGATTACTAAAGACTTAATCAATCTCACTATGGACAATCTCTTTCCCAAAGATGAAGTTCGTAGAAGACATAACTTCATTAAAAATATAAGACTTACTTTCAAGAAGAAATTTTAGAAAATAAAATTTGAATGAAGTAAGATGTCCTTCGAAATTTAAAATGCCTCTAAATTTATTCATCAAGTACTATCTTCTTTCATTTTTTACAAGATCTTGTTAGAATCTTCACTAAACTACTCAAGTCCAATTTTACAGTTCACATTCTTAGGTCCGATGTTTATCCTTTTGTTATAGGGACTTGGAATTTTTCTACACACTCGAAAACTTTGAAATATTTCAACTTGGACTTCCTTTTTTTTTTTCATTCTCATATGGAATAGATTGTGTCCTGAAAAAAAACTTTTTATTGCTTTTTTTTGTACGAACAAAACTTTATGTTTTCCAATTTTTCTTTAAGATAGCTTCCCCACACAAGTTTCGTTGTAAAACTGAACTTATAAGTAATGCATCCATTATTTCATTCAAAGTTTATTTTTATCTTGTAATTCCTTTAGATTAAGGTGAGTATGATAGTGGTTTGATGGATAATTTCACTTCCCAAAAATATTTCGACAAAGGAAGATTTGAACTCTCCAATCCTATAACTTTGCTTATGTTTTTGTTCCAACTGAATGTCTACTTCACTTTTGTATTGCCTTGACATTTAGATTTCTTCATCCTTACAATTCAATAAATAGACATAATAGTATCTAATGAAATTGTTCATTAAAGTTATGAGATACTTTTTCTCACCCTGAGATGGTGTTGATTTCATATCACAAATGTCTATATATATATCAAACTTAAGGAATTAGAATTCCATTGAAAAGATTTATTGAAATGCTTAACATACTTAGATTCAACACAAATTTGACATTTTAATTTATTGCTTACATATTTAGACAAAATTTTTAACTTGATCAGTTTTCATTACATATGTGTAACTTTTAACAAAGTTAAAAGAAAAATGTCACCACAATAGCATAAAGAGTTATCATACTTACATGAATCACTACGACTTATAGTAATAATTAAGATCCATGAAATAGGAGGATAAAAGTTTCTAGGAATGAAACAAACTTCATAAGAAGCTTAATCAATGTAATTATATTCAACTATCCAATGGAAAAAATCTTCAAATAATAGTGGCAGCAAATCCCTCTATTTACAGATAACAAAGGGTAGTGTTAATAAATATTTATTGTGCCTTATCGAAATGGTCACAACTTTTTGGAAAAGTTGCAACCATTTGGAAATGTCACAACCTCTCATAAAAGTCACAAATTTCATAAAAGTCCCAACTCTTCATAAAAGTCACAACTTTACAGAAAAATTACAACTTTTGATATAAAAGTTGCAAATCTTCATAAAAGTTGCAGCTCTTGATAGAAGTTGCAACTTTTCATAAAAGTCACAACTCTTCATTAAAGTTTTAACTATTCATAAAAGTCACAACTTTTCATAAAAGTCATAAAATTTCATAAAAGTCACATATCTTCATTAAAATCGCAACTCTTCATAAAAGTCACAATTTTTCCTTAAAGGGGAAGGCTAGTTTTGGAAATAAACAAAATTTAAAAGGGAATTCTGGTTTGTGATGGTGCCACGTAGGCGGGCCTAATATTTTCTTTTATATATCTTTAGTTTCTTATTTATTTTCCTCTTAATGTTGATTACAGAGTCATTGGTTTATTATTCCGTGAATAATTCATTCATCAGAGGTTCTTGATTTATTTAATAATGAAAAATAACTAAATTCGTGTCGGAATATTGCCAATATTTTTTTAAGAACCTATTTTCCCATTATGTTTAATGCATATATATAAATGTTTTTTAGTTTGATACTAGTCATATCATAAACTAGTAAAAGTTAAACACAACAGTCACAATATGAAATATACTTTAAAAGTTTTATGGGTCAAACATAATACAAGAATGTAATTAAATAGAATTTACCTTTATCAATATATTTTTCCAAGTATGTTCAAATAAATTTTGCACATATTATTTGTCTATACTATATATCAAATTTGCCATTGAAAGCATAAAATCTCTTTTGAGAATATTATTCTACAAAAGGATTAAAGTGTTTCAGTTCTCTTTAACAATGTTTACATAATATCATAGTTCATTCCACAGAGGCACCTACAATACGAATAAAATCAACGACTGAAGTACTACTCCTTTTTGTTTTCTTTCTATCACAATTAAGTATACCACTTAGTATTCAAAATATAACCAATGAAAAAAATTTATTTAAAATTTGTTTCTATTTTAAAATTGAATTTTATATTCTTCAAATAGTCAATAGAATGAAATTTGAATGTCAGTGAAGTTTTGAATTACTTTAATTTTGTTTCAAATTCAAACGGAGTAGAAAACAAAACGTACAACACTGACTTATTAGGTGAAGTTTTCATATTCTTCCAATTAATTGAACAATCTAATTTATATAGAATAGAAAACTACAGAAGTTTTTAGCCTCTGAAAAATAGACACATTAATATTTTATACGGAGTATAAAATACAAAAAAATTTCGTTTTTATTCCCCAAAAAGAATAAAACATATTCATAGATTATCACATAGATATGCTTTTCTTTTCAATTATCCTACCAACTGAAACATTTTGACATTGTATGTTATCTCACAAAAATATGCATATCTCATTCGGCAAACTAAAGAGTTTAAAAGACAATACTCTTTGCTAAGAAGAATTCATTGAAAAAAGTGTGGTGAAACAAACCCAAATTTTAAACTCAAATATCCAAACATTATATAGTAAGATAACCAAATTAGAATGACAACACTTCAATTATAAGGAGAAGTAATGTAATATAAATTAACTAGAGATAGAGGTAAGAATGGGATAAGATGTTTAGATTCTAGAAAGAAGATGTGAGGAATATACAGTTTCTTCACTTCACGCATAATTTTCCAAAATCGTAGATGGCTACAATATAAACTATATTCTTAACTTGGATCCCAATTAAACCTAGTATTGGGTTGTCTAAGTCTTTGGCCTCTTCATAGGTTAGACCCAGACCCAACAGTTTGGGCACCATCCGCGTTGATAAAAATACTCGATGCCTAAAAAAGAACCTTGTCCTCAAGGTACGAGTAAACCATAAATTGTAGTATTATCTACTCAATATTTTTTATAGTAAGTAAGTGTAACGACCTGTTTAGTCGTTTGAGCAGCAGATTTTTAATTCTGGAAAAACTGGGCCATACTACGGACACCACGACGGACCGTCGTAGGCACGACGGCCCGTCGAGGGTGAATCGTTGCATCATACTTGGAATTCTGAAATTGGGTACTGAAAATCGACTCTCTGTAAATTGTGACGGACCTGCAGGACGTTCCGTCACATCCACGACGAACCGTCGTGAGTTTCCGTTGCAAAACACTTCAACGTTTGAGAATTTGGTTCGAGAAACGAGTTTCTGACCGCCATGATGGACGTGCAGGACGGACCGTCACAGGCGTGACGGACCGTCACAGAGTCCGTGGCGAAGATGGGAACCTGGGCAGGCACGACGGCCTGTGCGACGGACCGTCGCACCCACGACGGCCCGTCACAGGCTGCACAATCCCAGGCAGTTTAGGATTTCTTTCCTCGTTTTAAGGGTCGTTTTTGATTATTCTTTCCTTAATATAAGGATTGAGGGGTAACATTAATAGGTCTAATTACTTAGGGGTTAAAAGGGGTAACCTTAAGTTAATTAGAGGGGTTTATTGTCCTTTTTCACACCTAATTATATGATTAATTAGGGTAAAGGAAAGAGGGTTTGAATAAAACAAAAGAGAAAGAACAGAAAGAGAGAGAGCAAATCGATCGAGAGGAAGAAGTAACAAGCTTGGGAGATTTCTTGTTGATTCCAATTCTTCGGTGGAGGTAGGTTATGGTTTTGTATTACGATATTCGTAGTGAACTCTTGATAGTGAATAATATGTGTTGATGATATTGTAAACCTGTCTATATGCTTATTGTATGCTTGTATGAATATGATTATGTGATGTTGATAATACAAGCATGATGAAAACCATTGAATCCCAAATCTTGAAAGAAACTTTAATCTATGATATTAATGATAATGCCTTGGTATAAAGGAAGGCTTGATGAATTAAAGTGATTGGGATTGATGATGCCTTGGTTAGAGAAGGCTTGATGAACGGATATAATGAGATTTGTGGATCGGAGTGTCACGTTCCGACACATAGAATTAGTGGATCGGAGTGTCACGTTCCGACACATAGAATTAGTGGATCGGAGTGTCACGTTCCGACACATAGTATTAGTGGGACGGGTGTCACGAACCGACACGTAGATATAGGGGATCGGAGTGTCACGTACCGACACATGTAGGGGATCGGAGTGTCACGTTCCGACACATATAGGGGATCAGAGTGTCACGTTCCGACACATAGAATTAGTGGATCGGAGTGTCACGTTCCGACACATAGTATTAGTGGGACGGGTGTCACGAACCGACACGTAGATATAGGGGATCGGAGTGTCACGTACCGACACATGTAGGGGATCGGAGTGTCACGTTCCGACACATATAGGGGATCGGAGTGTCACGTTCCGACACATATAGGGGATCGGAGTGTCACGTTCCGACACATAGTGGTAGGGGATCGGAGTGTCACGTACCGACACAAGAGGAAGAAAGATAATGAATCTCGAAAGATGATAATATATTCAACATAATGAACTTAATTCCCAAATGAGTATGGTAATGAGGCTTGAGCCCTCATGAATGAACTTGATGGTGTTATTGACGATTATGATACTTGTTGTTGCTACATGTTGAGTTTATAGTTGATTTATAATATTATTTGATATATGTTGTTCCCTATTGTTGAGTTAACCGATGATATCTACTCAGTACGTGTGGTTGTACTGACCCCCTACTTTTATGTTTTCCTTTTGGTTATTTGTGTTATGCAGCAAACGTTCCGTCAACTTCGACTCAGCAGTAGATCAAGCCGTCTTCACTCCATCGGAAATTCAGGGTGAGCTAATGCGTCTAGCTTGGACTGGGTCTCCTTCTTCAAGTCTTGATGCCTTGAACTTCCGGCATGGACTAGCTTTTACTTGTTTTAGCTTTTTAGACATTCTTAGTTTAGTAATTTGAGATAGATGTTCTTGTGGTGATGACTTCCAGATTTTGGGAATATTAATAATAGTTTTGAGTTGTTTTATTAATGAGTTTAAGTCTTCCGCATTATTTTCTGTTGAAATATCTTGAAATGTTAAGGTTTAGATGGGTTGGTTCGCTCACATCGGAGGGTGAATGTGGGTGCCAGTCGCGTCTCCGATTTGGGTCGTGACAGACTTGGTATCAGAGCATTAGGTTCATTGGTCTCATCACACAAGAACAGGTCTAGTAGAGTCTTAAGGAACGGTAGGGGGACGCCTTTACTTTTCCTTGAGAGGCTATAAGACTTTAGGAAAATTCCATTCTTTCATTCTTTCTTTCGTGCTACTACTTGAGTCCAATTGGTATCTAGGTGATACAAATTGGTATCTGACCATCTTCACTCTATTTCGCAAGATGGTTAGAACTAGATCAACGACCGCACCAGCAGCAACAACGGAAAGACATGAAACGACAGAGCCAGCCACTGGGGCTGTGGCTCGAGGAAGGATAACGGCAAGAGGCCGTGGAAGAGGTCGTGGGAGGACGTCCTCTAGAGGAAGAGGACGAGCCCCTAGCCCATCTAATACTAGGGCGGTGACTCCTCCACCGACTGAGGATGTAGTGAGAGAGGGTGAGGAAGGGGAAACTGAACAAGGGCAGAATGAGGAAATGCCACCCCAACCTACCCCAGATATGATCAACCAAGTACTTGCTTATCTTAGCGGGTTGTCTGATCAGGGTCAAGCACCTCCGGTGGTTTCTGCACCAACACCTCCGGTTTCAGAGATACGACATGCGGCTACTATGGCTCCCCGCATGGATGCAACATTGGGAATAGGCACATTTCCACGTCTGACTACTGGGCCTATTATGACCAACGATCAACACAAACTTTTCAGTAAGTTCTTGAAATTGAAACCCCCAGTCTTCAAGGGTGCAGAATCTGAGGATGCTTATGATTTTCTGGTTGATTGTCATGAGCTACTACACAAGATGGGGATAGTAGAGAGGTTTGGTGTCGAGTTCGTGAGCTATCAGTTCCAAGGGAACGCCAAAATGTGGTGGCGTTCACATGTTGAGTGTCAACAAACAGAGGCACCACCTATGACTTGGGAATCATTCTCTACCCTATTTATGGAGAAGTATATCCCAAGGACTTTGAGAGATAGAAAGAGGGATGAGTTCTTGAGTCTTGAACAGGGAAGGATGACAGTAAACGCGTATGAGGCTAAATTTCGCGCGCTATCCAGATATGCCACGCAACTTTGTTTCAGTCCACAAGAACGGATCCGCCGTTTTGTGAAGGGGTTGAGGTCAGAGTTGCGGATTTCAGCCTTACAGATAGCGGCAACAGCAACATCCTTCCAAGAGGTGGTAGACTTTGTGATAGAGGTGGAAGGAGTGAAACCGGATGACTTCACCCCAACGTCTACATCAAAGAGGTTTCGTAGGGGAGGTGAGTATAATGGTTCTTATTCGAGAGGACAGAACTCCGGAGGTCACTCAAATCGACCAATACAGTCTTCACTACAGACTGTAGTTGGGGGTCCACCCCAGAACAGTCAACACTACTCCGAGAGGCCCATGCCTGACTCCAGAGAGTGCTATGGATGTGGGGAGATTGGACATATTAGGAGGAATTGTCCAAAACAGAGTTACAGAGCCCCAATGGCTAGAGGAAGAGGTGGTAATGGTAGAGGTCGTTATTCTGGAGGGCGTGGTGGCCGAGGTAATGGTGGTCACCAAAACGGCAGAGGAGAGGGTCAAAATGGAGCCACTACTACACAACATGGTAGGGGCAACGGACAAACAAATAATGGGGCTCATTGCTACGCTTTCCCTGGGAGATCTGAAGCGGAGGCGTCTGATGCTGTTATCACAGGTAATCTTTTGGTTTGTGATTGCATGGCATCTGTGTTATTTGACCCTGGCTCCACGTTTTCTTATGTAACTTCATCATTTGCCAATGGCCTAAATTTACATTGTGAATTACTTGACATACCTATTCGTGTTTCTACTCCGGTGGGTGAGTCTGTGATAGTCGAAAAAGTGTATAGGTCTTGTTGGGTGAATTTTGTGGGGAGCAACACTTATGTGGATTTGGTTATTTTAGAAATGGGTGACTTTGATGTAATTCTGGGTATGACTTGGCTTTCTCCAAACTTTGCGATTTTGGATTGTAATGCTAAAACGGTGACGTTAGCCAAGCCTGGGGCAGATCAGTTAGTATGGGAGGGTGACTACACTCCCAATCCGGTGCGTATAATCTCCTTTATTCGTGCTCAGAAGATGGTTAGTAAGGGTTGTCTAGCTTTCTTGGCACATCTCAAGGATGACACTATCCAAGTACCCTCAATTGAATCAATTTCGGTAGTTCGAGAATTTTTGGATGTGTTCCCTGCAGATCTTCCCGGTATGCCACCAGATAGGGATATAGACTTCTGCATTGATTTGGAACCCGGTACTCGCCCCATTTCTATACCCCCGTATAGAATGGCTCCCGCGGAGTTAAGAGAATTAAAGGCTCAACTTCAAGAGTTGTTGAGCAAAGGCTTCATTAGACCAAGTGCATCTCCTTGGGGTGCTCCGGTTTTGTTTGTGAAGAAGAAAGATGGGAGTTTCCGAATGTGCATAGATTACCGACAGTTGAACAAAGTAACTGTTAAGAACAAGTACCCCATTCCTCGCATTGATGACTTGTTCGATCAGTTACAAGGTGCTTGTGTCTTCTCAAAAATTGACTTGAGGTCCGGTTATCACCAATTGAAAATACGAGCAACGGATGTGCCAAAGACTGCTTTTCGAACTAGGTATGGGCATTATGAATTTGTGGTAATGTCGTTTGGTCTTACTAATGCCCCTGCTGCCTTCATGAGCTTGATGAACGGGATTTTCAAGCCATATTTGGATCTCTTTGTGATTGTGTTTATTGATGATATACTGATATACTCCAAAAGTAAGAAAGAACATGAGGAGCATTTGAAATTGGTGTTAGAGTTGTTGAGAAAGAAAAAGCTTTATGCGAAATTCTCCAAGTGTGAGTTTTGGCTAGATTCAGTGTCCTTCTTGGGGCACGTGGTTTCTAAGGATGGAGTGATGGTAGATCCATCTAAGATTGAGACGGTAAAGAATTGGGTAAGACCTACAAACGTGTCAGAAATAAGGAGTTTTGTGGGGTTAGCTAGCTACTACCGCCGATTCGTCAAGGGATTCTCTTCCATTGCTTCCCAATTGATGAACTTGACTAAGCAAAACGTCCCATTTGTATGGTCGGATGAGTGTGAGGAGAGCTTCCAGAAGCTTAAGACTTTGTTGACTACCGCACCTATCCTTACCTTGCCGGTAGAGGGCAAAAACTTCATTGTTTATTGTGATGCATCCTATTCTGGGTTGGGTGCAGTGCTAATGCAAGAGAAGAATGTGATTGCTTATGCTTCGAGGCAATTGAAAGTGCATGAACGCAACTATCCGACCCATGACTTGGAGTTGGCCGCGGTAGTATTTGCACTAAAGCAATGGAGACACTATTTATATGGGGTTAAGTGTGAAGTCTATACGGACCATCGTAGCCTACAGTATGTCTTCACTCAGAAAGACTTGAACTTGAGACAGAGGAGATGGATGGAACTACTAAAGGACTACGACATCACTATTTTGTATCATCCGGGGAAGGCTAATGTTGTGGCAGATGCCTTGAGTAGAAAGGCCGGAAGTATGGGAAGTCTAGCTCATTTGCAAGCTTCTAGACGCCCATTGGCTAGAGAAGTGCAGATTTTGGCTAATGACCTTATGAGGTTAGAAATAAACGAGAAGGGAGGATTGTTAGCTTGTGTAGAGGCAAAATCCTCTTTCCTTGATCAGATTAAGGGAAAACAATTTGACGATGAGAAACTAAGGCGAATTCGAGATAAAGTGTTGCAAGGAGAGGCTAAGGAAGCAATAATCGATGGGGAAGGTGTTTTGAGGATCAAGGGAAGAGTATGTGTACCCCGCATCGATGATTTGATCACCACTATTCTTACAGAAGCTCATAGTTCCGGATATTCTATACATCCTGGTGCAACCAAGATGTATCGCGACCTAAAGCAACACTTCTGGTGGATTAGAATGAAGCGAGATATTGTTGAGTTTGTTGCCAAGTGTCCAAATTGTCAACAAGTGAAGTATGAACACCAAAGGCCCGGAGGAACACTTCAAAGAATGCCCATTCCTGAATGGAAGTGGGAGAGAATCGCGATGGACTTCGTGGTTGGTCTTCCAAAGACATTGGGTAAGTATGACTCTATTTGGGTGATTGTTGATAGGTTAACTAAGTCTGCACATTTCATTCCTGTCAAGGTGACCTACAATGCAGAGAAGTTAGCCAAAATCTACATCTCAGAAATCGTTCGGTTGCATGGAGTTCCACTCTCCATTATATCAGATAGAGGTACGCAGTTTACTTCTAAGTTTTGGAGGACACTACATGCTGAATTAGGTACTAGGTTGGACCTTAGTACTGCACTTCATCCTCAGACCGATGGTCAGTCTGAGCGAACGATTCAAGTTTTGGAGGATATGCTACGCGCATGTGTGATAGAGTTTGGTGGCCATTGGGATAGCTTCTTACCTTTGGCAGAGTTTTCGTACAATAATAGTTATCACTCTAGTATCGACATGGCTCCATTTGAAGCATTGTATGGGAGGAGGTGTAGATCTCCCATTGGTTGGTTTGATGCCTTTGAAGTTAGACCTTGGGGGACTGATCTGTTGAGAGATTCTATGGAGAAGGTGAAAGCTATTCAAGAAAAGCTTTTGGCGGCTCAAAGTAGACAAAAGGAGTATGCAGACCGAAAGGTTAGAGACTTGGAGTTCATGGCAGGTGAACAAGTCTTGTTGAAGGTTTCGCCCATGAAAGGGGTGATGCGGTTTGGCAAAAGAGGTAAGTTAAGTCCAAGGTACATTGGACCATTTGAAGTGCTTAAAAGAATAGGGGAGGTGGCTTATGAATTAGCCTTGCCCCCAGGGCTGTCCGGAGTGCATCCGGTGTTTCATGTATCCATGTTGAAGAGATACCACGGAGATGGAAACTACATTATCCGTTGGGATTCAGTTTTGTTGGATGAGAACTTGACTTATGAAGAGGAACCGGTTGCTATATTAGATAGAGAAGTTCGCAAACTGAGGTCGAGAGAGATTGCATCCATCAAAGTGCAATGGAAGAATCGACCGGTTGAAGAGGCTACTTGGGAGAAGGAGGCAGATATGCAAGAAAAATACCCACATCTGTTTACAGATTCAGGTACTCCTTTTCGCCACTGTTTTTCTTCCTTTGATCGTTCGGGGACGAACGATGGGTAAATTGGTATCTATTGTAACGACCTGTTTAGTCGTTTGAGCAGCAGATTTTTAATTCTGGAAAAACTGGGCCATACTACGGACACCACGACGGACCGTCGTAGGCACGACGGCCCGTCGAGGGTGAATCGTTGCATCATACTTGGAATTCTGAAATTGGGTACTGAAAATCGACTCTCTGTAAATTGTGACGGACCTGCAGGACGTTCCGTCACATCCACGACGAACCGTCGTGAGTTTCCGTTGCAAAACACTTCAACGTTTGAGAATTTGGTTCGAGAAACGAGTTTCTGACCGCCATGATGGACGTGCAGGACGGACCGTCACAGGCGTGACGGACCGTCACAGAGTCCGTGGCGAAGATGGGAACCTGGGCAGGCACGACGGCCTGTGCGACGGACCGTCGCACCCACGACGGCCCGTCACAGGCTGCACAATCCCAGGCAGTTTAGGATTTCTTTCCTCGTTTTAAGGGTCGTTTTTGATTATTCTTTCCTTAATTATAAGGATTGAGGGGTAACATTAATAGGTCTAATTACTTAGGGGTTAAAAGGGGTAACCTTAAGTTAATTAGAGGGGTTTATTGTCCTTTTTCACACCTAATTATATGATTAATTAGGGTAAAGGAAAGAGGGTTTGAATAAAACAAAAGAGAAAGAACAGAAAGAGAGAGAGCAAATCGATCGAGAGGAAGAAGTAACAAGCTTGGGAGATTTCTTGTTGATTCCAATTCTTCGGTGGAGGTAGGTTATGGTTTTGTATTACGATATTCGTAGTGAACTCTTGATAGTGAATAATATGTGTTGATGATATTGTAAACCTGTCTATATGCTTATTGTATGCTTGTATGAATATGATTATGTGATGTTGATAATACAAGCATGATGAAAACCATTGAATCCCAAATCTTGAAAGAAACTTTAATCTATGATATTAATGATAATGCCTTGGTATAAAGGAAGGCTTGATGAATTAAAGTGATTGGGATTGATGATGCCTTGGTTAGAGAAGGCTTGATGAACGGATATAATGAGATTTGTGGATCGGAGTGTCACGTTCCGACACATAGAATTAGTGGATCGGAGTGTCACGTTCCGACACATAGAATTAGTGGATCGGAGTGTCACGTTCCGACACATAGTATTAGTGGGACGGGTGTCACGAACCGACACGTAGATATAGGGGATCGGAGTGTCACGTACCGACACATGTAGGGGATCGGAGTGTCACGTTCCGACACATATAGGGGATCGGAGTGTCACGTTCCGACACATAGAATTAGTGGATCGGAGTGTCACGTTCCGACACATAGTATTAGTGGGACGGGTGTCACGAACCGACACGTAGATATAGGGGATCGGAGTGTCACGTACCGACACATGTAGGGGATCGGAGTGTCACGTTCCGACACATATAGGGGATCGGAGTGTCACGTTCCGACACATATAGGGGATCGGAGTGTCACGTTCCGACACATAGTGGTAGGGGATCGGAGTGTCACGTACCGACACAAGAGGAAGAAAGATAATGAATCTCGAAAGATGATAATATATTCAACATAATGAACTTAATTCCCAAATGAGTATGGTAATGAGGCTTGAGCCCTCATGAATGAACTTGATGGTGTTATTGACGATTATGATACTTGTTGTTGCTACATGTTGAGTTTATAGTTGATTTATAATATTATTTGATATATGTTGTTCCCTATTGTTGAGTTAACCGATGATATCTACTCAGTACGTGTGGTTGTACTGACCCCCTACTTTTATGTTTTCCTTTTGGTTATTTGTGTTATGCAGCAAACGTTCCGTCAACTTCGACTCAGCAGTAGATCAAGCCGTCTTCACTCCATCGGAAATTCAGGGTGAGCTAATGCGTCTAGCTTGGACTGGGTCTCCTTCTTCAAGTCTTGATGCCTTGAACTTCCGGCATGGACTAGCTTTTACTTGTTTTAGCTTTTTAGACATTCTTAGTTTAGTAATTTGAGATAGATGTTCTTGTGGTGATGACTTCCAGATTTTGGGAATATTAATAATAGTTTTGAGTTGTTTTATTAATGAGTTTAAGTCTTCCGCATTATTTTCTGTTGAAATATCTTGAAATGTTAAGGTTTAGATGGGTTGGTTCGCTCACATCGGAGGGTGAATGTGGGTGCCAGTCGCGTCTCCGATTTGGGTCGTGACAGTAAGAAGTCCTCAGAATTATCATTTTCCACCAACAAGAGAAATATGTTTATATGTGAATTTGTATCTAAAATAATTTGCACCAAAGTTCATCGATCAAACCTATGATCGCATATAGGCATTTTAATCTTCAAACTGAGAGTCCTCTATTAAGTTGAGATACTGCAGCTCATGTTTAAGATTTAAGATATTTATTTCAGACTTTCTATTCCATCCTTTTATACTAAACAGAGATAAAGCCAAACTATTGGTACGTTGATGCCACTTTATTATTGTTGAATTAGGAATTCCCAGCCAGAAAAAACACATCGTTGAATTATTGGATTCCTTGTACATGTAGCAAGTGAACTCATCTTTGTATTAACTGATGACCATCGGCCAGCACATCACAGTAATTATAGAAGGATATCACAAGTAGCACCGTGTTATTCCACCCCCAACATACCTCAATAGAGAAATCATGTATTGTTCTTCAAGGTGAGTATGAAAGAACCTCAATATACAATTCCACAATATCGTGTAAGTCACACGAGTGGAAATCATATTACAACTACTTGTAGCATTCATTTTAACACCTCCTACATGCTCCCAATCATACCATTTCACATGTAAGCAATTCTTCCCTTTTTTAATTTCATCACACAATGCATGCGCACGTGCCTTTATAATCTTATTATTAGAACTTGTTAGAATCTGGAACTCAGAACTATTTCCGGGATCCCATACATAAAGATTTAATTCAAATTTTTTAACATGAACAACGAAGGTAGTCACACAAAGGTTAAACAGTAAATTACCTTCATCATGCTTTTCTCCCCCAAAAGTAAGATTTGATGCAATTCCTTTACCATGAACAACGAAGGTAGTCGCACCAAGGTTAAACATTACATTACCTTCATCATGTTTTTTAACCCCCATAATATGTGTCACACGTTACATAAGGTATTATTTCGTCAGGAGAAATCTCACCTTCCATGGAATCAATTTCATGTGTGTTGTTCATTCGATCCATAATCAAGATCAATTGCATTAACGTACCTCTTTGACACATCTATTTGACGAGGATCATTGAACAAATTTAATGCGATACTATTAATACTTGTGTCACGACCCAAATCGGGGACGCGACTGGCACCCACATTTACCCTCCTATGTGAGCGAACCAACCAATATAAACCTTAACATTTCGATGTATATCAACAGAAAATAATGCGGAAGAATTAACTTATTAATAAAAACCAGTTCAATAACTAATAAATTTCAACAACTATTATTCCCCAAAATCTGGAAGTTATCATCACAAGAACATCTATCTCAAATTACTAAACTAAGAATGTCTAAGAAGCTAAAACAAGTAAAAGCTAGTCCATGCCGGAAGTTCAAGGCATCAAGACTTGAAGAAGAAGATCCACTCCAAGCTAGACGCATTAGCTCACCCTGAATTTCCGATGGAGTGAAGACTGGCTAGATCTACTGTTGAGTTGAAGACGACGGCACGTTTGCTTCACTCCACAAATAACAAAGAAGAAACATAAAAGTAGGGGTCAGTACAAACCACGGGTACTGAGTAGATATCATCGGCCAACTCAAAATAGAAAATAGTATATATCAATAATAATGTAAATCAACTACAATACTCAACATGTAGCAACAACAAGTATTAAATCATCAATAAATACCACCAAGTTCATCCATGACGACTCAAGCCTCAATACCATACTCATTTGGGAAATTAAGTTCATTATGTTGAGTATATTATCATCTTTCAAGATTCATTATCTTTCATCCTCTTGTGTCGGTACGTGACACTCCGATCCCCTACTACTATGTGTCGGTACGTGACACTCCGATCCCCTAATTCTACGTGTCGGTTCGTGACACCCGTCCCACTAATACTATGTGTCGGAAGGTGACACTCCGATCCCCTATATGTGTTGGTACGTGACACTCCGATCCCCTATATGTGTCGGTACGTGACACTCCGATCCCCTATATGTGTCGGTACGTGACACTCCGATCCCCTATATGTGTCGGTATGTGACACTCCGATCCCCTAATTCTACGTGTCGGTTCGTGACACCCGTCCCACTAATACTATGTGTCGGAACGTGACACTCCGATCCACTAATTTCATTCTATCCGTTCATCAAGCCTTCTCTATACCAAGGCATCATCAATCCCATTACTTTAATTCATCAAGCCTTCTTTTATACCAAGGCATCATCATTAATAACGTAGATTAAAGTTTCTTTCAAGATTTGGGATTCAATAGTTTTCATCATGCTTGTTTTATCGAAATCACATAATCATATTCATGCAAGCATACAATTAAGTATATAGACAGGTTTACAAAACTACAAATACATATCATTCGCTATTAAGAGTCTACTACGAATAGCATGAAAACCATAACCTACCTCCACCGAAGAATTGGAATCAACCAGCAATTTCCCAAGCTTTGATAGTCCCTCTGCCTCTTGATCGATCAATCTCTCTCTCTCTCTTTGTTCTTTCTATTTTCTTTATTCAAACCCTCTTTCTTTTACCCTAATTCACATATAATTAAGAATAAAAGATGGCAATAATAGCCCACTAATTAACTTAAGGTTACCTCTTTTAACCCCCAAGTAATTAGACTTATTAATATTAACCCTCTAACCTTTTAATTAAGGAAAGAATAGTCCAAAACGTCCCTTAAAACGTGTAAAGAAATCCGATTCTGACTGGGATTACGCAACCTACGATGGCCCGTCGTGCCTGCAACGATCCATCATGCAGGTTCTTCATAGACTCGTTTTACTTAGGGAGTCTGTGACGGCCCGTCGTGCATACGACGGTATGTCCTGCACTTCCGTCATGACGTTCAGAGACTCGTTCCCCGTACCAAATTCTCAAGAGTTGAAGTGTTTTGCAACGGGAGCTCACGACGGTTCGTCGTAGCTTTGACGGTCCGTCCTGCAAGTCCGTCACAGATTACAGAGAGTCGATTTTAGTACCCAAAATTCAGAATTCTAAGTGTTCTGGGACGAGACATCCTCGACGATCCATCGTGCCCACGAAGGTCCGTCGTGGTGTCCGTCGTCTCAGCCAGTTTTTCCAGAAGTAAAATCTGCTGCTTAAAATGACTAAACAGGTCGTTACAATAGATACCAATTTACCCATCGTTCGTCCTCGAACGATCAAAAGAAGAAAAACAAGGGCGGAAGGAAGTACCTGAATCTGTAAACAGATGTGGGTATTTTTCTTGCATATCTGCCTACTTCTCCCAAGTAGCTTCTTCAACCGGTCGATTCTTCCATTGAACCTTGATGGATGCAATTTCTCTCGACCTCAACATGCGAACCTCTCTATCTAAAATAGCAACTTGTTCCTCCTCATAAGTCAAATTCTCATCAAACAAAACTGAATCCCAACGGATGATGTAGTTTCCATCTCCATGGTATCTTTTCAACATGGACACATGAAATACCGGGTGCACTCCGGACAGCCCTGGAGGCAAGGCTAATTCATAAGCCACCTCCTCTATTCGCTTAAGTACTTCAAATGGTCCAATATTCCTTGGACTTAGCTTACCCCTTTTTCCAAACCGCATCACCCCTTTCATGGGTGAAACCTTCAGCAAGACTTGTTCACCTTCCATGAACTCCAAGTCTCTAACCTTTCGATCCGCATATTTCTTTTGTCTACTTTGAGCCGCTAAAAGCTTTTCTTGAATAGATTTCACCTTCTCTAAGGAATCCCTCAATAGATCAGTACCCCAAGGTCTAACTTCAAATGCATCAAACCAACCAATGGGAGACCTACATCTCCTCCCATACAATGCTTCAAATGGAGCCATGACAATGCTGGAGTGATAGCTATTTTTGTACGAAAACTCTGCTAAGGGTAAGAAGTTATCCCAATGACCACCAAATTCTATCACACATGCACGAAGCATATCCTCCAACACTTGAATCGTTCGCTCAGACTGACCATCGGTCTGAGGGTGAAATGCAGTACTAAGGTCCAATCTAGTACCTGATTCCGCATGCAATGTTCTCCAAAACATAGAGGTAAACTGCGTTCCTCTATCTGATATGATGGAGAGTGGAACCCCATGTAATCGAACGATCTCTGAGATGTAGATTTTGGCCAACTTTTCTGCATTGTACGTCACCTTGACCGGAATGAAATGAGCAGACTTAGTTAACCTATCAACAATCACCCAAATGGAATCAAACTTACTCAATGTCTTCGGAAGGCCAACCACGAAGTCCATCGCGATTCTCTCCCACTTCCATTCAGGAATTGGCATCCTTTGAAGTGTTCCTCCGGGCCTCTGGTGTTCATACTTTACTTGTTGACAATTTGGACATTTGGCAACTAACTCAACAATATATCGCTTCATTCTACTCCACCAAAAGTGTTGCTTTAGGTCACGGTACATCTTGGTTGCACCAGGATGTATAGAATATTCGGAACTATGAGCCTCGGTAAGGATAGTGTGGATCACATCATCAATACGGGGCACACATACCCTTCCTTAAATCCTCAAAACACCTTCCTCATCAATTTTTGCCTCTTTAGCCTCCTCGCGCAACACCATATCCCGAATTCGCCTTAGTTTCTCATCATCAAACTGTTTCCCCTTAATCTGGTCAAGAAAAGAAGATTTCGCCTCCACACAAGCTAAAAATCCACCCTTCTCATTTAATTCTAGCCTCATAAAATCATTAGCCAAAATTTGAATTTCCCTAGCAAACGGACGCCTAGAGACTTTCAAATGAGCTAGACTTCCCATGCTTCCCGCCTTTCTACTCAAAGCATCTGCCACAACATTAGCTTTTCCCGGATTGTATAAGATAGTGATATCGTAGTCCTTAAGTAGTTCCATCCATCTCCTCTGTCTCAAATTCAAATCTTTCTGAGTGAAGACATACTGTAGGCTACGATGGTCCGTATAGACCTCACACTTAACCCCATACAAATAGTGTCTCCATTGTTTTAGCGCAAACACTACCGCGGCCAACTCCAAATCATGGGTCGGATAGTTACATTCATGAACCTTTAGTTGCCTCGAAGCATAAGCAATCACATTCTTCTCTTGCATTAGCACTGCACCCAACCTAGAATAGGATGCATCACAATAAACGATGAAGTTCTTACCCTCTACTGGCAAGGTAAGAATTGGTGCGGTAGTCAACAAAGTCTTAAGCTTCTGAAAGCTTTCCTCACATTCATCTGACCATACAAACGGAACATTCTGCTTAGTCAAGTTCGTCAATTGGGAAGTAATAGAAGAGAATCTCTTGACAAATCGGCGGTAGTAACTAGCTAAACCAACAAAACTCCTTATTTCTGACACGTTTGTAGGTCTCACCCAATTCTTCACTGTTTCGATCTTAGAAGGATCCTCCATCACTCCATCCTTACAAACCACGTGCCCCAAGAAGGACACTGAATCTAGCCAAAACTCACACTTGGAGAATTTCGCATAAAGCTTTTTCTTTCTCAAAAACTCTAACACCATTCTCAAATGCTCCTCATGTTCCTTCTTACTCTTGGAGTATATCAGTATATCATCAATAAACACGATCACAAAGAGATCCAGATATGGCTTAAAAATCCCATTCATCAAGCTCATGAAAGCAGCAGGGGCATTTGTAAGTCCAAAAGACATTACCACAAATTCGTAGTGCCCATACCTAGTTCGAAAAGCAGTCTTTGGCACATCCGTTGCTCGTATTTTCAATTGGTGATAACCGGATCTCAAGTCAATTTTAGAGAAGACACAAGCACCTTGTAACTGATCGAACAAGTCATCAATGCGAGGAATGGGGTACTTGTTCTTAATAGTTACCTTGTTCAGTTATCTGTAGTCTATGCACATCCGAAAGCTCCCATGTTTCTTCTTCACAAATAACACCGGAGCACCCCAAGGAGATGCACTTGGTTTAATGAAGCCTTTGCTAAACAACTCTTGAAGTTGGGCCTTTAACTCCCTCAACTCCGCGGGAGCCATTCTATAAGGGGGTATAGAGATAGGGCGAGTACCCGGTTCAAGATCAATACAGAAGTCAATATCCCTATCCGGTGGCATACCAGGAAGATCTGCAGGAAACACATCCAGAAACTCGCAGACTACCGAAACCGACTCAATTGAAGGTACTTGAGTAGTGTCATCCTTAAGATGTGCCAAGAAAGCTAAACACCCTTTACTAACAATTGTCTTAGCACGAAGAAAGGAGATGATACGAACCGGACTGGAAGTGTAGTCGCCCTCCCACACTAACGGATCTGTCCCAGGCTTGGCTAACGTCACAGTTTTAGCATTACAATCCAATATCGCAAAATTCGGAGAAAGCCAAGTCATACCCAAAATTACATCAAAATCCACCATTTCTAAGATGACCAAGTCTACATAAGTATTGCTCCCCACAAAAGTTACCAAGCAAGACCTATATACTTTTTCGACTATCGCAGACTCACCCACCGGAGTAGACACACGAATAGGTATGTCAAGCAATTCACAAGGTAAATTTAAACCAGTAGCAAATGAAGAAGACACATAAGAAAATGTGGATCCGGGATCAAACAATACAGAAGCCATGCAATCACAAACTAAGAGATTACCTGTGATAACAACATCAGATGTCTCCGCTTCAGATCTCCCAGGAAAAGCGTAACAATGGGCCCCATTACTTGTTTGTCCGTTGCCCCTACCATGTTGTGTTGTAGTGGCTCCAGTTTGCCCATCACCTCTGCCGTTTTGGTGACCACCATTACCTCGACCACCACGTCCTCCAGAAAAACGGCCTCTACCATGACCACCTCTACCTCTAGCTATTGTGGGTCTGTAACTCTGTTTTGGACAATTCCTCCTAATATGTCCAATCTCCCCACATCCATAACACTCTTTGGAGTCAGGCATAGGTCTCTCGGAGAAGTGTTGACTGTTCTGAGGTGGACCCCCAACTACAGTCTGTAGTGAAAACTGAATTGGTCGAACTGAGTAACCTCCGGAACTCTGTCCTCTAGAGTAAGAACCATTGAACTCACCTCCGTTTCGAAACCTTTTTGATGTCGATGTCGTGGTGAAGTCATCTGGCTTCACTCCTTCCACCTCTATCACAAAGTCTACCACCTCTTGGAAGGATTTTGCTGTAGCCGCTACCTGTAAGGCTGAAATCCGCAATTCTCACCTCAACCCCTTCACAAAACGGCGAATCCGTTCTTGTGGACTGAAACAAAGTTGGGTGGCATACCTGGATAATGCACGAAATTTGGCCTCGTATGCGTTAACCGTCATCCTTCCTTGCTCTAGACTCAAAAACTCATCCCTTTTTCTATCCCTCAAAGTCCTTGGGATATACTTCTCCATAAACAAGCTAGAGAATGATGCCCAAGTCATAGGCGTTGCCTCTGTCGGTTGACACTCAACATGTGACCGCCCCCACATTTTGGCGTTCCCTTGAAACTGATAGCTCACGAACTCAACGCCAAACCGTTCTACTATACCCATCTTGTGTAGTAGCTCATGACAATCAACCAGAAAATCGTAGGCATCCTCTGATTCAGCACCTTTGAAGACTGGAGGTTTCAATTTTAAGAACTTACTGAAAAGTTCATGCTGATCATTTGTCATTATAGGCCCAGTAGTCAGACGAGGAAATGTGCCTATTTCCAATGAGACATCCATACGAGGAGCCATAGTGGCTGCATGTTGTACCTCTGAAACCGGAGGTGTTGGTGCAGAAAACACCGGAGGTGCCTGACCCTGATCAGATAAACCGCTAAGATAGGCCAGAACTTGATTAATCATTTTTGGGGTAGGTTGGGGTGGCAGTTCCTTGTTCTGCACTTGTTCATTCTCCCCTTCCTCACCCTCTCTCACTACTTCCTCAGTCGGTGGAGGAGTCACCGCCCTAGCATCAGATGGGCTAGGGGCTCGTCCTCTTCCTCTAGAGGACGTCCTCCCACGACCTCTACCACGGCCTCTTACCACTGATCCTCCTCGTGCTATAGCCCCAGTGGCTAGCTCAGTCGTTTCTTGTCTTTCCGTTGTTGCTGCAGGTGCGGTCGTTGCTCTAGTTCTAACAATCTGCGAAATACAATGAAGATGGTCAGATACCAATTTTTATCACCTAGATACCAATTGGATCCAAGTAATAGCATGAAAGAAAGAATGAAAGAATGGAATTTTCCTAAAGTCTTATAGCCTCTCAAAGAAAAGTAAAGGCGTCCCCCTACCGTTCCTTAAGACCCTACTAGACTCGTTCTTGTGTGATGGGACCAACGAACCTAATGCTCTGATACCAAGTTTGTCACGACCCAAATCGGGGACGCGACTGGCACCCACATTTACCCTCCTATGTGAGCGAACCAACCAATCTAAACCTTAACATTTCGATGTATATCAACAGAAAATAATGTGGAAAACTTAACTTATTAATAAAAACCAGTTCAATAACTAATAAATTTCAACAACTATTATTCCCCAAAATCTAGAAGTCATCATCACAAGAACATCTATCTCAAATTACTAAACTAAGAATGTCTAAGAAGCTATAACAAGTAACAGCTAGTCCATGCCGGAAGTTCAAGGCATCAAGACTTGAAGAAGAAGATCCAGTCCAAGCTAGACGCATTAGCTCACCCTGAATTTCCGATGGAGTGAAGACTGGCTAGATCTACTGTTGAGTTAAAGACGACGGCACATTTGCTGCACTCCACAAATAACAAAGAAGAAACATAAAAGTAGGGGTCATTACAAACCACGGGTACTGAGTAGATATCATCGGCCAACTCAAAATAGAAAACAGTATATATCAGTAATAATGTAAATCAACTACAATACTCAACATGTAGCAACAACAAGTATTAAATCATCAATAAATACCACCAAGTTCATCCATGAGGACTCAAGCCTCAATACCATACTCATTTGGGAAATTAAGTTCATTATGTTGAGTATATTATCATCTTTCAAGATTCATTATCTTTCATCCTCTTGTGTCGGTACGTGACACTCCGATCCCCTACTACTATGTGTCGGTACGTGACACTCCGATCCCCTAATTCTACGTGTCGGTTTGTGACACCCGTCCCACTAATACTATGTGTCGGAACGTGACACTCTGATCCCCTATATGTGTCGGTACGTGACACTCCGATCCCCTATATGTGTCGGTACGTGACACTCCGTTCCCATATATGTGTCGGTACGTGACACTCCGATCCCCTAATTCTACGTGTCGGTTCGTGACACCCGTCCCACTAATACTATGTGTCGGAACGTGACACTCCGATCCACTAATTTCTTCTATCCGTTCATCAAGCCTTCTCTATACCAAGGCATCATCAATCCCATTACTTTAATTCATCAAGCCTTCTTTTATACCAAGGCATCATCATTAATAATGTAGATTAAAGTTTCTTTCAAGATTTGGGATTCAATAGTTTTCATCATGCTTGTTTTATCGAAATCACATAATCATATTCATGCAAGCATACAATTAAGCATATAGACAGGTTTACAAAACTACCAATACATATCATTCGCTATTAAGAGTCTACTACGAATAGCATGAAAACCATAACCTACCTCCACCAAAGAATTGGAATCAACTAGCAATTTCCCAAGCTTTGATAGTCCCTCTGCCTCTTGATCGATCAATCTCTCTGTCTCTTTGTTCTTTCTATTTTCTTTATTCAAACCCTCTTTCTTTTACCCTAATTAACATATAATTAAGAATAAAAGATGGCAATAATAGCCCACTAATTAACTTAAGGTTACCTCTTTTAACCCCCAAGTAATTAGACTTATTAATATTAACCCTCTAACCTTTTATTTAAGGAAAGAATAGTCCAAAACGTCCCTTAAAACGTGTAAAGAAATCTGATTCTGACTGGGATTACGCAACCTGTGACGGCCCGTCGTGCCTGCGACGGTCCGTCATGCAGGTTCTTCATAGACTCGTTTTACTTAGGGAGTCTGTGACGGCCCGTCGTGCATACGACGGTCCGTCCTGCACTTCCGTCATGACGTTCAGAGACTCGTTCCCCGTACCAAATTCTCAAGAGTTGAAGTGTTTTGCACGGGAGCTCACGATGGTTCGTCGTAGCTGTGACGGTCCGTCTTGCAGGTCCGTCACAGATTACAGAGAGTCGATTTTAGTACCCAAATTTCAGAATTCTAAGTGTTCTGGGACGAGACATCCTCGACGATCCGTCGTGCCCACGACGGTCCGTCGTGGTGTCCGTCGTCTCAGCCAGTTTTTCCAGAAAAAAAATCTGCTGCTTAAAACGACTAAACAGGTCGTTACAACTTGTAGCCTCTTCACTAACCAATTCAATTGGAGTGTCTGATTGCTTCCTCGAAAATAATTTAGGGCAGTAACCAGAAAACATTTCGTCAAACAGCTTGTGCGCATCCATTTTTATTTTGTGTTCATATATCTCCACATAGTTTTAAAGCACGTATGAATTGGTTATATTGCTCCACTACTGAAGATTGGACAAGATTTCTTTTGGCGATCAAGATGGCATTTACGACAATGGATCAACACTTTCGCATTAATATTGGAAAACTTTATATGCATAGAGGAAGCATACTAGAGTCAGACAACTTACATGGATAATTTATCTGAAAAGTAGTACAGTGATCTAATCCTAAAATATAGGTCATGTAAAAAAATAATCCTAAAATATGGGTCATGTAACCCACTATGACACTTAATCAACAATACTTATAAAACTAGTGTAGAAATATAAGAAACTACTGAACAAAGACCCAAAACTAGTTCTACTAAACTACGCATGTCCTAATGGAGTCAATCTTTTTGAATAACTTTTTAACATTCCCTATTGATTAAAAACTACAAACACCAAACAATCCTCTGAGGTAGAAAAATTTATTTCGATAAAGCATTTGTCAATACATCAACTATCTGCTCTTGTGTGCTGCAATATTCCAATAATATTTCCTCCTTTGCAATCATTTCACGAATGAAATGATAACGAATTATCAATATGTTTTGTCCTGATGTGAAATGTTGGAATTTTTTTTATCATAGAGATCGTTGCTTTATTTTCAAAAAAAATGTCTCTGTTGCTCCTCTCCGCTCCAGTTGAAGATCAGCTAAAACTCTCATTAGCCAGACAGCTTGAAGTTGTTGCAATGTACTCAGTTTCTGAAGTTGACAATGATTTTGTAGGTTGCTTCTTTGAATTCAAAGTCACCACATCTGAACCTAGAGTTAAAACATTCGCTGAAAACTCTGTTTATTGATAAATAAAAATTCCCAATAACTATTCATGTACTTGCACAATTTGATATTATCAATATTGGTAACAAATTGTAAGAACTGAATAGGTTCCGGAAAATGACCAGACATTATTAATGAATGCTTAGAGGAATTCAATAGACTTCCAAAGAAACGAATAATACTCCTGATCTAACTTAACTACATAAATAATATATGCTAATATAGATAATGCAGATTCCTAAAATAAGCCAGGACTAGAAAACACTAATACTAACATAATTATTAACTACTATCTGAACTAACTATTGCTGCTCCAATATTCCCCCTCAAGTTAGGTGATGGGTCACTATCCTTAACTTGAATAGATTCTTCTCAAATGCAGCTTAGGCAATGCCTTGGTAAGAGTTTCGTCGATTTAATTGACATCATGGACATGAATAACAAGAACCCTTTTGATGTTGACATGGTGACGAACAAAGTCAAAGTCCACCGCAAAATGCTTCATACGACTATGGAAGAGAATATTCTTTCTCAAGAATGTTGCTCAAAGATTGTCACAATATATTTTGGGTCTCTTATGTACTGTAAAGCGCAACTCAATTAGGAGATTGGTCACCCAAAATGTTTTAGAAAGGGCATTAGCCACCTCCCTGTACAAAAACATCGAGGAGGTGATTAAGGCAATAGTTAGTTTCTTTCAGGACCAACTAATTCGATTGTTACCAAGAAAATTAATGTAACCAGATCTAGATACTCTATCAGAGATGTCTCCACCCCCAATCAGCATTAGAGTACACATGGAGATTGAAGTCATATATGGGAGTAACACGTAGGCCTAGTTTAATGGTACCATACATGTATCATAGAATATGATTCATACCTTCCCAGTGAAGGTCAGATGGTGCTTGCATGAATTGAGACAACTTGTTTACCGTATAAGCTATGTCTGGTCTGCTGAAAGATAAGTATTGAAGCTTACCCAAGACTCGGGTATAACGCGTAGCATCTGTCAGGTGAGTTCTGTCAGATAAGGTGAGTAACTCAGAGGCACTTATAGGTGTGTTGACATCTTACAGTCTACAATAGGTCATACTTTAAAATCTCACTAACATACTTTGCTTTGATGAGAATTAAACTTCAAGAGCTGCATATCATTTCAACATAAAGAAATTAATGAAGATTACCTAAATCTTTAACAGAGAACTAAAAAGCAAGGAAAGTGATGACTTGATTGATACTCAAAGTGTTGCTCCCAGTAATAATGATATAGTCGACAAAGAAGAGGACAGCTAATGTGTCACTTAGACCATGTCTAACAAGTAGTGAAGCATCTGATTTTTCTTAACAAAGAATATGAATAAAAGGTAACCCATGAGAGTATTTAACCAAGTACGAGGATCCTGCTTCGATCCATAGATTCCCTTGCAACGAAGTAAAATATATGTTAGTTTGTCATCACTAGTAAACCACAGAGGTGGTGCCATATACACTTCCTCGTCCAGGTATCCCAGGAGACTGGAATTATTGACATCATGCCTCAAAAGGTTCCAATGTTGATTAATTTATACAGAGAGGATGATGCATACGGTGGTGGGCTTGACGACTGGGCTTAATGTGTAATGAAAATCAATACTTTGTCACTCAGTAAAACCTTTTGCAACCAGATGATCTTTGTATCTATGGATGGTCCCATCAATATTTTATTGATCCCGAAAATCCACTTACATGATATTATATTCTTAGTTGAATCAGCACGAACAAGTTCACATGTCTTATTATTAATTAAAGCATCAAGTTCTTGTTTTACATTGGTTGGTGTGGTTGTAGGGTTTAATTTGTTTACGTAATAAAAAATGTGTTTGGGTTTTGTAATCTTGTTTAGAGATCGAGTGACAGAATGTGTAGGAGGAAGAGGAAAGTAAGTTGGTGAAGGAGAGATCTCTAAATCAGTGATAAGACTGGCTGGCCGACGATCTAGGTGATGTTGACGGGTTGTTGTTCCGAAGTTTAAAGACAAAGAGAGAGGATGGGATTCTATGTGAGTTTATAGGGGAAAATGTTTGTCAATCTATTGAGAGGTCTGGTGATGGGAATAGTTGGGAAGTAGGTATCAAAGATGGTTTTTTGAAGGCAAGTATTTATAGGGATGAGCGAGATGAAATTTTACCTGGTGAAGGGGAAGTTACAGGTGGTGAAGTTGCATCATCCAGTAATGCATTGTCAAATAAGGACTGTTAGTTTGAGTTGCCTTGGGACTTGGTTGGAGAAGGATCAGATTATGACGAAAAATTTGGTAGTGTGTGTGCGTCTATAATTCTAATAGTAGGGGAAGATATGTAGCAATGGGAGTTTTAAGTGTGGGATCTGAGGAATAAAGCTTGTGGTTTTCCCATTCCAACTGAAGTGATTTAATGGTAGTATTAGAGAACAAAGTGTTTAACAGAAAAATATGCTCAACAAATCACAAATCTCCAGATAAATAGACTTTTCTAGAGATTGGATCGAAACATTAGAGACAATGATGTGGTAAAAAGAACCTTAAATAGACGCACGGGGTAGATTTTGTTTCATGTTTATTTTTGGACTATGTGTTTAGCCATGGATAGTTTAAAAACCCAATATTCTCTATAATTGGGTCATTTACAAAGTAATTGTTGGAACGGAGATTGATTATCTAGGTGAGAGGATGTAAGACGATTGATGAGGTAGAAACTATAATGACATGCGAAAGACCAAAATAAGGTGAAAGGGATGCCTCATGTAAGAGTGTTTCAGACGTTTCAACAATATGACGATGTTGGCGTTTTGCAAGAGAAACTTGTTGAGGAGTATTGGGTGTGGTGGAGAGGTGTTTAATGTCGTTATGTTAAAGATAAAAGTCTAGACCTTCAAACTCTCCTCCGATATCAGTAAACAATGATAAATTGTTTGTGTCAAAATGTATTTCGATCAAAGGATGAAATTTTTAAAAGATGTCTTTAACTTCAAATTTTTCGTTAATGTGTAGAGCCTAGTGTATTTCGTATATTGGTCAACAAAGAAACAATAATAAAACTTCTTGTCAAGAGAATAAAATCGTTGATGGGCTCTATAAATCACTAAAAATAATTTAAGCAGTGTAGATATACACAACGATAATTCAGTAAAAGGATGTTCGTGTACTTTAGTAGATAAATAAAAAAAGCCATGGAAGAGATTGTCTCGCTCATGAAACGCTAACGAGAATTAATTCAAAATTAACCTACGTACTCTAGAGTGAGGATGACCAAGAAGCTGATAAAAAGTTGTGATAGGAATGGATGGTGCAATCACATGGGCTTGAGGATGTGAGATAGAACACTCATACAGTAAATTATTGGTCCAACCGTGCACTAGAGCTTTCTGCATTTTCAAATCTTTCACTACAAAGTCAAATGGATAAATTCAATAGACTTTAGATTGTCTTGACAAATTTTAGAAATAGAGAGAAGTTTTGGTTTTATGGAAGGGGCACATAACGTGTGGGTTAAATCAAAAATATTATTTGATGCATTTAATTGAGTCAAACTAGTAACAGAAATAGGAAATGTATTACCGTCACCCATGGATACATCTTCGTTATAACAATCCGGTTTTAGATTGTGTGACTCAGTCATGATGTTATGGGTGGCTCCTGAATCAACAATCCAGGGGTTTGTTCTGGTAGTAAACCCAACTTTATAATTGGCTTTGATTTCAATGTGATTGTGAGACTTTGAGCGGAAGACATTGGAAGTGTTGCCAATCCTGTTACATTGTTGACAGCGATTAACACTATTTGGATTTAAGTTGGATTGCCATTTTGGTGAAGTATTTGGACGTGAATTCTGGCGCCATTGTTGAGATTTGTTGCACTGCCTGCGATTGTTGTGATTATTAATGTTGGATAAGGTGGGAGTAGCAACTGAAGTTGTGATAGGATTGGACGATTTCTTAGCATCGTCATGGTGAAGAAAAAGTTCATAGTCTAGTAGTTTTTCAAAAAATCCCTCAAAAGATATAGTCGTATCATGTGCATCAATGGCATGGAGATCTTACGAAACTTGGGGCCTAAACAAGTGTGTATTTTGAGATTGGACGCAGGAGTACCAACAGTGGCTATCTCTCAAAAAGAGACCGAATAGCGTTGATATCATCAGTAATGGAGCGGGATTCATTAGTTACACATGCAAGTTGATCACGTAAACTAAAGACCCGAGTTTGAGACCTATTTGAATAAGTGGTATGCAAAGCATACCAAGCTTAGTTAGCTGAGTCAGCGACAACAACAATAGAAGTGATAGTGGGTTCAACATAATCAATGAGGGAATTCTTGATTAGTTTTTCCCGATATAACTAACTTAAGTTGTAGGATTAGGAGATGTGTTTGTGCCAAGGGAAATCATGCTACTGGGGATAGAATGGTCCCATCGAAATGGACAAAGAGGTATTTGCCATACATAAACATGGAGAATCATACTATCGAGGTGGCGAAGTTTACCATCGATAGTTTGAGGAGTAATTGGAATGCTAGAGTGAACCGAATTATACCGTTGCTACCTGTAGTTTTATTAGAATTGACAACGCTAGGATTGTTGCCATTTTTGTTACCATTGGGATTGTTCATGTATCTCATCTGTCGTGAGGAGAAGAAAGGAAAAAAAATTACATCGTTCTCGTTAAAGCGTATGCTTTGATACCATGTGAACTGAATAGGCTCCTAAAAATAATACTTTATTAATGAAGGCTGAAAGGTATTAAATAAGGTTACAAAGAAAAAAATAAGACTCCTAAACTAACTAAACTACATAAATAATATTTGCTGATAGAGTTAATGTAGATTTTTAAATAAGCATGGACTATAAATCACTAATAACAAAATAATTATTAATTACCATGTAAACTAACTATTGATTCTCCAATAGAAATACAAAACTCCAAAGTTCCAGCAATGCATCGCAAGACTCTCTTTGCTTCCCCATATTGTGCCTTTGAAGGTTGTTGCATAAACCTAGATATAACACACATGATATGCAATATCATGTCTAGTATGTATCAAATATATTAGAATTCCAACCAAGCTTCTAAACCGCTTTGCATCAAGCAATTCTTCTTTATTTACCAGCTGCGATTTCTCACTGATATTCATTGGAGTAGCCGCATGTTTGCAATTAACCATGCCAAATTTATTGGTAGGTCTCTAGAATTTTTCCTTTTTGAATGAAATACTACATCTTTAGTTTGATGGACTTGAAGGCCAAGTAAGTAATGTAATAAACCCATATATTACATCTCAAACTAATTTATCATTTGAGACTTAAACTCTTCCAGAAGAGAAAATGAAGAACTATTGTAAATGATATCATCAACATAAAGGAATACAATAATGAAATCATGACCTTCCTTCTTCACATATAAGGTTTGTTCGTACTCACTTCTTATGTATCCATTTTTCGTGGAAGTATTTGTCAATCTTTCTATACAATACTCGAGGGGCTTTCTTCAAGCCATACAAAACCTTTTTCAGCTTGTACACCTTTGTTTCATCTCCTTCTTTTGTGAAACCTTCGGGTTGTACACCTTTGTTTCATCTCCTTCTTCTTCTTCGGAAATTCGAAAAGTCATAGAAATCTCTTGGCAAACCAAGTTTTTACTACATTCCTAGCTTGTATTTTCATCAAATATTACATCTCTTCTATTAATATCTTTTCGTTAAGATGATTATACAATCTATATGCTTTAGATTGAGTACAATATTCAGACTACTCATCAAGCTTTTGACGATCTTGTGACTTTACCAATGCATAAAGAACACATCAAAAGAAACCTAAGTGGTATACATTTGGTTTCGTACAATGCAAAGCTTCATAAGGAGTAATATTCAGAAAATATTTTGGTAGTGAAAGATTCAGCAAGTAAATAGATGCTGCCACAACTTCTTCCCCGAACTGATTTGCGAGTTTCTTTGCTTGCAATATGCTCCTTGGACTCTCCACCATAGTACGGTGCTTCAATTCAGCGACACAATTTTTTCGGGGTAGAAGGAGTTGTTAACTCCCCATGGATGCCATTTTTTCCCCAAAACAAATTAAATTCGTTGGACACAAACTCGCCTCCTCTATCTGTGCAAAGAATTGTGATACTGCAGCTACTTTGTTTCTCTACCAAAGCTTTAAACACCAGAATCTTTTCAAAAGTTTATGACTTGTTTTCCAACCAAATACACCAAACTTATGCTACTATAATCGTAAGTAAACAACAAGAAATAACGATTTCCATCTAAGGAATTAGTGTGCAATGGACTACATCAGTCAACATGCATTAATTCTTAACATTTAGAAGCTCTGCATGCTTTTGAAATTGGAATACATTTCCTTGTCTGTTTACCATAAATGCACCCTTCACATAGTTCTAGAGAGCTGATTTTCGGTAATTCAAGAACCTTACTATTTTACCTAAACATTTCAGGCCCTTAATATTGAGATGACCGCACCTTAAATTCCATAGCTTCCAGTCGTCCTTTGCACTTGCAACGAGAGCAAAGCTTTCCATGTTTGATACGTCAAATTGAAACATATTGTTCGGTGTCATGATGATGTGAACCTTCTTGCCCAACTTCTAGTTTGGAATTGTTACATCCGAGGAACACCCCGTAGAAGTAACATAGCGTACTTGACCTCTCACATGTCATATACAAGCCCATAGTTATCATTCATCGGATTGTCAAAATTAAATTTAGCGGAAAATTTAAAACATTCTAATCACATCATATGCTAGAACATTACTTCATATATATATATATATATATTTATATGTGTGTGTGTGTGTGTATGTGGGTGTGGGTGTGGGTGTGTGGGGGTGTGTGTGTGTGTGTGTGTATATAATATCATCATATATATTTAAAGACTTTAGTACCGTTTGTTATCCTAGACTCAAAATCATAAGAGAACTTTAGGGACACAACCCTTATAACATAATACATAACTGCAATATTTTAAAACATCATAATAAGGACATGACATTTCAAATCCTTGGACTTACGTATTCCTTTCCTTAAGCTTGGGAATCATCTATCAAGCTCTTCACCATTTAAGACATCCTTTAAGCATCCATAACCTACACTTTGTGTAAAAAGTAGAAAAGAATGGATTTAGTACAAGAATACACTAAGTATGACAACCATGCAAAAAATATTAATTTGAAAGGGACATTTTCTTTAATCATACTTCATGCTTTTTCTAGTAAATCTTCATAAACCTTTATACAATAAAATTTATATAATTTACATACTTCATATATACATATTCAAGGGCCATAAATCATATAAAATCACATATAGAATTTACGTCACATTTGAGGTCACTTTACAGTGAGCTCTTTTCTTTTTACTTTAAGCATGAAGTAACCCTCTAGTGATACTTAGTTCAACCACATTAAGGCCATAAAGAATCATTCATACAATTAATATAGGACAACGTATACCATCATATAAGTATAACACATTACAATTCACATTCAAGTCAAGGTTATAAGACATTACAGTATGCTATATCAATTTGCATATATATATTTTATACACTTCACATAAGTAATTCGAAGAGCTTCATCATATAGTCATTTAGAAAAACATAGTTCATATAAGGACAAGACCATATCACATGGATCTTTTAGGACTCATACCATACACCTCATCTCGACAGGTAGACAATTACTACAAAGTCATGCATAAGGAATATATACATACACACATGCATTAAAACACCTTCCTAGGACTTCCCTCTAGTGTCATTTGTACAATGCATAGGTGAAGACCCATACCCCTACCTAAACTAAGCAACTACCCTTAGGTCATCCTTGTTAGAGTCCTTACATAACTTCCATTGTCCATTTTACTTTAGGAATAAAATTGCCTTAACCTACTATAAGATCCTCTGACCCAAACATGGAATTTTATGTCATCCTCTCACACCAAAAGAGGGTGCCTTAGTTTCCAAGGTAACACATGAGTATCATGCTAGCATATTAGGTTATATGACTTGCTAGATCCTACGGGGAAACATAGTCATCGAACTTAGAGGTATCATCGAAACATCAACTCTAATACCCTTTTTCAGTCATAAGGATATCCACCCCGTGAGTTCTATCGTGACCTAACTTTTTACTATGGGAAGGGACACCCCTAATCTTCAAGTTCACTCGGTGCTAAGCTATGTTCCCTTTACTAAAAGACTTTATTTACATAACTTTATAAAACATAGGCTTTAGGAGATTCACTTCCAATATGCTTAGCTCATACGGTATAGATGAGAAGTCCTTTCATCAACCTATATCATGTGAGAAAACCTTTACATGGACATAGAATATGTAAGCATCTATATGATAACGATACTTTTGAGAACACCTTTCAAGACCTAGTATATTCAATAGATCATCATACATGTTTGTGTGTACATACATGAGAAAAAACCTTTTTCATATAACTCCTTTAGAACACATATATTCATTCTTTACTTCATTCATGCATAATTGTACAAGTGTAACTATATGAGCCATGCTTTCGTATAAGCACATTTATACATAGGTATAATTATACTTTATCATACCACATATTTCATATTATAGAATGTAAGACGCATTCATAACATGTTCACACGTTCACTTTCATATACATAGAAACCAAACCTAGGAACTATCCTATCAAGGTACACATGTGCAATGCATTAAAAAGGTCCCATACCGTTGACCATACTAGTGTACCTATCAATTCATCCTAGTTAGATGGAACACATAACAAACATTACATTCATTTAACCTTTATGCATATTAGTAGACATCAAGTGAATATGAGATCAACCTTTCATAAGACACCACGGCCCTTTATAATGTAAGCATGCATAATGTGTTAGTGTGTGTACATTGGTAAAAATAATCACATAATGACTATCAATAACACCTTGAGGCAGCCACCTTCTTAAGACCAGAATGCACAACAAAGCATAGACACCACAACACCATTTAGCATAGGAGGCAAGAAGATCTTCACATTATATTCAAGACTCCTAACCTTAGTTATTTACACATTCACATAGGGGTACATGGGTAAGGGACAATTAACCATTTTAACTCATCAATGGAAGTACTTACACTTTACCCTAACTTAGGTCTACACATGCTTATATAATAGCAATACAACCTAGATAATAGCTACAATAGGAAAAGTAGGCATAATTTTCACATAGTATGATCATCATGACCACTCATTCATTTGTTAATCAATTTTCCTTCATGGCCATGGTAAACACATATATGATGAAAATAAAGTAAATACCGCCACCATAAGTTAATCATACCATACAATGTCATATAAGGCTTCATCAACTACAATAATATAGAAATGTAGAGAGGAAGAATAGACTTACCAATTCATCAACCCTTTTTTTATAAACATTCATCAACACAACCTTTAATCAATAATACATGTGTAGGGAATTATCTAAATGTACTTTCAGATTGAAATAAACCATGTATAAGTCATCCCAATATCATGATACAACTAGTGCAAAACATCACCATTGTTCTAGAGAATAGATAGACATATATCACCAAGTAACTTCCCTATTTTTTCTAATCAATTATCATGTATCAATAATATACATTTTTGGAACTAGCTAATGAGATAGGAATCAAGTCTTTTATCATGTCTTAATAATGCTTTATTCATCTTAGGATATAGATCACATCACCTACATAACATTTTCAATTCATAGACTAGGAGAAACTAGATCAACTCATACTAAGCCTTTTTTAAATTTAATCTTTCAAGATTTGTACATATAATTAAATCATGATATTAACAAAAAAATAGCTACAAGAATCTCAATGTAATACTTCTATATAATTAAGGAGCAATGTTACAATGATCACATTGATAACTAGACTAAGCATGCTCAAATCTTCATATATTGATCCATATGGGTACTTCATCATCATTTCATCATCAATACATATAAATAACACGGTATATAAAAAATTCAACATAAGAGAAAAGCAATTCAACCATTAATAACAAACGATCACAATGCCCATGCAAGGGCTAAATCGATTTTGGGAAGGGACATAGGTTCATAACGCATTTGGATTAAGTTTAATGTTAAAACCAATGCATTAACATTAATTCATCATGATTAATTCATTAAAAATGTTCTCATTTGAAATAACTCATGACTAGATTGAATAAGAAGAAGGTTGATCATGAAATCTCTTCTTGAACATTGAGATTAACATTCAAGATTGAACGATAACTAAAGATGAAGGATCGCCAAAACATTTTATAGATAAAAACCTCTAAAATATGATGAACAATCCAAGCTCCAAGTTGTTCTTGATCTTCACCTTCAATGGAAGTTTCTAGGGCGAATTGGTTTTATAGAAAAAGTTTAATTTGTGTAAATTCGGTTGGGAATTGGGTGATAACGTTTTTATCACTTATATACACCCAAAAATAGCTAAATAAATCAAGAAGGGTCAGTTTAAGATGTGGGGTGAATTTCCCACTAACCCTTTTAATGAGATGTCGGTAGGAAGTGATGTACCAGCCTGCATCGACGGACCCAACGACGGGGCGTTGGTCCATAGACGGACCGTTTTGTTCCCTCCATCTATTAAATAAGAGGATATCATGCGGCCAAGTCTTCTCCAGGATTATTTCCCATCGAAGACTCCTCATCGATGGGGCGCCAGTCTACCAATGGGGGAAGTGTCTCGATAACCCTTGTGTCCTTCTTGTGGGCAATTTTTGGGGCCCTTGAGAAGTTGTACCCCGATGTTTCCAACGTAATTATGCACATTGATAAGTCAATTACCTTACATGCAAGTTTCACCCAAAATTCACACATAAAACACGTCCAAATAGGCTAGGCACCATCAAGACATACTTGAACGTCTCCAGGGCTAACATTGAAACGTCTAAGACGTTCATGGATGTTTGACCTTCAAACTTCATCAAACTTCATATATTGATTATAAAAATCATTATAACTCACATTAATACTTCACAAGTTCATGACATACATATAAGCACGTATACATACATGAGATATATAGGTGAGTACTCGTTGTACATCTTGGTCGTCACTTGTTGTTTGACTTCCATATCACCTCAAATTTTACACACTGTCTCAAAACTATATTATAAACCATTTTAGGACCTTAGACCCTTATTACGAACATGTAAGTCTCTAGATACTCTAACTAATTTTGGATGTCTTACAGTAATGTCACAAGCATCATACAAACAAAAGGGAATATTCCTCAATCATTTGTTGTCCAATATTTTATAGATCGAATCCTACATTTTGTAGGAATTGAACATCATCAGAAATATTACTTTGTCGTGGCTAGTTTGTACAACCACCTGGCTTTTTTGTGCTACTTGCATCTATTTTGTGTTGCCAAGTTGCACCTTCTTCTTTTAGTTCTTATCAAGCTCTCTGAACATAGATTAGGCCCTAGTCATATGATTTGAACAAAAACTGTCTAAGAACCATATATATATTGGCTTATGGTTTATATCAATGCAACCCATAAAAATATAATTTTCTTCCTCCTTTCTTTCTACTGCAAAATTTATATCTTTTTTAAACAATCTAATACCCTTTTATATGCCCATGTCCGTGTAAATGATGAAATTGAACACCATTTGTTGTGTTTTCTTGATCATTAGATTGCCTATTCCCATTGTTTCTCCCTTTACCTCTTCCATAACCACGACCTAGAAAACCTCCAAAATATTCTATTCCTCGACCTCTACTTGTGAGCCCATTATTATCTCCATATTTAGTGGTTGCATTTTCACTTGAAATGACCTTTTTTCATTCTTGTCTACTGATTGATTTATTATCGCCTCATGAGCTTGGAGATATCCCATCGGCTCATCAATGAAAAAACTGGTAGATCCTTAGATTATTCGATTGCCACAACAACATAATCAAATTTTCAACTCAAGCTTCTCAATAACATTTCAACAATAAATTAATCAATGACCTTTTCTCCATAGGAACGTATTTGACTGACAATTGTCATTTCTCTTGACAAAATACTAGCAAGAGATTCACCACTAATCATCATCAAGGTTTCAAAGTCACGCCGAAGTGATTGAAGTCTCACGACAATGAACTTTAAATCGCCTTGAAACTCTTTTACCGGAATGGACAAGACTTGGTTAGATGTAGTTGCTATTGCGATTCTTGATAATGATGTCATGGAGAGCCTGCTTGAGAAACACTAACACCTTAGAATTTTTCTTATTGTTGTCTCCCAACCTATTTTATTCATCAGGATCTGTATATCCACGTTTAGTATGTCCCAAAGATCATAAGACTAGATTATATTTTTCATACATGTAATCTACAATTCATAGCTTTTTCCCTTGAAGACAAGAGTAAGTTTTTGTGCCAAACTCAATAAACTACATTTAGTTTCCTTGACTGGCTCTGATGCCAAATTAGTCTGAAAAAAAGTACAGAGAAATCTTCTAATACTTAAAAAGAGAAGGAAATTGCGACTGTGTTTTAATTTCGATTAAATGGATGTACTAAAATAACAAAATATGCCCACATCACATATATGCTATGAGATAAACAACTAATACTAAAATAGAGGTCATGCAACCCACTGCGACACTTAATGAACAACACTAATAAAACTAGAGTAAGTATAGGAAACGACTTAACAAAGACCAGAAGACCATTTCTATTAAACTACCCATCACCCAATTAACTCAATTTGTTTGAATCTGTTGTTTACATAATAGAGAACAAATTTTTAATGCTACAATGATTATTTAGTTACTTTATGTTTCCTATATTTTTTTTCCAGTTATTTTAGTAGTAGTTACCATGGTTAGCAGCATGACATAAAAGTAGGACCATGATCTATTTAAGTTTTTCAATTGTATGTTTTATGTATTTCTCGTTCTTTTTCATTGAAATATAACTCTCTATATAAGTTTTTCTCTTAGTAATCTTCACATTTAAATTCCTTGTATTCTCGTGCTTTCCTTTTTATATAAATCTAGACATTGTGTTCATACTGTTAACAGCCATCAGCCTTATTCATATAGCAATTCATATCCGAGCTTTCATTATAAGGGATCTGTGATCAAGTTGGAGAAGCCATGGATGCTGAAACAAGTTTCTCAGTAATTGCTCCACCAGTTTTTGATGAAGATTATTTTAAGGATTTTTGCAATACGAATGAAGACGTACTTGCATGTTTTAGATATCTGGGAATTTGTGGAAGTATTACAATATCCCATCAGTACCTAATAATCCTACCATTTTTCATATTAAAGAAAACAAGGAAAAGAAGACAAAGAAATCAAAGGACAAGGCATGTTTATTTATTGTATCTTCAGCAGTTTTCATGTGAATAATGTCTCCAAAAACTACTAAAGAAGTTTGAGATTATCTCAAGGAAGAGTTTACTTGAGATTACCAAACAAAAGGTATGCATGTCTTAAACTTAATTAGGGAGTTTGAATTTCAAATATGAAGGAATCTGAATCAGTGAAAGAATATTAAGACTTCTAAAATATTGCAAATAAAGTGAGGCTACTCGACTCTGCATTCTCAGACTCGAGAATTTCTTAGAAGATCCATGTAATAGTTCGTGAAAGTTAAGAAGAAACAATTACAACCTTACAAATACTAAAAATTATTGAAAGATTAGTTTGACAGAGTTTCTCAATTCCTTGAAAGCTCAAGAGAAAAGAAGACTCATGCGACAGGAGGTTACAACAGAAAGGGCTCTTTTCACTAAGCATCAAGTTTATAAAATTAAGAAGAAGAAAAGGAATCAAGCAGTATGTGAAGGAGAAACATCAGTGAACAAATAACTCATGTAGGAAGCAAGAAAAAAAGTTAACCCCCTTGTAACCTTTGTGAAGGAAAAGGTGATGCAACATCAAGTGTTGGAGGAGACCTAATGCTAAATGCAAGAAATGCAATAAGATTTGATACGAAGTAGTGATTTGCAAGAATAAGACCCTGCAGCATGAAGGAAATGGTCAAGTTGTTGATCAAGAAGAAGAGGATCATCTTTTTGCTGCAACATGCTTTTAAAGTAAGAGCTCAACATATTCTTAGTTAATTGAAAGTTGTTGCACTAAAAACATGAATCATGACGAGAGTTAATTAAAGGAGTTTAAGCACACCGAACTTTCCATGGTTCAGATAGAAAATGTAGATCACCTTCCTGTGAAAGGATTTTTAATCGTAGCTATCGAAACGAATAGTGTCAGATAGAAAATTTCAGAGGTTTTTAATGATCTTGAAATTTATAAAAAAAAATTTAATCGTTGGACATCTAATGGTAAACTGATTCAGGGTTTTCTTCGAAGACCATGACTTACAAATCAAGGATACTACTACAAATGAAATTTTCAGGGTGAAGATGACAGGAAGGAGTTTATCCTTTGATCCAACACAGAAAGAGAAACTAGCTTATGCCATGAAGGAAATTGTAATAGAAACCTAGCACAACAGATGTCAGATCTCGAAACCACACCCTAGTAGTTAGGGCCAATCTCATATTGCAACCGGTGTACTTGACCTCTCGGAGGTCTTGTACAAGCCATTTACGCATCGTTCATCGCATATACATAATGAAAGGTAGTGCGGAATTAAAAGTATTCACCAAATATTAGAATATCTTTAATAACATTCTTTATTAGAAATCATACTAACTACTATGTCTCAATCTCATCAAACTTGGACACAAGAATACATTGGGACACGGCCCATACTTCAAAATTTAGTAATACTTAGTATATTAAAATACTTTGAAATAAAAGACATATATGTATCCTCGAGTCAATTGAGGACATACTTCACTATTCTTGAACGAGAATAGAATGCAAGCTTTCCTTCAGGATCCTTCTAACCTTTCACCTACCACTTTAGAGATAAACAAATGTCTGGAGTTAGTACAAACAATTGTACAAAGTATGGCTTTATGCATAAAATCATGAAAATGGATATTTTATTTAAAACATGTATATTTCATTTATAAATCATATAATAATCATAAGAACAATATTTATCAACTTAGAAAAACATAAGTAAAAACTTAAAGCATTTATCATATTTTTTTGGAAGACCCTTAACAGTAACTTCACTTCATTGTACAGTGAAGTTCTTCACTATTACAATGAAGTTACTACCTTCACCTAAAACACCTTCTAGTATGTACTTAACTCACTAAAAGCTATCGTATGACTCACATAAGTCATACAAAAAGAGACCGCCCATAAGCCCTCTCTAAGCATGCCAAAATGATCCTCAAGACTACTTATAATGAGACTCACACACATTTACAACTAACCATACACATGAATCATGAGATCCTTCTACCAAAGATGATTTTAAGTCTCACTTGAGTGAGTTGGGAATCGACAGCATATACAATCACTTACACACAGTAAAAAATCGTTTTTAATACCCACGATAGAATAATACCCACTTTATACATCGACACATAGATATTATGTCATTTTCCTTATAAAGTCTATCAAAAGACTTACTTAAATAAATCAAGAAGATAACATCTATGATTGGCCTCTTTAAGATTACCTAAATAATCCTTCAGACCACCTAAGTTTAGATCATGTCTAAATATTCAACATCTTTCCTAACTAGAATCATTCTTTAGAATTATCTAGGTTATATATAATGTGACCATTCAGATGCCCCCTTCACAACCTAACTAGACAACCCTTAACTACTCTTAGTAAGTTCTTATTAATTTAACATGCTTTCTTAACTGAAGTACTTACATTCATTATTTCATTTAAGAATCATTCATCACATAAAGTACATTCAATTAGTTATCTTGGACAAGACCTAGGTAATCCAACTAACACCTTCCAAACCTATTGAGCAATGACTACATAGCGTCACATACCACCATCTAAAACTCATCGAACTTCTGTAATGCTAATATGTATCACATATGATGAGAATAGGCAACAACTAACATAGACAATGGTAGAAAAGCATGGAATTCGGAGTTCTATCCTACTTCGATGAGGGTGTTCTACTTGCCAATGGTAGAACTTGGACACATCCTATGTACGCACACGGTTAAGGAATGTGAAAGTTCTGCTTTGTACTCTTGTCTAATTCTTTAAATAAAAATACTTCCCTTACCATACTCACTCGATGCTTTCCTTTGTTCTCATAGGGTAATTTACATTAAAGGTCATATAAAGGGGTTCCATATCTAGTTCATAACCCAATCACATTTACCCTACAAAAGAGGTCCACTAGGGCTACCTTACAATGGCGACAAGAAGCTCATAATGACTTTTCTAAGGTTTGATATGATATCATTCCATCTAATCAACCTTTAGTCTATTATTCCTTTACTTGAAGGTACCATTATGACTTTCGACTTCAACATTCATAACTTTCCCACTAGGTTAAAGATTTCACATAATGGACTCTCTTAACATCATTTCAGGTGTCATGTCATTCATACATATAAGACTAAGAGTCTTTAGCATCCTCAATCAAGACA
The DNA here is from genome assembly GCA_027705065.1 of Solanum peruvianum. Taxonomy (NCBI): domain Eukaryota; kingdom Viridiplantae; phylum Streptophyta; class Magnoliopsida; order Solanales; family Solanaceae; genus Solanum; species Solanum peruvianum. The sequence continues at coordinate 46,823,665 of JAKWJD010001761.1, forward strand.
TCTCATATTAACATATAAATCATACATGTATCAAGTAAGGGACACAAGTCATCAAGACAAGACACGACATATTTCACTTTAACACATATTAAATCTAATTCTGGAAGCACATAGAAATAACCATTATAATCTTTGAGTCATCCTATAAACTACCATACAATCATCAATATGACTATCATGGACTCATATAGTCACTTTGGAAAAACCATGCATCAACTCTATGACTAAACACACAAAGACGTAGTCATAGTCTAACATGATCACCTCAATAGTAATAACAGAAGAACACATAAACATTCACATTACTTATCATATAGATAGATACTATAAAACTTCACATTATAATCACAATACTTCATGCAGTTGGCGATAAGGCCATGATCATCATATTACATAAAATAACGTCGAGAAGGCTACATCAAAATGCAATTAAAAACATAACACTGCCACCATAAGAGGATATTATCAATAAAAACATAATTGAAGTCTAATTAACATAAAATAAAGGATATTAGGGCACATTACAACCACTCCATCCTGAAAACATCAATCCAATACTAAATCATCCAATTCAATATCATAAGGCCCTTAGCCATGACCATAAGCAATTATTCAATACATATTCAATAACCTAATACAATCTTGATATCAATTTAATATAATTATTACATCATTCAATATCCCATAGAAAACTACACTAGAATTCGTGACCATTACATCAACATTACTTTACGGATAACTTAGTCAAAATGTAGGGTTCATCATTTCATGGGTTCATAATTTAGTTGAGTTAAAACCATATATTTAATAAAAATTCAATTAATATACAATACATTAAAACCATTAATGCCATAACATGTGGATAGATCATGAAATTGGATAATATATCTTTCAAAACGTATACAAAACATCTTTGAAAGTTAGGATCCGAGATCAATAGAGTTTCAAGGATAAAAATAATACCTCAATGAAGCTAATTCTTCAATTTAATGAAGAATATCCACTAAATTTCACAATCCAATCACTTCCTTGAGTTTTGGCTCCAATGGAGTTCTATCGAATTTCTAAGAGAATTTAGGTTTTGATTTTGAAGAATGGAATCTTATAACTGTTTTAGGCTTATAAGCATATTTAAAATACCAAAAAGACCATTTAGGAAATGCCATTTATCTTATTTCTAAGTGTGGTGAGTATAAAATTTCACCCCAACATTACAGTGAACCTAAGCAGAAGACAGTCCTCACAGACAGAGGACCATCGACGGCCCGTCCCTTCACCAACGGACCGTTATGTTGTTTCGTGGTCTGAGGTTGGAATTTTTCCTTTACTCTTCCACGACTAATTACCAATTGACGAGACCTCAGCTACAACGCGTTGATTGCGTTCTGTAGGTGGGTTGTCTTGGACAGTCTTGGCTACCAATCATGGGTACTTCCTCAAGGAACCTTGGATGGTTCTTGGGGATGTTTGCCTTGAAGTTTCCATCTAAAACATGATCATATATGAGTTTAGGAACTCTCACATGAATTTCATCCAAAACGAACACATAAAACTCGATGAAACATTCATAGACACACAAGGTTATTACAAGGCAAACCTTTCGAACGTCATGGATGTTCTTGGCTAGGTTACCTCCAAACTTCATGAAACATGACACACTTCCTATATAAACCATAATAACTAATATAAGGATCGTATAGCCTCATTAACCATACTTGAACATATAAAACTGCATATGAGGCACATAGGTGACTTAGACATCAAACATCTTAGTCGTCCCTTGACATTTGACTTCCAATGCACCTAAACTCTTAAACATTGCGTCAATACAATATTTTAGACCACTTTAGAACCTTAGACGATAATGAAAAACATGTTAGGATCTAGCCTCACCTAAGTCATTCTCGGATCTTACAAGAGACTTGGCCATTATTATCTACAAGCACTATTGATGCTCAAGAAGGAAGATATTAAAAGAGTACTACAAACATAATTGATCACATAACAAGTAGTCATGATTGTTAAATTTGTAAGCTGAATAGGACGTCATTTCTTGAAGCAACTTGGCATTCTTCTCAAAGGTTGCAATTGATTTACACATGTTGTAGGACCTCAAATAACACCATCCCTTAATGGTTGTCTATACTATGTTTTATATATACAAGATTCTCCTGGTTTTTATTTATGAAATATAAATTAGAAGCGGCTGGAATTTTCAGGATGTTCAAAAAATGGTGGAAAATCAAAGTGTTGGCAAAATCAAATCCCTACAGTCTGACAACGGAAAAGAGTATAATTCGGAAGAATTTAACAAATTTTGTTAGGAAGCAGGTATCACTCATTATCTTACTACTCCATATACTCCGAAACAAATGGAGTTGGTGAAAGGAGAAAATATATATAATGGAGATGTCGTGGTACATGTTGAATGATAAAGAGTTCCCGAAAAGTATTTTGGTTGAGGCATCTAAAACGACATTATTTCTCAAAAATGGGGTTCCTACTAAATCATTGTTGAATAAAACTCCATTCGAGGCTTGGAATTAATTTTAATGTATTTCTTTGTGTTTGATTCTTTCATGTGCCATAGGTTAAAAGACAAAAACATGACAAAAAGGCACTTCCTGGAATATTTCTGGGTTATAGCTTATCCTCCAAACCTACAAAGTATATAATCCACAAACCAATAAGATGATTGTTATTAGAGATGTGCACTTTGATGAAGAAAAGAAATGGGACTGGAAGGAAGCATCTGATTTTTGGAAAAATGAGTTGATGGATGATCTTCCAATTAGAGGTATAATACTATTCTTTACATTTACCAATCAAATAATATGGTAGTTTGTGAACCTACAGGACACAATAAAGAACTTCAAGATAAAAAGTTGAGAAACACCATGGAGTAGGAGATGCTAATGATCAAGAAAAATAAATCTTTGGAGTTAGTTGAACAAATGAAACATAAAAAGGTCATTTGTCACGTCCCGAGCTACCCCCGAGACGCGAACACAGAACCTAGGACCACAAGTTATCCCATGCTAACTCTGCTGGCATGATCATGAGAATACAAAAGATAATAAACTGATGTAGAAGCTGGATGTTAATTAAATTTGAAAAGATGGGAAATACCCATATTCTGTAACTGATATATTTGAAAAAAATGACTTTAATACAAAGGAAATATTAACTCCATACTAGGTTGAATCTAACTATGTTAGAAATGAGCGTCAAAACTGGACTAGAAATAGTGGGACAAACCCTAACAAAATCTGGAAAAAACATAAATTAAATGATAAAATACTGAAATGAAACTCATGACAGTTGTCCTCAAAGAATGAGGACTCACCACTGAATCTGGTGAACTGGAGATCGAGAAATCGATCTGTGTGTGATCTAGATGCAGAGAATCAGAACCTACATCATGAGAACATGTATCGCACGTATGCGTCAGTACGTGAAAGGTACTGAAGATTTAGGATAGAGTAAAGCTGAAATAAAACATAACTGAACAAGCAAAATAGCAAGTATAATAATCATACATGATAAACTAAATTCTGAGCTAACTGGAATAAAAATGACTAGTTTATAACATGCTGAAATTGAATACTGAATATACTTATAAATGGTCAATAAATAGAGTCTAACTGATCTGTGGGATCTACTCATAACCGGTATGAAAATCACATGAGCTAAATATGAAATATGATGTATACGCCCCATTGAGAGGATCCAATATACCCTGCCAAAGGTATAAAGACATGTTTTCATGATCACTTAAATGATTGCCCACAGAGGGGACTTACAACCTACTTGGCTAGTATTTTTGGGACTATTGGGTACGCTAAACCCTAGTCCAAATCGATTTATTCTACTCCAAATGAATTATATAAAGTTACTGTTTATGTCAGAATTTCTGTAAATACTGGATAGGTTAAAACTGAACGTGCAAACTGAGAAGCAATTAATCTACTAATTATTTATTTATAACTAAGGCGTGTATATCTGAAGTGTATGAAATATCTGACCTAGAATGTGTAATTCAAGAACTAAAGAAATACAGAGCTAGGGTTCTGAAATTCATGCAATAAACTGAATAATAACATGATAATCTTAATTGGAACATTTATTTAATAAATTCATGAAGTTCTAACAAAGTTCTAGAAACCCCTGCTTTATTCATGATAAGAGAATAAAAAATCTGTCTAAAAACTAGGGACCCAATGAATGAAAGAAACCCACTAGTGAAATCCCACATACCTTGTGATGAAATCCATGGAAAAATACTTAAGTTTTTTGGATGGAACAGCTGGACACTTGTTTCGTTCTTGAACTAGGGTTCTTGAGCTTTTTCTCCTTTCTTGCTTGTAGTTTTCTAATTTTTGATTTAACGATTTGACTTAGATATGTTTTAATTATGTTTCCAGACTTAAACTTACTAAAATATTATGATTTAGGGTGAAAACAACGTAACTTAGGATTTAAACGGAGTGGGAAAAGTCCAAAAGACCCCTGGGAAGGTTGCTATAGGACCAAACAACGGCGAGGAAAAACGGTCTGTCGTCTGCTCGACGCCCCATTGTTGGGTCTGTCGTTAGGGCATGTTTGACAAGACTTTACTAAAATTGGCATAACTTTTTACTCGGAGATCTAATATTAGCAAGGAAAGTGGATATGGAAAGATAATTTAATTATCTATATGTGGGTAAGTCATAGGACACATAATTCATTTTTTGGTAATAGTTATGATCATTTGAAGTTGACCAATCACATTTCCCCTTAACTGTCTGCAAATTTTCCACCTGTAGTCACACCTATGAACCCTAGGTCCACCTACGGAACGTGATTGTCATCCCTAGATCTTGTCAGAGAGTGTTGAAGGGATAGTTGATCAACGGTCACACACTACGGACCATCGTCTGTCCTATGGACCGTAGTCCGTCCGTCGTCCAAGACTTAACCAATTTTTTAAGGCTGAAATTTTTGGGAGTTTCTGATCTCATCGACCGTTGTGTAGGACAGACTGTGGTTCAGGATATGGTCCGTTGATGCCACCATTTGTAGCACCTGCAGATTTTTCTGAAAAAATATTTTTTTGTTTGTTTTGGCTGCGGGGTGTTCCATTATTTGAGTAAAATTGGTGTTTAGAAGCAAGTTCAATTTTGATGGTTCAATCAATAAATACAAGACTAGGCTAGTTATTAAAGGATATTCCCAAATATTTGGTGTTGATTACTTGGACACCTTTGCTCCAGTAGCCTGATTGGATACCATTAGATTGATGCTAGCAGTAGCAACAAAAAAGGGCAGGAAAGTGTTTCATCTAAATGTGAAATCTTACTTTTTTAAAATGGTGTACTACTGGAATAAATATATGTAAACCAACCCAAGGGTTTCTTTGAGTATGGAAAAGAACAAAAAGAATTTATACTTAAAAAGGCTCTTTATTGATTAAAGCAAGATCTAATATCTTAGTATAAAAGGATTGAAGATGACCTGTTAAGTTTGGGGTTCATATGAAGTGTATCTGAAGTCATTCTTTATGTCAAACATAAACGAACTAATCTTCTCATTGTTTCCCTTTATGTTGATTATCTCTTGGTAACAGAAAATAATGTGTGTCTTGTTGAGGAGTTTAAGAAGTAAATGATGCAAGTCTTTGAAATGAAAGACTTGCGGCTAATGATATACTTTCTGAGAATTGAAATCAAGCAAGGTTGTGATAAAATTTTTATATTTCACACGAAGTATGCTGGAGAGATACTAAAGAAATTCATATGAAAAATTTCAACGAAACAACCACACAAATGAATCCAAAGAAGAGGTTCAGCAAAGATGATGGAACTGATAAAGTTAAGGAAAAAGATTTTAGAAGATTTATTGAATGTTTGATGTATATCACTGCTACAAGACAGAATATTTTATTTGATGTAAGTTTATTATCAAGATTTATGCATTGTGCTATAAAATGCATTTGCGAGCAGCGAAAAGAATTATAAGATACATTAAACGTATTATTGAATATGGTGTCAAATTCAAGAATTGTGAGACTTTCAAACAGTATGGATTCTCAGGCAGTGATTGGGCTGGATCCATTGACGATATGAAAAGTACTTCAAGATACTCTTTAAGTCAGGGATCACGGATTTTCCCTTGGTGTTATAAAAAGCAGGAAACTGTGGCACAATCCAGAGTAGAGGATAAATTCATAGCTGCAACTTCAGCAATATTTGAAACCTTATGTGTGAGAAAAATATTTCCTGATTTTAATATGGAGAAAAAAGTTAATACTGAGGTACATGTTGATAATCAAGATGCAATAGCCATTTTTCGTAATCCAGTGTTCTACGAAAAGACTAAACAATTCAATGTGAATCTGTTTTTCTTGAGTGATGTGCAGAAAAAAGGAGAGTGATCTGGTTTAGTACAAATCGATGATCAGCTAGTAGATGTATTTAAGATATCACTTCCTATCACAAAGTTCGAGTTCCGGAGGGACCAACTTGGAATTTCTTACTCCTAATGCAAGAAGAAGTATTAGTCAGTTGTTTTAGTACTGAAATGTCTATTTCAATGTTTCATTATTTCTTCTTTTAGTTATTTTAGGAATAGTTTCCATAGTTAGCATCATGACATAAAAGTAGGACAATGATCTATTTCAGTTTTTTAATTATATGTTTTATGTAATTTCTTGTTCTTTTTCATAAATATATAAATCTCTGCATAAGTTTTTCTCTTAGTCATCTTCACATTTAAATTCTTTGTATTCTATTGCTTTCCTTTCTGTAACAAACTAGGCATTATCTTCATTGTGTTATCTTTCACATGTTAGAGCATATAAAGGGAGAGCAGATTCCTTCAAATTCATATGCAAGCTAGTCTACAAGAAAGAACCTTCAAGAAATCCACAAGCTAGTCCACAAACAAAACCACAATTCTGTTTTCTTTTACAGTGATGCTAAGTTCACTTCCGAAATCACTCAATACTTGGGTGGGCAAGTTTCTCAAAAAAACTTATCTCCAATCAAGGGTTAGAGGAATATCTATATATAGAGATTTCTTCGTAGTCTAACGGTAAAGAAATATCATCTATTTCCTTTTAATTGAAAGACATGTACATCTACCTTTCCTTAGAAAAGAAAAAGCCATGTTCTACATTTCCTTAGAAGAGAAAAAGTTATGTTTTTTTCCCTTACCTATAATAGAGAAAGATACATTCAACACTCTTTCCTTAAAATAAAGAAAGACACATACTTCTCCATTTTTTCCTTTAGAATAGATTTTGAGTTCTAGTTGAATATGTTCAGAGTAGGGACCATGAAATTTATTACCTCGACTTCCTATTATAAAAATATTTTGGAATAATTAATTTTAATTAGTTTTACCATAGTAAATTACAAATTATTCAGTCAAATTTTTTTAATTGTACTCCTTTATTTATAGTTCAAAATTCTCCATTACACACATATGTATCCCCATGTTAAGATTGCAAATAGAAATCAATATATCAAATTAGTGACGAAAATTATTCATTGATCGATTTCCTTTAGACCACTTCTTAACTTATTTCATATGTTTGATTAATAAACAAACTATCAATGTTTAACACGAGGAAAAATTTTATGCTTCTAAAAAAGGCATATCATCAATCTATATATCGAGACATGGATTTTGTAAACTAAATGATTATTTGACAAATATATATTATCATCATCAAATCAACCAGGAATATTGAACCATCTAAGAATAACACAATATAATAAATTAAAACTATAATTAACAGATAAAAAATATAATTGTTATATCAGGAATAAGAATATAAGTATATCTAATTGTTTAGAGAATATGCTTTTCTTACACATTAAAAAGCAACAATATCTATTCAGTCCCTTTCATGATATACAAAATGCACTTGAACAAAAAGTTGACACTATACCTATCTCATAATCATTACAAATTACATATAATCTTGTGCTACAATCGTACCAATGGCATGGTTGATTCCTACCTTAGATTTTGGATTAAAAATTTCTACTTATAAGAACCAATGATCTAATTTTCTGCAAATAAACATAGACTCTATACACTAAATCATCATATATTATTATAAGTGGGAACAACACAAATGAAAATTTGAAATACCAAACTTCCCTTGTAAAATTAAATGAGTATTATCATTTTTAAGGTAAAAATAACCGATATTCCCACTTTTAGTCATCTTTTTCACTAATTCTTAACATTTTGGTTAACGAAAAATACATCAAATCCCCCTGAACTTGGCAGAAAAAATATTTTAGTACTTTGACTATACGGGCGTTAAATTTAACCCGTTAACCATTCTGAACTAATTAAATACATCGAGCTCTTGTGGCAATGTCAGTGTACTCATTGTCCTCAAAGCACGTTACATGATAAAAAAAAATGAAAGGTAAAATCACAGTCATAATATTTTTTATTGGCCAATATATGAGTAATAATTATTAAAGTTATTTTTCAAGTAAAAGTAAAAAGAATGTGTGAAATTTCTTGTTTAGAAGTAAAGGAAATTTGTGGGTTCAATTTATTTTTTTAAAATAATTATCTTTTTGTTCTCTCTTTATTTTGTTGTCTTCCTCATATGTCTTTTTCCCCATTGAAACACTCATACCTTTCTTTCTTCCATAATAAATTTTTCCAAGATCTTCATCCCTCACCTCACCCACCCTTCTTTAATCAGAAAACTGAACATCTGATTCATATTATTGAATATATACTTTTTTTTAATTTAAAGTAAGTCATTAGAAATTCTATTAGTTGTGATGCAAAAAATATGGGTCTATTAACTTTCTTACACAATCTTTATTTTTCATTTAAGTTGTTAAGAAAAATTAACATCAAAAAAATATTATTTTTCAATGGAAAAATTTGTGGGAGAGAGACGGTTTGAAAGAAGAAAAAGTATGTATGCTATTTTTTTAAAAAAATAGAGGAATGTTGAAGAAGAAAAAACTATTGAATTCTAAAAATTCGAAAAAAAAAGAGCCAGTGAAAGTTATAAATGGTGAAAATCAATATAGAAGTCGGGGGGGGGGGGGGGGGGGGGGCGAAGAAGATAAGTGGTGGAAGAAAATGTGGCAATATTGATTTTAAAATGCATTTTTAATTCATTATTATTTTAATGAATTTTAAGAAAATGTTTAATAAAAAAGTGAATAAGAAAAAAAAGTTGAAAATTAATGACGTGGTGCTTCCATGGCTGTGACGTGATGTGGCAGGTCAGAATGATTTTCTACTCTCGGGGTTGTATTTAATACAATTTAAAGATGTTAAGGGATATTTTAATGCCCGTATAATTTAAGTGCTAAAGTAATGTATGCGGCCATGTTCAAGTGAATTTTAATATATTTTCTCTTTATTTAAAAGGAAGTTCAAAAGTCTATGTAATGTGGGTAACATCTTAAAAAAGACGTGAAAGATCACAATTAATCTCTTTTAAAATCTGCCATTTACAATTATATTTAATTAATAATTAGATAATTAAATAATAATATATTAAATACTTGCAACACTCATAAAAATTCTTGACTATTCTCTCCAACCACATAAGTAAACCAGGATGACAGAATTCTTGATTAAACAACACAATAATTTCATTAGGTAAAAACCGTTTCATTTTTTCTTATTTATGTGTTATATTTATGATTCCAAAAAGACATAATTTTACATTAAATATTATTTTCAAATTTGTTTGAAATATTTTCACCTCACATAATATCTCCTATTTATATTTAAACTCTATTATCATAATGTATATAATTGTATGAACAGTAGAAATTGAACTTCAATAAGGTAGAGTAGCACTTTAATTGTTCTTTTTTTTTTTAATGAATATAATTATGTTTTATAAAGTTTTGATTTGATGTATGATTATATGTATGCTGGAAACTGAACTTACTTAGAGGGAGTGATACTTTTATTATCTGTTTATTTATCTCTCTAAAATACTTCTATTTCGTTGGACTTTTTTTGATGATTTCAAATTTGTTTATATGTAATTTTTTTTTGGTTGGTTCATAAGTATATATACACAAATTCAAAGTTATTTTTTCTTTATGCATTTATTTTTTTCACCATATAATTATTGGTTTATATTATTCTTTTTTGTATCATATTATTAATATATAAAAACTGGTTGTGTTGTATTTAATAATTCAAAAGTTAAATATCACAGAAGTAATAATTTTGAATATGTCATAGAAGAGTACATATTCATGTCAAATATATATTTAAACAACGATTATTTTTATGACCTATAAATACTATTTCTTTTGTAGGTGTACACTATAAACATGATAATAATCTACTAATCATCCTATGAAAGATATACGTTGATCGAATTTCTCTAAAACTAAAATATAACTCATCTCGTCTTCGATTATAACTTTCAGATATGTATGCATAAAATGAAATGGAGGCTACTATTCCTAGAAGAAGGAAATTTTAAGGCATTAAAAATTTTGCAACTATTATAGCGACAGTTAAATTATGTGTTCTGACGTATAAACAAATGTACTCTTAACAAGTAAACTATTAATTTATCATAACAATTGTATATTTGAAATCATTATAGTGTTACACTTCAAATCACTTGATAACAATATTTTTGTATCATGTGTGTTGCAACGATGATAACATCAATTAAATATTATCGCCGATAATAGATTTGAGCTTGTATTTTACCCATCATACGCTTATATATTAGAAGTATTTATATTAATTAGCACTATATATAGATGAAACACATGTGTTCGAAAACAGTTTACTATATAAGTAAACAGACACCATAAACGCATATATTATCTCTTAAAATGAAATCATAATTATTCTATAATAAATACTATAGCTAAACAAGTGGTTAATATTATATATCCAAACAAGTAAAATTTTTCCAATCCGCTAACTATTTGTTCTGAAAAAGCTAGTGATACTAGTGTAAAAGTTTCTCGTCAAGATAGCATGACACGAGATCAAACTTGTAGTTTTCTTAATCAAAAAATGTTAATGTAGAGTTCATTCTGAAAATCCATAACTCTGCATTCTTGCCATAAAATCATTGAAATTCCAATGAACCGGGCTTACTTGTAGTAAGGTTTCCAACCAACTCGCATAACATTGAACGAGTATAAGTGAGAAACTTTAACCAAGTATCCTTTATTAACTTAATTAAATCTTTGATTTTTCGATATATGTCCTCCATTGAAAACCTCTGGATGAAAGCACCTATGAAACAAACCGGATTTATTTACACAATTTTCCTAACATTATATAACAAGATAACCAAATTACAATGACAACACTTGAATTACAAGGAGCAGTACTGAAATATATAGTAGCTCGAGATAAAGATAAGAATGATTGAGAAATTTAGATTCCACAAGAAGATGAGAGGAACAGACTATTTCTTCACTTCACACATAATTTTCCAAAAACACATATGACATCAATATAAACTATACCCTCACCCTGGATCCCATAAAATATAATATTGGGCTGCCTAATTCCTTGGCCTCTGCGTAGTTTAGCCCCCAAGCCCAATAGTTTGGGGACCATTTGCGTCCAGAATATATGGTTTGCAAATAATTTGCAAAGACATACGATATTTATAATCTAAACTTTTTGAAACTACTTTTCTCCTTATATAAATAATAAAAAGTCTACCCGGTGTAATCTTAATAAGAATACCACCAATTCTTCTAGTACATTATCACTTCAACCTTTCAAAATTAATAATAAAATTTTAGAGAAGTAGTCCAGTAATATTTTACTTCCATGGTCACACTCCCTAAGTATATTAGTTTCCTTAAGTTGCTTGTTGTAAAAACTTTATAAAACTTGGTAAGAAAGAAAACAAATTTTAAGAGTATTTTGCAATATAGAAAATTTAATTAGTAGAGAAAATAGAATCAAAAGTAGATACTGAATAATTCATTAAATATATTATCAAGGAAGAATCGGGCACACTAAATAGAAGTATGTCCTTAAAGAAATTATTTCCCTCAAGTATCCTAGGTTAACTTAAAATATCCTCTTGATAGAATGATTTTACTCACTGGTACATTGATACTTATATCCATAATGTCAGCGAACAATTCAACAATTGTAGAGTGCACTGAAAATGCTAAATTTTGTAGTAAAGGATTCTAGAAAATTGGTTGTTCTAAAATCAGAGGAATTTTTTTCTATTTATAGACAACAAAGTATAATATGAATGAATGTTTATTGTGCCTTATCAGAAAAAGTCACAATCCTAGAAACCTTTCAACCCTTATGAAAGGTCACAAACTTACATAAAAACAACAACTCTTCATAAAAGTCACAACTTTTAATTGACGTCACAATTCATCAAAAAAGTTGCAAGTCTTACTTTCCATTCAAACCTTTGAAAACCCAACAAACATATTTGTAACTACCCACAAGTACACCCTAGAAGTTAGGGCTACTCTTAGGTCGGAACAGGAAGTGCTTGACCTCTTGGAGGTCTTACACCAGCCTCTTTTTTATCATTCATTACATAATGTATGAAAAGTAGAACGAAATTAAAACTTTTTTCTCAAGAAGATAAAGTCTCATCGTCACAAGAAAATCTGAAAGATACACCGTAAACATCAAAGGGACGCAAGCCTTAAATACATAAATAGTATTTACAATTATTAAAAGAAGAAACTAAAGAAACATACACTATGCCCTCGAATATATGAGGTCAGACTTAGTCTTGAGAGAGTAAATTCCAAGATTGCCTTCTAACCTTTAGCTTGCCTCCAACCTATATTTATAAAGTATAGGAAAGTATGCAATCAGTAAAAACAGTATACTATGTATGACATATACAAATCATGCAAAAAGGATAATTTTGTTGAAACATACAAGTCATGCTATTTTGATAAAAATCTTCATTAATTAAGTTAAAAAGCATCATATAATATCATCATTGTAACATCCCGTATCCAAAACAAATTAAAAACATGCTTTATAGAAAAATCTGCAGGTGCAACAAACGGTGGCATCAAAAGACCGTAGCCTGACCCACAGTCCTCCTGCATAATTGTCATGGGATCAGAAACTCCCAAAAATGTCAGTCCAAGAAATTAGTTAAGTCTTGGACGACAGTTGGACTTACACTCCGTTGTCCGTGACCGTCGATCCATACTCCCTTCACCCACTCTGTTACAAGATCTACGGATGACCAGCATGGTTTGTAGGTGGGTCTAAGGTCCGTACATATGACTGTAGGTTGAATGTTTTAAGATAGTTTATGGGAAATGAAGTTGGGTTAACTTCAAATGGCTATAACTCTTAGCACAAATTGAATTAGGTGTCCCAGGAAAAACCCACACTAGATAATTAAATAATCTTTCCATATCCACAAACCTGCTTAAAATCAAGCCTCTGAGTAAAACGTGATACCCATTTTTGTAAAGGCATGTCGAACATGCCCAATTGACCGACCCAAGCACGGGGCGTCAGGCAATCGACGGACCGTTAGTCATGACCGTCGATTGGTCATAGAGAAATTTTCCCAGGGGTGTTTTGGAATTTTCTCACTTCATTTAAACCCTATGTTACGTCGTTTTTACCATAAATCGTCATATTTTAGTCAGTTTAAACCTATAAATATACTTAAAACATATCAAAGTTAAATCATTAAAACAAAAATTAGGAATTTAGAAGACAGAGAGGAGAAAAAGATCAAGAACCATACTTTAAGAAACCACAAGATCCAGCAGTTCCAGCCCCAAAACTTAAGTATTTTTTCGTGTATTTCATCACTAGGTATGTGGGATTTCACTGGTGGGTTCCTTTCACCCATTGAGTCCCTAGTTTTCTGTCAGATTATTGATTCTCTCATCATGATTAAACCTTGGGTTTCTAGAGCATTGATAGAACTTTATAAATTTATTAAATATATGTTCAAAACCAGATTATCATGTTATTATTCAGATTATCGCATGAAATTTAAGACACGTGAGATAATATAGACACTTCAGATATACAAACCTTATTTATAAATGCATAATTACGAGATTATTTTTTGCATTTTCATTTTGCATGTTCACTTTCGATATATCTAGTACTTTAAAAAAACTCAAACATAATCAATTAATTTATAGAAATTCATTCGGAGTAGCATAATACCAACTTGGACTAGGGTTTAGCGTACCCAATAGTCCTAGAACTACTAGCCAACTAGTTTGTAAGTCCTCTCTATGGGCAATCACTTTAGTGATCACGCCAGTGTGCCTTTATTACTATGGCAGGGTATATTGGGTCCTCTCGATTGGTCGTATACATCGGACTCCACATTAATCTCATGTGGTTTTATTATCGGTTGTTAGTAGCTCCCACATATAAGTCAAACTCTCTGCATTGATCATTTATCAGTATACTCAGTATTCAGTTTCAGCATGTTATCAATTGGTTATTGTATTAAGTTACCTCAGAAATACAGTATATCATATTCAGATTATTATTCTTGCTTTTGTGCCTGTTCAGTTATGTTTTGTTTCAGCTTAGTTCTACCCTACATACACGTTGCCCTTAAAGTACTAACGCACTCGTGTGCTACATCTTCTAGTTATTTATGTTAAGGTTATAAGCATCCTGATCACGCATAGATCGATTTACCGATCTCTAAATCACTTGATTCAGGGGTGAGTCCTCATTCTCCGAGGAAAACAGTCATGAGTTTCATATCAAATTTTAGTAATTTAGTTTATGTTTTTGCAAGATTTAGCAGGGGCTCGTCCCATATTACTATTCCAATTAGAGGTTTATATCACACATAGTAAGTTTAAGCTTCGTAGTGAGTTAATATTTCTTTGTATTAAACTCAAACATTTTTTCATATATCTAAGTTTTAGTGTGTGGTTATTTCTGATCTTTTCATTATAATTTATGATTTATCTTCCGTATCAGCTTATTATATTTATTATGCTAATGATCATTCAAGGAGGGTTAGCTTGGGATCACTTGTGCTTCTACGTTCTGTGTCCGCATCTCAGGGGTAGCTCAGGGCGTGACAAAATATGGTATTACAGAACTCGGTTCAAGAGTCCTAGAATGTGTGAAAAGCCGCACTAAGTAGAGTCCTTTTAATGGGTGTGAAGTGCACCACATCTAATGAGAGGGAGTCTACAAAGTGTTTTGGTAAAACTTCACTTTCTTATTACTCTTATCGTGTGTAAGGCATGATCTTATTCAATTCTAACTTGTCGTTGTACGTTTTAAATCATGCCTCCTCGTAGAGCTAATGCTAGGAATACGAATGCTAGTAATGCAAATGCAGCTCCTCCAGTCCCAGATCAAGAAGTCTCCAATGCAGAGTTTAGGAATGTTATACCGATGTTGGCTAAGAGTATCACCAACCAGAACAATCGGGTTCATGATCCTATGATAGAAAATGGCGGATCAGCATCAACAAGGCTCTAAGACTTTGTTAAGAAGAATCTGCATGAGTTCTTAATATCATAGACTACTGAGGATCCTTAGCTTTTCTTGGATAAGATCAAGAAGATATTTGAGGTTACGCAAGTCACTAAGAATGATCGGGTTGAGTTAGCATTATACTAGTTGAAGGATGTTGCTCATATCTGGTATACTTAGTAGAATGAGAATAGGGGTGCAAATGCAGCTCCTATTACTTGGGATTGATTTAGTGAGACTTTTCTCAAAATGTTTGTCCCAATAGAGTTGAGAGAGGGAAAGACTCTGGAATTCATGATCTTGAGGTAAGGTAACATGACAATCCAAGAGTATGGGATGAACTTTAAAAAACTCTCCAAGTATGCTCTTCATATGGTTGCTGACTCCAAGGCTCAGATGAATAAGTTCTTGTATGGAGTGTCGGATTTGGTGAAAACTGAGTGCCGAAATGCTATGTTACTTTGAGACATGAACATCTCTAGAGTTATCACTCATGCTTAGTAGGTTTAGGGTGATAATCTTAGGGAACTTGCTAAGGAGAATAAGAAGGATAGGAATGGGATCTATGAATACTCTTAGCATAAATCGGGTGGTGGAAATCACTAGCAGAGTCAGTAGAAGTTTTTAGACCCAATCCCTTCATCAGCTAGTGTTCCATCCTTTAAGAACACGTTTGACCATTAGGGTACAACACTAAGCTCTAAGTCTCAAAGAAGAGTTTCAGGCACCAAGACATATCCTGCTTTGTCTTAGTGTGGTAAGAACCATCCATGCGAGTGTCTCACAGCAAAAGAAGGTTGTTTTTGGTGAGGTCAATCTTGTCACAGGTTGAGAGATTGTCCTTCTAGATAGAGTCAAGGAGGTGGTATGGTAGAGCTCAGTGTACAAATTCAACGGCACCAAAAAGTTGCCCAACACAGCAGGGTAAGTCATCTCGTACATGTGGCGGTCAACGTCACAAAAGGTTGTATGCTCTTCAGGTTCGCCATTATAAGGAAGATTCTCCTGATGTAGTCACTGCTACGTTACGTGTCTTTGACCTTGATGTTTATGCATTATTGGATCTAGGGGCTACTCTTTATTTTATAACTCCTTACATAGCAGTACAATTAAGTGTAATTCAAGAAACTATCTAAGAACCCTTCTCAGTCTCTACTCTAGTTAGTGACCCAGTCATAGCAAGACGGGCATACAGAAATTGCCTTGTAACAATCTCTCAGAAAGTCACCGCATAAGATATACTAGAGTTAGAAATGATAGATTTTGATGTCATTCTAGGCCTGGATTGGTTACATTCATGTTATTCTTCAATCGATTGCTGAACTAGGATAGTTCGTTTTAACTTTCAAGATTAACCAATTTTAGAATGGAAGGCTAGTAGCTTAGCGCCTATGGATCGATTTATTTCTTACCTTAAGGCCACAAAGATGATCTCAAAAGATTATATCTATCATCTAGTTTGCGTAAAGGATTCTAGACTTTAAACCCTAACCCTCGAGTTAGTTCCAATAGTTTGTGAATTTCTAGAAGTGTTTCCAGAAGATCTTCCCAGAGTCCCCCCCGAATGGCAAATTGACTTTGGAATTGATTTCCTTACAGATTCCCAACAGTATTTCCATTCCTCCTTAAAGAATGGCTCAAGCGGAGCTTAAGGAATCGAAAGAATATTTGAAAGACCTTCTAGATAAGGGCTTCATTAGACTTAGTATTTCACCATGGGGTGCACCAATGTTGTTTGTTAAGAAGAAAGGTTGTTCTCTCATAATGTGCATTGATAATAGACAGTTGAACAAGGTCACAATCAAGAATAAGTATCCCATGCCCAGGATTGATGACTTGTTTTACCAACTTCAGGGTGCTAGCCATTTCTCAAAGATAGACCTCAGATCGGGTTATCATCAGCTTAGAGTCAGAGGTAGTGACACTCTGAAAACAGCCTTCAAAACTCGATATAGTTATTATGAATTTGTAGTTATGTCGTTTAGACTAACCAATTCTCATGCACCTTTCATAGATTTGATGAACAGAGTTTTTAAACAGTATCTGGACTTGTTCGTTCTTCAATAATGATATCCTCATTTACTCTAGGAATGAGGAAGAACACACGATTCATTTGAGAATTGTTCTACAGACTCTCAATGATCACTAGTTATTCTATATGTTTATCAAATGTTAGTTTTGGTTGCAATCCATTTCTTTCTTTGGTCACATTGTATCTGGCGAAGGGATCCGAGTAGATTCACAGAAGATAGAAGCAGTGAAACAATGGCCCAGCTCTACATCGACTATAGATATCAGAAGTTTAATAGGTAAACTAGGTTATTAAAGAAGGTTCATGGAAGGATTTTAATCCAATGCCTCAGAATTAACTAGGTTGACTCAGAAGATGGTTAAGTTCCAATAGTCACATGATAACAAGAAAAACATCACAGAATTGAAAACTTGACTGACTACAAATCCTATCTTGACTCTACCAGATGTTTCTGATGATTATGTGATGTATTGTGATGTATCCATGGTTGGCCTAAGTTATGTGTTTAGGAAACGTTATAAGGTTATAGCGTATGCCTCTAGACTTGTTAAGGTGCATGAGAAAAACTATCCACACTATGACCTCGAGCTTGCACCAGTGGTGTTTTCACTAAAGATATGGAGACACTACTTGTAAGGTGTTCATGTAGATGTGTTCACTGACCATAAGAGCCTTCAGTCTGTATTCACCCAGAATGAGTTAAATCTTCCCAGAGGAGATGGCTTGAGTTCCCTAAAGAGTATGATATGAGTGTGAGTTACCATCCTGCTAAGGCGAATGTAGTAGCAAATGCTTTTAGAAGATTATCTATGGGTAATGTAGCCCATGTCGAAGAAGAAAGGAAGTATCTAGTGAAAGATGTTCATAGATTTGCTCACATAGGAGTTCACCTTATGAGCATATCAGACAGCGGTGTAATAGTTTATAATGGGGAAGAATCGTCTTTGGTAGTGGAGGTTAAGGAAAAGCAAGACAGTGATCCAATCATGCTTGAACTTAAGGGTGCAGTCCTTAATCAAAGAGTGGAGGTTTTCTCAAAAGGGGGAGATGGTGTGCTTCACTACCAGGGTTGATTATGTGTTCCTGATGTGGATGAGTTAAGACAACTCATTCTTGCAGAAGACCATAACTCTAGATATTCTATCCATCCAGGTTCAACTAAGAAGTACCACCATCTGCGAGAAATCTATTGGTGGAATGACATGAGGAGGGATATAGCAGACTTTGTAAGTAAGTGCCCCGATTGCTAGCAAGTCAAGGTTGCACATTCGAAACCAGGGATTATGACTCAAGAGATTGATATTCCTAATTTGAAGTGGGAGGTGATCAATATGAACTTCATCACAGGATGATCATGTACTCGTAGACAGAATGACTCCATTTGATAGGATGACTAAGTCTTCTAGTTTTTTGGCGGTCAAGACTACATATTCAGTTGAGGACTATACCAAGATTTACATTAATGAGATTCTGAAGCAACATGGGGTTCCTTTATCTATCATCTCATATAGAATTTCTTAGTTTACCTCTAATTTCTAGAAGTCATTTCAGAAGGGTCTTGGTACTCAAGTTAACCTTAGCACAATATTTCACCCGCAGACAAATGGACAGGCAAATTGTACCATTTAGACCCTTCAGTATATGCTGAGATCTTGCGTGATCGATTTTAAAGGTAGTTTGAATGATCAACTTCCTCTTATTGAGTTCTCCTACAACAATACCTATAATTACAATATTCAGATGGCCCCTTATGAGGCTTTATATGGGCGTAGATGTAGATCTCATGTTGGTTTGTTTCAAGTAGGTAAAGAAGCTTTCATAGCACCAAATTCAGTCCTTCATGCTATGGAGAAAGTGGAACTCTTTAGAGATAGACATATGACAACCCAGAGTCGTTAGAAATCTTATGAAGATGTAAGGGGAAGGGAACTAGAGTTCAAAATTGATGATCGGATTTTTCTGAATGTCTCACATTTGAAAGGAGTGATGAGATTTGGAAATAAAGGGAATCTCAATCCTAGATATGTAGTCTTTTACAAGATCTTGAAAAGGGCTGGCAAGGTGGCATATGAGTTATAGTTGCCAGTAGAATTAAGAGTAGTGCATCAGGTCTTCCACATCTCACTTTTGAAGAAGTGTGTGGGTGATCGAGATTCTATAGAGACATTGGAGAGTGTGGCGGTGAAAGATAGTCTTTCTTAAGAGGATGTACCAGTCCAGATTCTTGACCGTCAGGTTAGAAGGTTGAAAAACAAAGAAGTCACTTTAGTGAAGGTTTTGTGGAGGATTCAGTCCGTAGAGGGAGCTACTTGTGAAGAAGAAGAAGCTATGAAAGCCAAGTATCCTCACCTCTTTCCTTCCGACTCCACTCCTGCTTAAGTTAATGGTTCCTCTTCAGTCTTCCAGTCATTATGCGTAAATTCAGTTTCAGAATCATTTTCCATCAGCTTGAACTTACATATTCAGCGTAATTGCATTTACTCGAACCTCAATTCAGTCAGAAACTCAGTTCTCAGTATTTAGTAGTAGGGTTTGCAACTCTCTCTCTCTATTTTAGCTAGTTTAGAATTCATTCGAGGATGAAAATTCCCAAGAGGGAGATAATATAACACCCTATAGCTAAAAAAGACCAAAAACTAGCTTTACAGAAAAAAATTTGCAGATGCAACCAACAGTGAAATCAACGGATCGTAGCGTGACCCACAGTCCCTCCTGCACAACCATCGATGGGATCAGGAACTCCCAAAATTTTCAGCCGAGAAAAATTGGTTATGTCTTGGACGACGGATGGACCTTAAGTTCGTTTGTAAGACGATGGTCCGTAGTCCGTGTCCATCGATCAATACTCCCTTAACCCACTCTCTAAAAAGAGCTACAGATGAACATCACGGTCTGTAGGTTACGGTTCGTAGACATGTCCCATACGTACCCACATATAGACAATTGAATTATCATTCCATAGCCAGTGACCTTGATAAAATCAAACCTCTAAGTAAAACATCATGACCATTTTAGTAAAGGCATGTCGAACAGGCCCTGTCGACGGACTCAACAACGGGGCGTCACTCAATCGACGGACCGTCAGTCATGGCCATCGAATAATCCGAAAGAAACTTTTCAAGGGGTCTTTTGGAAATTTCCCACTTTGTCTAAACCCTAAGTTACATTGTTCTGACCCTAAATCATCGTATCTTATGAAGTTTTAACCTAGAAACATAATTAAAATATATCTAAGTTAAATCATTAAAACAAAACATAGAAAATTAGAAGCAAGATAGGAGTAAAAGCATGAACCCTAGTTGCAGTCGTCAATTGCATGTGACGTTTCGAGCTATACAATATTTACAGAAACTCATACATAGTTAGTTAATTTACAGAATTCATCGTGAGTAGCATATTACAGAGTTTGACTAGGGTTTAGTATACCCAGTAGTCCCGGAACTACTAGCAAAGTACGTTGTAAGTCCCCACTGTGGTAATCAGTTTAATGATCATGCCAGCATTCCTTTATACCTATGGCAAGGTATATTGAATCCTCTCGATTGGGCGTATACATTGGACTCCACATTTAGCTGATGTAATTTTATTATCGGTTATTAGTAGCTCCCACAGATCAATCAGACTCTCTACATTGAGTATTTATCGCTACACTCAGTATTCAGTTTCAACCTGATATAAACTTTTCATTTCATCCAATTAGCTCAGAATTAAGTTTATCATGTCAGATTAATATACTTGCTTTGGTGCTTGTTAAGTTATGTTTCATTTCAGCTTATTTCTATCCTACATGCGCAGTAACCTTCATGTTTTGAAGCATATGTGCGCTACATCTTCTCTTGATGTATGTTCAGGTTCTCAGCATCCAGATCACGCATAGATCAATTTCTCTATCTCCTGATCAACAAATTCAGTGGTGAGTGCTCATTCTTCGAGGACAACAAACATGGCTTTCATTTCAGTCTTTAGTCATTTAGCTTCAGTTTTTGCTGGATTTAGTTATGGCTTTTAAAAGTATTTCTAGTCCAGTGAGAGACTTATTTCATACATAGTTAGTTTTAGCTTAGTAGTTAGTTAATATTTCATTGTATTGAACTCATCAGTTTTTCATATATCTCAGTTTTAGCGTATGGGTATTCCCTATCTTTTAATTATTATTTATGATTTAGCTTTCAAATAAGTTTATATTCTTTAGTATGTCCATGATCATGCCAACAAGGTTAGCTTGGTATCACTTGTGGATCTACCTTCCGTGTTCGCGTCTCGCGGGTAACTCGGCGCGTGACAATCATTTAGAACATAGGGTAAAACATCAATTTTTTTTTCTTAACATAGGCTCAAACATAAAGTAAACCAAATAATCACACATGAGCTACTCCTATCCTAAGTTATCCTAAGTCTCCCCTAAGTAAGACATAACGAAATCGCCCATACAATATCCTCAGTACCTATTTATAAGATCCTAAAGATTACTACGGATAATTGTAATTCTTTTCATTTACTAAAGTCACCACTCAATATCAAAACACTATAGAAACACACATATACTTAGGAACTTCACATAAGAACCATCCTCCAAGACAAATCCTAAGTTACACCTAGTGCAATGTGAAAGTAGCATCCGATAGTATTACTCCAACCCTAGTGCTCCTTGAGAATTAGACTAGGCATATCAAATTTATCACATACATAACTTCCATATTGGAAGACATAATATAAACATGCTTCCTGAACATTCGACATAATGTCACATCACTTTCATTTACATCATATCATGACCCATTCATACATTCATATAAGGACACACAAAGACTCCCTTCAAATTTTTACTTATGCAATGGATAAGTAGCATCGCGTTCCACCACCACTACACCATTTTAGGTCTACGTCAACATTAATTCTTGACAACTCTTATAAAGTGTTTCCTAAAATACTTTTGGGAACACTTTTAAACTGTATCCAATGATTTTGACTTTTAGCTACATTAATTTTAGCAACACTTCTAAAGTGTACTCTTTAATGGGATAAACTACACTTTATAAGTGTTGTTAAAATATGATATAATTGGCAACACCTATTTGCATATATGACCACACTTCTAAAATGTCCTATTTTTATAATTGAAAAAACAACACTTTATAAGTGTTGCCTTAACATTTTTCACTAAATCATTTAATTTTTTCACTCTCCCTCCAATTATTTTCAACTCTCCCTCCAATTTTGATTGGCCAAAAAAACATTAAGAAATCATAAAACATTTAACTTTTGACTCTTTACTCTTTACTCCCTCCTTAAGCTTTCCTCTTTCACTTTTCTGATTTTGTGAAGGTATTGAAGAACCAACTGAAGGAGCTGAAGAACCAACGTGAAAAAAGCTGAAGAACAACGTGAAGAGTAGAAGTCGACCCAGAACAGAGATGAAGAGGTGAAGAGCTGAAGAGCTCAAGTCGTTTTCTCCAATAACGATTTCCTCAATAGTAAGTACGATTCTCATTTTCAAAATGTTAGCTGAAGTGTTTGATTTTTTGTTTTGTGTTTCGAAAGAATGAATGCTTTTGGGTTGTTGGAAAGATGATGAATTGAAGCTACACTTTTCTCTCAAGTTTCTCTTTTAAGAACACGATTTCAAACAGGTTTTCTTTGAGAAGGTTTTATCAAGTAAGAAATGTTATTCATCATGTCTAAATTTTAGCTTTAGGGTTTTAATATCTTGTATTTTCATACGATTTTTGGGAGTATGAATTGTATTTAGGCTTCATCAGTTGATTTTTGGGAGTGTAGCTCCTATTTTAGCCTCCCTATATAAACCTCTTTTTTCACTGTTGGGGGTTGGAAAAAAGTTGGGATTTATTTGAGCAAACACCTTTAGAGCAGCTGAAGAAAATAGTTAATATATATATATATATATATATATATATATATATATATATATATATATATATATATATATATATATATATAAACACATTCAAGGCAAGAAGAGTCAAGTGTCGATAAGAGTATGACATTTTCTAAATCATTTCGCATATTAGTTTTCCAAAGCTTTGTTCGAGCCCGAGATTCTGCCCGAAATTCTCATCCGTTGTTAGAGTTCAAGTATCATGGAGAAGATCGATTTCCTACTCGTCCCCTTCCAGTTCACTGCCTGAACAAAGGTAATGTTGTTTTCCTCATAGTTTTTGGTGCATATTAACTCTACCCTCCAGTTACTCCACTTGTTTAATTATGTTGTGTATGTTGTTGTATTCCCTGACTCACTTTTGGGGCTACACTTTTTTATTGTTGTTGTAATAATAGTAGTGCACATAGTTGAATATCACAATCTGCACATTGAAGAGAACCATTAGGTTTTGATTTGTTGTGCTACGTCATGAGTAATATATCACAATCTGCACATTGAGATGATCTCTTTTCTTTTGTCAGATATCAAATATCGGTCTATCTTCAGGTGGGGGTTGTTGGTTTGTAAACAAATACTTTTCCCCTGCTTAGCCACAAATGATTTTGTAAATAGGTGACTCTGTGTTTCTTCCTTTGCTTTTCATGTTAATTTCTGCAGATGCTTAAGATTTTCTTTGTTATTATTCTAATTGTTGGTACTGTTGCTTGTCCATGTTTAAGATCTTTCTTGCACTACTACATAGATCTTGAAATCTGTGATATTGCTGCCTGTTTTCTTGGTTAATAGATATGTTTGTGATGCAATTAGGTAATTGATTAACTTCTCTAAATATATGTACTATCTGGATTTGAATTGTTCCCATAATCTTATGGATCACCTCTATCTTATCAATTAAACTCCAAGTTAACCTCCACTCTCATTGAATCATGTTCTTGAGACTTAGCGAGTCAGTCTCTAAAATGGCATTTGTGATCCCACACCTCTTGCAATAACTTAGTGCTTTCCGAATTGCTGTGATTTCAGCTTCAATATTTGTCGTGTTGCCTATGCTTTGTATTTCTACATATACTAGATTTCCTTGGATTCCTATTATACAAAATTCGTAAGAGTTCTCTCTTGGGTTGACTTTGCTAGAGCCATTTGTTCTATCTTAGGTCTCCTTGGGGTTGTAACAGGGGATCTATGATCTTGATTCAATTTTCAACAATTCCAATTGATTGCACTCACAGAAAGGGTGGTAGGAGAGGAAGAATGATGTAAGCTTGCTTCTCTTGTCAAGAAGGAGATGCAATTTCTTGTTGAGATCGCTGCAGGTCTTAGTCAACAAAAATCACCAACACTCAATGATAAATGTCTCAAGATAACCTAATAATATTACAGAGTCTAACTAATAATCCAGCTTCTAACAATGCGTAGTCTAACCTCAAAAACGAGGTTTTTAGACAGATCGTTGTGGCCACGACAGACCGTCATGGACTTCGTCGTCCCAGACTTCTTCTCTCTTCATTACCCTCGACGACAAGTATGAAGGATCGTCACAGACATGACTGTTTGTCGAGGGTCTTTGTTCCAAAACACTTAAACTCTTGGAATATGGGTACTGGATTACTTCTCTGAACTTCATGACGAACCTACAGGACCGAATGTCATAGACTCCATGGACCATCATTGACTTTGTAACCCCACACTTACACTTCCCCATCTTCCTTCAGCAACTGCACTACGCTGCCACCTACGGACCGTCACAAGCATGACGGTCCGTCGAGGGTCTTCATTCCAAAATACTTAAACTCTTGGAATATGGGTACTGGGATTACTTCTCTGAACTTCATGATGAACCTGCAGGACGGACCGTCACACACTCGACGGACCGTCGTGGTCTCTGTAACCCCGCACTTAGTCAGACTTCCCCATCTTCCTTCAGCTGTTGCACTACGCTGCCACCTATGGACCATCACAAGCACGACGGACGTCACAAGCTCCGTAAACCCACACTTAGTCAGACTTCCCCATCTTCCTTCAGCAACTGCACTATGCTTCCACCTACGGAACGTCACAAGAACGACAGACCGTCACAGGCTCCGTAGGTGGTCTCTTCTGGATTTCTTTTCTCAAAATCTCCGCATTTATCTATGTATAGATTTATGTATATCCTATTAATTGTACTTATTTTTTCATTTATAGTATCACCAACATTGAAAAACATTTGTGGAGGATTAAAGATTTGATTTGACATAGCGAAAGTGTCATGACTAGGTAAGAAACTTTTATCATCTCTTAACACATTATTCTTATAGATTACTCGTGACTTTTAAAACATATTTGTTAACTGGTTAATGATTATTGCTGAAAGACTAAATATTGATATATTCTTCTAGGAGTTCACATATCCCATCCAAGGATTGGATGAATTTAGCAAGGTTTTGCAAAGAGTATATTGATGGCATTGAATCATTTCTAGATTTTTCTTACTCTTATGGAGATCCTCATGGAGAGAAAATTCAGTGTCCATGTGCAAAATGTTATAATATTCTTTGGAACCGAAGGAATGTTGATCATCTGATATGCCATGGATTCGTTAAAGGCTATACTAGATGGATCAATCACGGGGAATGGGATATCAAGTTGAATGTTGATGATGATATGGATTACTCGTGTGATGGTATTGATGGGTTGTTGAATGATCAATTCAGAGATGTTGCACAGGATGGAGGAGCTTATGATGGTCCAAATGAACATGCCAAGAAATTCTATAGCTTACTTGAAGAGGCAATACAATAATTATATTCTGGTTGTATAGGTTTCTCTAAATTATCATTCACACTTCGCTTATATTTGTTGAAGTGTTTACATGGATGGAGAAATGAATCATTCACATCTCTTCTAGAGTTATTAAAAGAGGCGATGCCCGAGTTGAACATTCCTCAGTCATACATTACAACCAAGTCTATGGTTAAAAATCTTGGTCTGGATTATGATAAAATTGATGCATGTCCAAATGATTGCATGTTTTTCAGGAATGATCATAAGGATGACGAATTTTTTCATATTTGTGGAGCTTCATGATATATTCAAGCTCCAAAAGTTGATAGTGAGCTTAAGTCTTCAAAAAAAAAAAACATCGAGTTTCTGCAAAGACTTTGAGACACTTTCCATTAATTCCTAGACTCAAAATGCTATTTATGTGCTCAATGACGGCAGATTTTTTGAGGTGGCATGAAGAGGAACGTTCTAAAGATGGATAGTTAAGGCATCCCGCTGATGGTCTAGAATGGAAAGACATTTATAGGGTGCATCCTGATTTCGCACAAGATTGTCGCAATGTGAGATTTGGCTTGTCAAGTGATGGATTCAATCCATTTCGAACCATGAGTATATCACATAGCACATGACCAGTTATGTTGATGATTTATAATCTGCCGCCTTGGATGTGCATGAAATTTGAATATTCCATACTTTCATTACTTATACCTGGATCGCGATCACCTGGAAATGACATTGACATTTACATACAACCATTGATAGACGAGTTAAAATTATTATGGGATTCTGGGGTTGAAACATATGATGCTTCCTGAAATGGAACTTTTCAAATGCGGGCAGCTCTTATGTGGACAATCAGTGATTTTCCGGCATATGCTATGTTATCTAGTTGGAGTACAAAAGGAAAGTTTGCTTGCCCTTGTTGTAACTCTGGCACTACTTCTCGCTATCATAAACATAGACGTAAAATGTGCTATATTATCATCGTGTTTTTCTACCGATAAATCATCCATGGAGATCAAACAAAAGATCATTCAATGGAAAAACTGAATTTAGGCCTCCACAGGCTCCTTTAAAGGGAATTGATGTTCTTAATAGCTTACGTGATTTTGAGAATGGGTTTGGGAAGAAGAAAAAGAGATGAAATGATGGACCATGGAAAAAAGGTCAATTTTCTTTGAATTACCTTACTGGCAGCACAACGTGTTACGTCACAACCTTGATGTAATGCATATAGAGAAGAACATAGTTGATAGCATACTTGGAACTCTTTTGGATATTTTAGGAAAAACAAAGGATCATGCAAAAGCATGGTATGATTTGAAAGATATGGGAATCAGGAAGAACCTTCAACCACAAGATACAGAAGATAGTAAGAGAACAAAGTTTAAAAAGGCGTGCTTCTCAATGACAAATTGAGAGAAATCCATCTTTGGTGGAGTTTTAAAGACAGCCAAGCTACCTGATGGTAGTGCCTCCAATATATCTAGGTGTGTGCACCTGGATGAAAGAAAGGTGTCTAATTATAAAACCCATGATGCTCATTTCATGTTACATTACTTGCTTCCAATACCAATTAAAAGCATTCTTCCTGATCATGTGGCTATTCCTTCGATTCGTCTAAGTTCCTTCTTCCATTGTTTGTGCCAAAAAGTAATCACATTGAAGGAACTGAATTGCTTAGAAGTAGAGATCATAGAAACAGTAAATCAGTTGGAGCTAATTTTTCTTCCATTTTTTGATATCATGATTCATTTGCCTATTCATTTGGTGAATGAAGTGAGATTAGGCGGCCCAGTGAAAAATCGATGGATGTATTCCACGGAAAGAGAAATGGGTACATTCAAATCATACATTCACAATAGGCGTTTTCCAGAAGGTTGCATAGCAGAGACACGAGTGGGAATAGATTGCATGAATTTAGTCTCAAAATATCTGCATCGGGGTGTGCATAGCAGATTTAGTAGGAGAGCGCGAAGAAATGATGAATGTGACCCAAGTGACGCAGAACCTGTGAGTTTGTTTTCTAACAAAGGAGTTCCTTTAGGAGCAAAGAAAATTGATCCAATCATTTTAGATGACAAGTCACTAAGTCAGGCACATGCATACTTATTGGGAAATTGTGACGATGTTCAAGAATATATTACGTACCTTAATTTGAATATAGCATTCCTTTTGTATTATAAATTTTTATCTTATTTAATTTATTATTTTAACAAATATAGTAAATGTTTTGTAGAGAGCATGAGCAAGAGGTTAATAATCAATCGCGAAGAGCTAAATGGAGCAAAGCCAAGAATTATTGTCAAAACTTCTCTCAATGGTTTGAAACTCGTGCTTTGCAAGAGGATGTGCCCAAATTCTGTTGCAAAAAGATATTCTGGGTATCTCATAAATGGATATAGATTCCATGTTAGGCAGCATGATGCAAGTCGTAAAACACAAAATAGTGGTGTTACACTAATTGCTTCAACTACAAGCTTTGCAAGCTCAAAGGATAAAAATCTGATTGTTGTAGATTTGACTCATTTTGGTAGAATAGTTGATATTGTGGAATTAAACTATTACACCCATTTTAAGGTTGTTTTATTTAAGTTTGATTGGTATGAGGTTGAAAAAGATGTTTATGGCCTTACTTATGTCTACTTTAACAAGAGATGCTCTAAGGAAGAGCCTTTTGTGCTTGCATCTCAAGTACACCAATGCTTCTATGTGCAAGATCCATATGATCAAGATAAACATTATGTTATCAATACTATTCCAAGAGACTATTTTAACATTGGTGATGAATTTGAATCTTATCTCCCACAAAGTTATGAAAATGAGCCATCTGAACATTCGAAGGGTCCATCTATACCAAAAGATAATGGTGAATTACTCTTAACAAGGACTGATTTACCAGAAACAATCATTGATGTGCCTGTGGAGGAATTTTTCAATAAACAACTTGAAGTCGAGTATGAAGAGGAGGTTGAAGATGAGTTCAAAGATGACTCTGAAAATGAGTATGAAGATGAGTTTTCAGATGCGTTTGAAGACGAGTCTGAAAATGAGTATGAAGATGAGTCTGATGATGAAGTCGAGTTTGAACAAGAGTGTGAATAAGACACACCATGAGTTTCATTATTGTTGTGATGATCATATAGTGCTCACTCACTATTTTTGTAATATAATAGTTTTTTTTGGTAAAATACATTAATATATCTAATCTGTGGAATGTAATATGTTGCCTTCTTATCTGATTATTATTTTATTGAGGAACCTATACTTTTAGCTTATTTTTGCTTGATCTAGTTTTTTGTTATTTATACACTTTCTAGTTTCATTTTATTATCAGGCAGTTGGCACTAGAGGCATTCAACTCTGTAGTTTGATGTTGCTTCTGGTTTGGTCGTTGTCTCGAGTTTGTCGCTCCGAGAGAGGTACAACTCTTTACCTTTTATTAATTTAAGTAATAAGAAGCTCTCCAGTTTTTAAATGTGGATGCAGCCAACGGCCTCTGTTGAGGGAAGAACCCCACCCACGATTGGAAACATTGGGCATGTGACGCGAATAGCTAACAAACTTGTTCAACTAGGGAACAATAATAATGGCATACAGTTGCGTCTGCTGTTGTTTGAAATATCTTGTTTCATATGTTATCAATTTTTTCTATTTGTTCATGTAGAGTTCTTCCAATTTGAATCCGTCTTGCTACTTCTTTCACATAAACAATCTTATTATTTTGTAGGTTTAATTACTATTGGGAAACAAATTGAAGAGATTTAAACAAAGCAAAAACAATGAATCAATCAACAATGCTAAACAAAAAGGGTTTGAATCCAAACAAAGCTCAAAGTCCATTGAAGAATATGAATGTTGATATGCAATACCGATCAAGTGCTGAATTGGCCAACAAATTCAAGATTAAGAGAGAACAACTTGCAAATGAACGCAATGATAAAGCTAAGAAAGAGAAGGCACCAATATCACATAAAAGAAAGAATTTTGAGGATTTCATTCCACAACAAGGAAAGAGTAAATTGCTTGGGCACAAATAAGTCATTCAATTGTCCTCAAGGGAAGAGCTTAGAACCTCATGTATGATTCAAGGGAAAGGACAAACTAAACAGAGGTTATTTCAATTTGAAGAGTCCATAAAAGATAATGGAACTAAACTTCCTACGCATAATTCTAGGTTCCATAACTCATTCAATAAAGATGTTACTGCTTCAGCACATGCGACTGGAACAACACCAGGTAATGGAGAGGCACGACATGATATTCTTGATCTACCGAATTGCAAACAGGTAAAGAGGAAGCCGGTCATACCAGCTAGTACTCTTGATCAGTTTCTAAAAGATTAAGGGATACACATAGATGATGAAACAAAACGTGACAACAACACAACAAGTGATGTCGAATATATGCATACTCCTATTATTAATTAACATAACAAAGGATTGGATGATCGTGTGGAACAAGAAGAGGAAATTGACATTGATTGTAGTACAAAAGGTATGTTTTAAACCTTGTAAGATTTAGAACTCATTATAAAAGAAATATCTTTTTTCATGTCTGTTACATCAATCTAGAAATGTCGAAACTAAAAAACGTTCGAGGACATACAACATGTAAGGATATTCATGCAAGAAATTTGGAAGAAAGAAAGGAGGTGACATTTGATAAAGGACAAGCGGTGGTACCAAGTAATAAGATAGTGTCACAATTAAGCAACTTTATAGGAACAATTGCAAGGAAACCTAGATTCATCAGCTTGATGTACACTAGTTGGCATGTGGTGCCAAATGATACTAAAAAGCACATGTGGGAATACGTCAATGTAATAACAACCACTCTTGAGAATTCATATTTTTTTTTTACTTACTGAAACTAAATATATTTTATTTTTCAAAGTTCTAATTTCTACTTCCAGTTGAAGGAAAGAAGTGGGTGATAACTGGTCTTCGTAATGCTTGGAGGCGACACAAGCAAAAAATAAAAAAGAATTTTTTTGATAAAAACAGTAACCTTGAGGATATGCTAGCAAAATGTCCTGATGGCATTCCACATAATCAATTCCGCCAGTTGATCGAGTATTGGAAACACCCAACTGTTCAAGTAAGGTTAAAATGATGCATTTCCACTCATTGACTAATTCTGTGTCATATCTATTCTTTTTATACATATCAATTCAATTATCTCTTTGTTTTTAATAATAGGCTATATGTAAGATGAATTCTCAAAACAGGATAAAACAAAAGTAGAGGCATCGAATGGGACCTATTAATTTTGCTAGAGTACGCGTGGCATTGGTAATACTTAGCTGACATTTCATACAAAATTTGATTTTCATTTTTTTGTACTTTATAAGAACTTACTGATTTTTTAAAATTTCTTTTGATACAATCTGTAGCGTACAACCAAAGACAACAACGAAGAACCATCAAAGCCTGAAATATTTATTGCAACTCGTACCAAGACGGGAAAGGAAATCCAGGCTGATACCCAAATTACAATAGTAAGTTTTTCAAAGCGGATTATTAGTGAACTTTATTCAGACTTAACATTATATTGTGGGGAGTTTGACTACATAAAATTTTAATCACGTATGCCTTCTTCTTCTTCTTCTTCTTGTGCAAGTTCGAGGAGAAATCAATTATTTATCGACATTGTTTAATTTTTTTTTCAAAAAGTTTTCATAATGTTTTAATGCTTGATCACTATCATAGGATTGGAAATGAAATAGTACTTACAATTCACTATGGATTCCAATTTTATTCAATAGGCTGAACTTCAAAATCGCCAAAATTCTGAGTAAACAACTCATGATGCATTTAGGGCAGTGTTTGGAAAGGAGCAGCATGGTCGAGTAGGTGCTATGGTAGATTAGTGACAACAAGTTCTTTGAAGAAATATGAGGAAATTAACAATCTAAAACAAAAGCATGCCGATGAAATCACTTCTCTAAAGGAAGAATTGAGAGAAGAAATGAGACATTTATTCACTCAATTGCTGCAAAAAAACCCTGGAATGAATTTTCAAGATATATTAGGGTGTGTTGGATCTAACCTTGCTTCACCTATTGATGCAAGAAGTGCACAAGCTGTAAGAGGCACAAATGTTCCCTTTTCTTCGGGGTCAGCTCAAGATTCGGTTCTTCAAAAGGTATTTTGTATTTCAAATTCTCTGTTAATAGGGTCAATATTGTTTTTCTTCTTGTTTAGTTGGTGTTCTTGGTAATGAAATTAAAAACTTATTTTTACTTGTCTAAGTTTATTCCACCAATTTATAACTGTTAAGAATGATTTTGGTTTTGGTTTAAGCATTCGAATCGTTAGTTGAATAACTGTTCTTTTAGTATTGTGCAATTGAGGAGTCTGTGGCAAACACATTAATGTGATGCAGCCTGTGATTAAAATGTCTACATCCTAGACAATTATAATACCATTGTTATTAGTATAGAGTTTAATGGTTTGCAAACCTTTACCTTTGTAGGGTAGAGAAACCATCTAGAGCTTGACCATTAATAGAAGATCTTGTGGGTAGATTTATTATGTTTGATAGATCCTTAATGGTTACTTGTTTAAACTACAGACAAGGCAGAGAAAATTGGAGAGGAAAATCTGCAGGGGATTTTCTTGCAGACCGGTCCTCTATTTTTTGTTCACTGTATGTTAAATCTTTACCTTGTTCAAGATTTTGTTTGTGTCTTTTTATAGCATTCCTTCTCTTCTTACTAAGCATTTCTGTTGTGTGTATTTTTGGTTTGTCTTCTTTGTTCACTGTGAGATGATGAACCTTGCCCTAGAGATTACTTATCTTGGAATATGGGTACTAGGATTACTGGGATTGCTTCTCTGAACTTCATGACGAACCTGCAGGAAGGACCTTCATCGACTCGACAGACCGTCGTGGACTCCGTAACCCCACACTTAGACTTCCCCATCTTCCTTCAGCAGCTGCACTACGCTGCCAACTACGGACCGTCACAGAAACGATGGTCCGTCGAAGGTCTCCGTTCCAAAACACTTAAACTCTTGGAATATGGGTACTGGGATTACTTCTCTGAACTTCATGATGAACCTGCAGGACAGACCGCCACAGTCACGACGGACCGTCGTGGAGTCCGTAACCCCACACTTACTTAAACTCTTGCAATATAAGTACTGGGATTACTTCTCTGAACTTCATGACGAACCTGTAGAACGGACCGTCACAGTCAAGACGGACCATTGTGGTCTCTGTAACCCCACACTTTGTTATACTTACCTATCTTCCTTCAGCAGCTGCACTATGCTGCAGTTCTTTGAAAATATCATGTCATGTTGTTATGTATTGATTTTTGTGGACACTTCTAAACTATGTTATGAACCTTGTTTCCAGTGGTCATCACTGGTTTGTTTGAACTACTTGTGTGTAATTTTTACAATGAAGTTTACAAATGAAGACTGCACAAATTAAACTTTTGAAGTATAAATTTTGAGAGCCAACAACAGAAGACTGCACAAATGTTGTAGTCCTTATAATGTGTAATTTTTACATTGAAATTGTATTTAGGTTTGGATTGGTTGTCTTAGAGTGAATTCTCTCTGATTATGCACTTCCACAATTAATTCACAAACTTATAATTTTATTTTAAATGTGCAGGAAAATGCAAGTAATTGAATTTGAATTTGGCCAGAAGTAAACTCGATCCATTGGTGCAAAAGATGAAGAAATTTTTGTATTGTTGTCATATACGTTTGAATGACACTTTTGGGTTTTTGAAACTTGTTGATATTAGAGATCTTTAAGCAATCAGTTTCTATGTTTTGGTTGTACATGAAATATTTCTCGAAGTTTATTTGAAATATTTAGCTTCAATTTAATGATTAATTAGTTCATTTTGTGTTTTAGGTCACTTGTATGTATGGAAATATATTATATATTTATTTGTGCTACATGTAGGCTTTTAAATGTTGAAGTTACACTTTGTAAGTGTTGCTTTAGGTAGATATAAAGTTACACTTTGTAAGTGTTGCTTTAGGTAGATATAAAGTTACACTTTGTAAGTATTACTCTAGATGAGATATAAAATCAACACTTTATAAGTGTTGCTGTAGATGAGATATAAATAACAATTTATAAGTGTTGCTATAGCTGACATATAAAGTAACACCTTATAAGTGTTGCAATAGATGAGATATAAAGTTGCACTTTATAAATGTTGCAATAGATGACCAATAAAAGGCAACACTTTTTAAGTGTGACCAATAAATATGAAAAGGCAACACTTTTAAGTGTAGTCTAAAAAAAAATAGGTGTTGCTAATGCACGTCTTCAAAGCGTGCCCTTATACCTATTTGGCTACGCTTTATAAGTGTTTCCAAAGATGGCAACATGTAAAAAGTGTTGCCTAATGTCAAAGGTTATGATTCTTCTGGGCAGCCTCTCAAAAGTGTTGATGAATGTCCAAAAGTGTAGTCTTTTCTCAAAGGCCACACTTTTTGCTAGTTTAGGGTACACTTACGTGGTGTTACTGTAGGCCGAAAATGGTGTAGTGCACCTATCATTAGTAGTATACCATTAAGAATACTTATTTAATATGCGTATGTTATAGGGGTAGCTTTAGCCTACATAGATCATGAGAGCTTGACATGGAAACACTGTACTACCCTTACAGGATGAGGGATCCCTACTTGCCTAAGGTAGGTTCATATTCTTTAGCCTTTACATTGATTATTCAATAGCTACACCTACACGAGCGGATAGTTAAGGGCTAAGGTGATTTCTACTAAGTCAATCATTCTATACCAGAGAGGAGCATCCATCTGAAGAGGTACATTGGATACCACATCTCTACACACGAAGTGTACCCAGCCCTTCTTCAAATCCTCTCGCTGCTAAGCATAATTCCCCCATGGAACATTCATTGTCTATAGGTTAAGAGATAACTATTGAACACCCCTTCTCAACTCATGAAGGGTATCAACCCTCCAACATATCTTTGGAAAACTATCGAGAATAGTGATGTTGTTACTTAACACTTCATCTCAAATCACGAAGAATGTTCACCCCAAAATCCCCCCTTTTCATACTTAGGAATATTAGGTATGGTTTAGACACATTACTTATACTCGTGAAGAGTGTATACTTTATAACCCTTATTTTAATTCATTGACTTCATTCATGCATTCAAGTGTGTTTGTGTGTGTGAGTACATGTGAGCACACCATTGACATAATGACCATCTTTCATAACATTTTATTTATAGACGTGGTCATACCCACATTTATCAAAATTTACACATAATTATAATTCAAATTTTAAATACATACTTCATTTAGATATAAATCCTTCAAGATATTCATTTCAACCTTCTAATACATATCTTACAGATACATATCAAAATCATCACTTCACTTCACATATCATGGCTTGAAGGCCATTTTCACAAAACACATATAACTTCATATACTTCATGTTGACACCGCCACCAGAGGTGGACCATACCACTCAAGAGAATTTCATAATAAAGATTAAACAAGAAGCCCACTTATGATTCATCCAAGCTTTCACCACCTATCCACAATTTATCCAACAACTCATCATAAAATAGCCCTTAGGGATGTAACTAAAACAGAATAATCCACCAAGAAACAATAACTTTGACCCAATCTAATCATGCTTATTAAACCTATTTTACAAGCTAAAGTTTGTAAAATGCAAAGACATGATTCCATTGGGGTTTTGACATTAAAACAATCATTTAAATCTAAGAACAACTAATTTTAATCATTAAAACATTTTTAAAGCAAAGACCCATACTTAGAGTCAAGGAGTAAAGAAGTTTGAAGTTGAAGTCCTTTTTGAAATGGATATTTGAATGAAATAACGTTCAAGGAGGACTACAATAACTTAATGAGAAGGAACCCATAAGATTATTGATTAATAAAAATGTGAAGAACTTGGTCCTCTTCCTTGGATTTTGAAACTTCCTCTAAATGGATGATTTTGGGGAAAAGATTTTTGGAGAAATTTGATTTGATCTTTAGGGTTTTTAATGGTGGGTGAAATGAAGTTTAAAATGACCTAAATAAGTCCACAAATCATCCACAAAGTTCCCAAAAGACCGCTACACCATTTAGACCCTTTTCCAAATTCAAATTTGACTTAAACACGACGTGGCCAAATCCAAACTTCGCTGGTCATCGTGGAGGGAGGTACTGATTCTTGATTTTACAACACACTTACGCAGGGACCCTCGTGCTACACGCGTGTCGCGAGGTGGGCTTCAAAAACTTCCCCTGCGCGCTGCCTTGGGCAGTTCATTTGTACAATGTTTGGGTCCTTCATAGGGTCCCGTAGGGTGGTCCTCAAGAAGTCGTTCTCAAACATTTTGACACTTGGTACATCCCTCTAGGTACTAGGGTAATCCCCAATGGTTTTAGATATAAAAAACTACCCAAAAAGATTGAAAAAAAATAAAGGACACACAAGCACATTCCAAGACACATTTTCCAAATGTCTGGAGCGTTTTACTTTAACACTTCACCAAGTGACTACTAATGCGAAAATACACTATTTAGTACACAATTAACTCATGGAACAAATGCGAAGGTTTAGTTTGACCTATTTCATATTTAGGGTCATTACAATCTCCTCTACTTAGAACAATATTTATCCTCAAATAACACCAAAAATTTCCAAGGACATCTAGGACCCAAATAGCAACATACCACACATGTCATCAAGGTCACGATATTCATATTAAATGCACCAACTCGAAAGGAACACTAATTTCATATCATTATGCGTTTTAAGCAACATAAGCAAATTTGGAATGTTTCCATATTTCAAAGCACACATTTACTTCTTCTTTTGATTTCATTTATGGAGGAACTACCTTCTCAAACATTAGATATGTTCATCACACCATCATGAAACTCAACATTCAATAACCTTTAAATCACATATTGAAACATAGAAAAAAAACATTGATGTAATTAAGCAAATATAGTAAGCTACGCATTGACATGAGAAATATATAGGTTAACTAGAAATCTACTCATGTGACTGAAATGTCATCAAGATAATGCAAGACATATCATAATCAATGAAATTCATAACATAAGGAGACATGCAACTCACACTAATTCAATACTCCAAAACATACCAAACTACTAAGAATTTTGGCCTCAAGCTTGACTAAGAATAGATAGAAAGATAAGCTTATCAACTACCTTCCTAATAAATTCATTCTTCCCCACATAGGGTAAACTCATCTAAAGAAAATCAAAACAATCAAAAAGAACGTTGGACTTACCAAGGCCTTACTCAGGATTAGCTTCTTTAGCTCGGAGTACATAGAAATGATTCCTCTTTTGAGCAATGTGATCCGAACCAACATGAGGAGCTTGGTTGACCTCATTCCCTTTTGCCTTAAGGGTAGGGCAATCTTCCATGTTATGACCCCTATTACCAATTCCAAAGAAACCATCCGCGAAGGAAAGAAACTAACACAAGTATTTCTCCCTAAAACTAGTACACCTAGGCCTCTCAAAGCATAACCACCTCCTAGAGAATTTTAGTTTTAAACCCTATACTTGTTTCCCATGGAAATATCTTGAATATAGAACCGTTTATTAGAACTAGGTTGACTTGACTCATCCAATATAGGCCTCTTTCCATCTCTAGTCACCTCACAAATCTTGGACTCCTCAATTTGTTGAGCATACACCATGAGCCTAGAGATATCCATATCATGACGGAGCATTGTCATAGGACACTCTTTTTACACTAAGCTAGACACCCCCATCACAAATTTGTTCATCCTATCCCTATGGTTGGCTACTAAGGTTGGGGAATACTTAGAGAATTGGGTAAATTTTAGAGATTAATCTTTCACACTCATTCCCTCTTGACGAAGGTTCATAAATTCCACCAAATTTCCGTCCCTCAATTCTAAGGGGAAAAACCTATCTTGAAAAGCCACCTTGAAAAATTCCTAATCTACCAAACCTTCCCTTAAGGGTATCTCATCCCTCCATTGCTCAAACCACACTTGAGACAAATATTTGAGTTTATAAGAATTTAGATACGCTTTCTCTCTAGGATTTACGCCCATATTATCCACAACCTTGAATACCTAATCTGTGAAGCCTTGTGGATCTTTGTAAGATCCTGAAAATTACCTAGGTGAAGCTAGAGTCTAACAAGGTTATCTTAATGGTTTAAGGTTCTAATATGTTTTATAATGTGGGTTTGAGGCATTGTTTAAGAGTTTAGGTGCTTTGGGAGTCAAACGTCAAGGGACGACCAAGACGTTCGACAACTAAGTCACATATGCGCGTCATATGTGGTTTTATGTGTTTATATATGATTCATCAAATTAAAGGTTCTTAGTTATTATAATTTATGTAGGATGTTAGTCATGTTTCGTGAATTTTTTAGGTCAAACATATAAGAAGGTCCATGATGTTCGAAAGGCTTGCCTTTAAACGACCTTGTGTGTCTATGTATGTTTCATCGAGTATTATGTGTTCGTTTTGGATGAAACTTCTGTGGTAGGTCCTAAAATCATATACAAAATATTTGAGTTTGAAACCTAAGGGTACGACTCAATGTAGTACCCACAAGGGTCTCAAAAGGAGGACACCAACATTAGAGCTCAACACTGCCCGCTAGTGGCAATCGACGGCCCAAATGATGGCAAGTAGACAAGGTGACGGTCCATCGATGGGTCTCATCGATGTATCAATGTTTCCTGCAGTTTGAGAGTCTATGAAGCAACCCACGAGAGACCAACGATGGGGCATGGGTGAAACCACGGTCCGTTGGTATGGGCTACGATTGTGCTGAAAAATCTGGCAGTTTTCTGTTAAGACTTGGGGTTTTTGGGAAATTCACCCCAAGTCTTATAAAACGTGTGGACTGTACTTTTAGATTTTAGGGGTATTTTAATAGAATATATTTTATTAAACTATCATTTAAACACTAACATCTAAATCAAAACACCTTCCTTCCGAAAGATTCTCCAAAAACCTCCATGAGAGTTCAAGGTGAAGATGAAGCTTGAAGATGGTTCTTAAATTTAGTTTTTTTTTTGAATTTTAATTTTGTTCTTATAATAAGGTGTGGGAGTTATTCATTTATGGCTTTCTATCACCTTAGATCAAATTTCAATGATTATTTTTCAAAGATGAAAAAAATGAAAAAGTTCAATTTCTAGTTTAAAGTCTTGGGTTCCTGCATAAATTGTTTTCAAACGTTTATATATGATTAAATTTATGTATAATTGATGTTTTCCAATGAAATTATCCATGAACCTTTGACATTCACAAATCTCTCAATTAGACTAAAATAGGTTATATGATCATGCTTTGATATTGATGAATTCATGTGTAGATTGTTATGAGCTTTAGATTCCTCTATATATTATGATTAATTTGATTATAGGTTGTTTCAATTTTACCAATTGAATATTGTGCATTATTTGATCTATTGAATATTAGGCTTATTGAATTGATATTGAATTAAGGCTTACGATTTTTGATATAGTTTCTATGGGCTATCTAATGATGCAATAATTATATTCAATTGATATCTAGGTTGTATTAGATTGATGAGTATTTTATGGCTTGACCTAGTTTCATTCATTATCGATATAATTGTATTGAATTGTTGGTTATGGCCATGGTAAGGGACTTATTATATAGAATTGGATTATTTAGCCTTGAAAACGAAGCGGTAAGATGGAGTGGGGGTATGCTGCCCTGATTCCTTTTATTTCATATTAATTAGAGTATAACAATATTGTGATTGGTATTGTCCACTTATGGTGGCGGTGCTATGTGAATTGAAGTGGCTTTGTCGGTGGTACTATTTTAAATATGATGATCATGACCTTGTCGGCATACTTGAAGTATTATGATGTTTTTTATAGTTGTTTTGTATGAATAATGAGCATATGTATCTACATGTGAAGTAATGTTAAATTATGTGTTCTTTCAATGTATGCTAGGAGATCATGTACACTATGACTATGTTCTTATAAATGTAGTCTTAAATGTTGATATATGATTATTCCTTGACCATATGAGTTGGGATAGTTATATTGATGATGATATTGTAATGTACAAGATGCCAAAAAGATGATAAGGGTCATTCCTAAGTACTTAAATGAATGATATGCTATATGTTATAAGGGAAAAGAATGTGGTGTCTTGTTTGGTAGACTTGTGTCCCTTACTTCATAAATGTATGAATGATATGCGAATATGAGATGTCTTGGCCAGGTAGGCTTACTGCACTTTTTTCATGAATCAATGGAAGATATGTGAGACCTTAGAGGATGTTAAGAAGGTCATGTACGTGGTAAATGTTATGTTATGAATGTTCAAGTCGAGATCCATAATTCTATTCTTCATGTAAAGGAATGGTGTACTGAGTTTTGACTGGATGGAACTACATCATATCATCCGTAGGAAACTCATAATGAGCTATCTTAGTCGCCATTGAAAGGTAGCCCTAGTGAACCTCTTTGTTAGGGTGAATGTAATTGGACTATGAACTAGATAAGGAACCCTTTTCATGTGATCCTTTAATATCAATTACTCTATAAGAACCAAGGATCGAGTGATTATGTTTACGAAAGTGGATCTACTTATGAATGAGACTAGAGTACGATGTACCTCTACTTGATAATGAGACTAGAGTGCATAAAAGTCCTTCGTATTCCTTGACACTGTGCCTACATAAGATGTGTTCTAGTTCTACCCTTGGCAAGTAGAACACCCTTATCGTAGTAGGTTAGAACTCTGGATTCCATGTGTAGATATCATGGTCTATGTCGGTCATTGCCTATTCTCATCATGTGGGATATTTACTAGAACTACAGAAGTTCTATGATTTTTAGCTGGTGGTACGGGATGCTATATAGACATTGCACAATAGGCATTGAAGGCGTTAGTGAGTGTCCCTAGGTCTTGTTCAAGACCATTACTTGAATGTCCTTTATGTGTTGAATGTCTCTTACATAATTAATGAATATAATGACTTAAATTTAAGAAAGTATATTAAATGAAGTATTACTTATCTAGAGTAGTTAAGGGTTGTTTAGTTAAGGCACGAAGGGGGCATAGTAATGGTCACTTCTTATATTACCTAGATAAGTCTTAAAATGACTCTAGTTAGGGAAGTTTGTTGATTTTGTTGACATGATCTAAGCCTAGGTAGTCTTAAGAATTACTTAGGTAATCTTGAAGAGGTCACTGTGGACGTTATCTTCTTGATTTACTTAAGTAAGTCTTTTAATATATTTTGGATAGTAAATGTCATTTAATCTATATGCTAATGCGTTAATTGAGAATTATTCTATCTTAGGTAGTCAATAGGATCTCTTGAGTGTGCGTTTAAGGGATTGTATGGGATGTCGCTTCACAACTCACTCTAGTGAACCTTAGAATCACCTTGCGTAGGAGGATCTCATGTTCATATGTTTGACGTCTTGTAAATGTATGTTGATCTCATTATGGTTTGTCCTCAGGATCATTTAGGTTTTCTAAGAGAGGGTGTATGGACGGTCTCTCTTTGTATTACTTAAGAGAGTCTTAGGATAGCTTCTAGTGAGGGGCTTATATGCTAAATTGTATGTAAGGTGAAGTGAAGGAACTTTTTTGTAATGTAACAACAAAGTGAGTTACTGTAACATTTCTTAAAATGTGACTTTTTTCTTAAATTATTTCCTAAGTGTTTCTATGTTGTTAAATGTTGTTCTTATTCTTATAGTATGATGTGTTAATCAAAATTCATGAAAAGCATGCAATTTAATAAATGTCCCTTTTTCATGGTTTTTGCATTGCTTCCATACTTAGTACATCTAATGTTCTAACCCCTTCTTTTCCCTTTTTGATTAAAATTTAGGGAATTTGAAGTCTTGATGTGCCATGGAGGATGGATAGGTCTCTAAGTCTTTGAAGATGATGTATTGGTGAGTCCTCATCTCTTCAAGGATAATATCCACATATTTCTTATGTCATATTGTTTAATTTGTTGTCTTCTATGAGATTCGTCCCAAGTATTGTATACTCTAATCTTTAGATGGTTCAAGTAGATATTTTTATAAAGGTTTCATTTTTTAAATTTAAGTCTTCCGCTTGTGTAATGTTTATGAAAGAGTTCTTTGTGCGTGAAGAAAGTTTTAAATTCTTAAGTATTTTATTATGTTTATTGTGCAATAAATTATACGAGAGGCTTAGAGGAGACTTCAATGATGCTATAACTTCTACCGTGTACTTGTGGGACATGACAATCTTCATTCACCTTAGTGCAATGGAATGTAGGAGGGTTCATCTTCATGAAATCCCGGATTCTAGAAGCTGGAGTATTTGTATTGGGTTGAGGTCAAACTCCTAGGTTAGCTTGGGCCACCACATCATTAGTGACAACATGAGCTTGAGTCATCATGAGGTTGGTCAAGACCCAAAGAGCATCCCTTATCTCCACATTAGTCATATCCCCCTCAATATAAGAATCGTGAGGACCTTGGGATATTTGAGGCATTTAGGGAACTTGAGGTCCTTGAGGTTCTTCAGGTTCTTGAGGGGGAACCTGCACATTCACATCCTCTTGGTCAAATATAGGGACTTGATCATTCTAAAGAATAATTCTCTCATTAGCTATTTCTCCATCCTCCCTTCTAACGGGTGTCATCCTCGTATTCATATCCTATAAACAGAATTGAAGAGGTTCAAAGAGAAACTTATAAAACTCAACTCTATGGCACCACACTAGTGTAATGAATCTATTGAATAAGTCTTGTCGTCACATGCAAATCTTAAAGACACACCTTAAACATCTTCGGGACACAATCATTTACATTGAAAAAAAGTACATAAATAGTATTTGCAAGTCTAAAAAAGAAACTAAAGAAACATACATAAACTAGTTTTAGGAGGTGTTAGAGTTCATAAGCCTATTTCACTAGCTTTTATGAGTCAGAAATCAATGAAAAATTGTAGAAGGGTATATAATAGGTGTTGAAGTTAATTCATGGTGGAAACATATGGATATGAATCCCCAAGGACCAACCAAGGGACCTTGAAGAGGACCCTTGCACGTTGGTGTACACACTATCGGGTAATGTGCACCCACGAAGAGTCAATCGATGGGGCTTGTGTTGATCAACAGGGTGTCGATACTAAGATTCGACCAACACTTAGAAAACTCGTTGAAGGGGCTCATTTTCACTCTTTAAACTTATCGATGGACGTGCAACACAGAAGGTGGGCTGGTTCATCGATTGAGCCACAAGGCGTCGACGGGGTTTTGTATGTGAATGACTTTTTTTTCCTGCACGTTTAACTTAGTTCAAAAAAATTATTTAAGG
Source organism: Solanum peruvianum (assembly GCA_027705065.1). Lineage (NCBI taxonomy): Eukaryota > Viridiplantae > Streptophyta > Magnoliopsida > Solanales > Solanaceae > Solanum > Solanum peruvianum. Next base: position 46,867,165 of record JAKWJD010001761.1, read on the forward strand.
TGAGCACGTTTAACCCTTCATATAAAGACCCCAAGATAATTAGTCAAATTACAACTATCAAAACAAACTTTCTTCCTTCTCATCTTTCTCTTTGTATTGGAAGATCTCTTTCTATAGGAAGATTCCATTGAAGAATTGTTAGGGGAGGGATTTGGAGGCTTTAAAAGGAAGATTTTTCCATCAAATCTTCATCAAACATTGAGTTATGTGATCTAATTAACCTTTGAGACCTCTTTCTTTAAAGGGTTCCTTCAAAGTATTTTCAAAAGTTGGGTTTTCATGTGGCGAAAAATTATGTTATGAATTGGTTTTTTATGTGTTCTAATGGATAATATGAATATATAAACATGTATTTTAAATTAATTATTATATATCTTGATGGTTTGATACAGTTTGTAGATGATGATCCTTAACCCTTATCCCTATGTTTGGTATTGATATGAATTAAGTTGAAATTGGTCCACTTGACTTAGTTATTGGTTGAACTTCTATTAAATGATATTTTTACATTATTCATGAACAAATTAGAGTGATTTTTAGTCTTTCATTCTAGTTCTTCAAAAAGATGATCTAGGTTACGTTGTCAATCGACCTATGTATCTTATCTTCAGCTATGATCTAGTATTGAATTGTGATGTAGTGATTATCGTAGCCTTGGTATCATGTTTATTATTGACTAATGATGATGAATAACCAAAATTGGGTTAAATTGAGGGATTATGGTTATACTTTGATGATAAACAATGAAGCACACTAGGGTAAGTCTTATGATTTCTATCATTTACTTAAAATTGTGGTTAATTGTGATTAAGTCATGATGTTATATTGGAGTATGCCTTATATTAGGATTGATAGGGTGGTATGATGTTGAATTGAAATATCTTGACTATGTTGTGAAGTTGATTAAGCTGCATATGTTATAAGGATGGTGATGATGACCAATGTCTTATTATGGTATGAATATGCTAATGTGCTAACCTCACTTATATGAATTGTAACGAAAGGACTTATACTTATGCAATTTTTATTGAGCTATGATGATGATAATGTTATACAAGGGATAGACCCTATGACTTAACTAATCTACAATTGATAATTAAAGTCTTAAAGATATTTCAAAAAGGGAATCTAGCTTAGAACTGAGTGAACTAGAGTGGGGAGTGTCCGTTACTACATAGGGAAGGTAGGAGCACTAAAGTACTCTTGATATTGGAGACAACAATGCATGTAGCATAAAGAGGGTCCCACATATATTTCTTGGTTCTTGAACTATGTTTCCTACGTAAGAACACTAGCTAGTGGATACACATAGTTGCTATGTTTTATCTTTTGGTCTTTGCAAGTAGTCCGCCTTCCTTTGGTGTAAGGTTTCATGACACCAGATTCCATACTAGTTCATGTGGTCTATGTCAGTAAGTAAAGATGTTTCCAAAAGTTAAAATGAATTAAATGATCGAACTCTATCAAGGATAACCTAAGGGGTCTATCTTAGTCTAGGTTGGGATGTGGGACTCTACCTAACCATTGCACTAGTTATTCTTTAAGGGAGTATTTGGAGGATGTTTGTCACGACCCAAATCGGGGACGCGACTGGCACCCACATTTACCCTCCTATGTGAGCGAACCAACCAATTTAACCCTTAACATTTCAACATATATCAACAGAAAATAATGCGGAAGACTTAAACTCATTCAAAACTATTATTATTATCCCCAAAATCTGGAAGTCATCAACACAAGAACATCTATGATCAAATTACTAAACTAAAACTGTCTAAGAAGCTAAAACAAATACTAGCTAGTCCATGCCGGAAGTTCAAGGCATCAAGACTTGAAGAAGAAGATCCAGTCCAAGCTAGACGCATTAGCTCACCCTGAATTTCCGATGGAGTGAAGACTGGCTAGATCTACTGTTGAGTTGAAGACGACGGAACGTTTGTTGCATTCCACAAATAACAAAGAAGAAAAACATAAAAGTAGGGGGTCAGTACAACCACAAGTACTGAGTAGATATCATCGGCCAACTCAAAATAGAAGATAATATATATCAAGTAATATTTTAAATCAACTATAAACTCAACATGTAGCAACAACAAGTATTATAATCATCAATAAATACCATCAAGTTCATCCATCAGGGCTCAAGCCTCAATACCATACTCATTTGGGAATTAAGTTCATTGTGTTGAGTATATTATCATCTTTCAAGATTCATTATCTTTCTTCCTCTTGTGTCGGTACGTGACACTCCGATCCCCTACCACTATGTGTCGGTACGTGACACTCCGATCCCCTAATTCTACGTGTCGGTTTGTGACACCCGATCCCCTATATGTGTCGGTACGTGACACTCCGATCCCCTATATATGTCGGAACGTGACACTCCGATCCCCTATATGTGTCGGTACGTGACACTCTGATCCCCTATATCTACGTGTCGGTTCGTGACACCCGTCCCACTAATACTATGTGTCGGAACGTGACACTCCGATCCACTAATACTATGTGTCGGAACGTGACACTCCGATCCACTAATACTATGTGTCGGAACGTGACACTCCGATCCACTAACCTCATTCTATCCGTTCATCAAGCCTTCTCTATACCAAGGCATCATCAATCCCATTACTTTAATTCATCAAGCCTTCTTTTATACCAAGGCATCATCATTAATATCGTAGATTAAAGTTTCTTTCAAGATTTGGGATTCAATGGTTTTCATCATGCTTGTTTTATCAAAATCACATAATCATATTCATGCAATAATACAATTAAGCATATAGACAGGTTTACAACACCACCAATACATATCATTCCCTATTAAGAGTTCACTACGAATATCGTAAAATAAACCATAACCTACCTCCACCGAAGATTAGTGATCAAGCAAGAGTTTTTCCCAAAGCCTTGTTCTCTCCTCTTTGATCGACTGCTCTCCCTCTCTTTTGTGTTCTTTCTGTTTTCTTTTGTTCAAACCCTCTTTGTTTTACCCTAATTAACATATAATTAAGTGTAAAAGAGGACAATAAAACCCACTAATTAACTTAACGTTACCTCTTTTAACCCCCAAGTAATTAGACTTATTAATATTAACCCTCTAACTTTATAATTAAGGAAAGAATAGTCCAATACGTCCCTTAAAACGTGTAAAGAAATCCGATTCTGCCTGGGATTTGCGCAACCTGTGACGGCACGTCGTTCCTGCGACGGTCCGTCACGAAGGTTGTCGCAGCCCCTTCGAACTCAAGTGGGCTGTGACGGTCCGTCACACCTGTGACGGTCCGTCCTGCACTTCCGTCATGACGGTCAGAGACTCGTTTCTTGTACCAATTTCTCAAAAGTTGAAGTGTTTTGCAACGGGAGCTCACGACGGTTCGTCATTGCTGTGACGGCACGTCCGTCACAAATTACAGAGAGTCGATTTTCAGTGCCCAGTTTCAGAATTCCTAAGTATATTGAAACGAGACCCTGCGACGGTCCGTCGTGCCTGTGACGGTCCGTCGTTGGGTCCGTTGCCTCAGCCAATTTTCCAGAATTAAAATCTGCTGCTCACAACGACTAAACAGGTCGTTACAATGTTCTTATGTATGATTATGTGTATAATTTTATATGATATGTATATGATGAACTTGCACATTGTTGATACTATATATTGATTGGTTCACTTGTGATTGTGTGTTTGTTTATATGGTTAAAGTAAGATGAAATGTATATCTAAATATCATGTCATGTAAAGTAAGGCGTTATTAATGATTCTTGTTGAGTTACTTCGTTGAGTAAGGTTATGGGGCTTTGGTTGGTCATTGCTCTTGTTTAATTGATAGGGTTCATGGGTAATTGTCTTTCTTTTTTTATGATCAAATGTGATCTTATTCATTCTTATTGTTAATATAATTTGATGATAGAGTTACTTGATTTCGTATCTACTTATATGGTATGAATGGTTGACTTTACTAGACTTGATGTTCTAGTATTTTGATGAACATGCGTATGACCTAATGAATGTGAAATAATTATTGGTATGGTCTTTTTGAATGCGCATAAAGGTTTTTAATGAAAAATGCATACTTTATGAAATGTAATTTTCCTTGAATGATTTTCAAAGTATGTGTGAATATGGTCTCATACTTAGTATAGGTGGCGTACTAACCCTATTTCTTGTTTTTCCCCAAAATTTTAGGTTCCGATCGTTGAAGTGTTTGGAATGCGCCTTGAAAAAGACATGGATTCTTTGATCATGCATGTACGGTAGGTCCTCATTTTCCGAAACCAATGCCAATATCGAGCTAATGTTTTTATTTTACTTCTAAGACTCTTATATTCTATCTCTTTCATTTTAGTACAGATTGTATAAATTCAATATGTGGCTCTCTTTTCATTGATGTATGGGCTATGCCCAAATTGCTAATCGTGTTAGATGGTTATGATATGAGGCAATCATTGAAGACTATGTTCTATCTTCTATATATTTATGTGAAATAAAGTAGAAGGCTGTGTGACCTTTCTATACGAAGGGTCTGTGTATACTCGTATATATGTTATGTGTATGTAGAGATCTATATACAACTCCAACTACATGCAATGAAAAGCTTTAAATTTTCTGCTAAATTTGACCAATGAATGTAATGATGTAAACTAAGAGGCTAGTCTTAGTCCTCAAAGAGGACGACGATGCCAATTATGTCTAGGGGGTAAACCTGGATGTGACAAAATTGGTATTGGATAATGAGGTTAAATTATCTAAGAGTCAATGTTTCTCTCAACCACGTTTATATTAGTTCGTGTTCATACTTGTGAAGTGCGACACACTTATGCATAGGACACTACGTGATGCCTAGAAAACACTCAATTGCTTGGAAATCTAATAACGTGCCATTAGAGTATACTTATGGTGTGCGTTTCTATCTAATCCTATTTTTGTGATTATAGGAGAATGAACACTCAAAGGAATGCGGCACGAAGACTTTAAGAGAATATTTCCATAGCGTGAGCTCCTCCTCGTAGTGATCATGTTCCTCCTCTTTAAAAAAAAAACTAATTTTGAGCAAGTTCCGCTCAATCCTCCACCCTTGACAGATGGTGACACAATGGCTTTCCATATCCAATTGGCCCAAGCCTTCACTACACAAGCCTAATCTATGACAAACCAAGCTAACCGGGAGGTAGTATCCTGTCCAAATCAACAAATTGCTACCACAGCCTCTCGTGTAGGGGATATCACTCGGATGAGCCCTCCTACCTTCAAAGGGTAAAAGGTTTAAGAAGATACCCAAGAGTTCATCGATGAAGTCCATAAGATACTCTTTGATATAGCGTTATCCACTACTGAGAAGGCCCAGTTGGCCACTTATAAACTCAAGGACATGGCTCAAGCATGGTTCGTCCAATGGAGAGATTACAGGTCATTGGTGGGTGATCCAGTTAATTTGAAGGATTTTCTTGATTTGTTCTTTCCTAGGGAGATGAGGGAAGCTCTGACACAAGTTCTTACATTTGGTATGACTAATTTAATCCTTATGACTTTTGAGTTGTAGTTGTGGTGGAAGGAACAAGATCTTGACTAGTAGACAAAAAGCTTGCAAGTTATGATGACGTACTGGATGCTATGTTGCTCGAACTCATGTGCAGGTATCCCAGACGAATCCGAATCCGACTCTTGGATACGGGTGCGGAGATTAAAATAAAATTATTGAATATTATAAAATGTATTTATAATAATAATAATAATAGTACTACTACTACTACTACTACTACTACTACTACTACTACTACTAATAATAATAATAATAATAATAATAATAATAATATTAATAATAATATTAGTTATAATAATGATAATAATAACAACAACAACAGTAATAATAATAATAATAATAATGATATTAATAAGAACAACAACAATAATAATAGTAATAATAATTATTATTATTACTGTTGTTATAAACAATTTGTATTATAGTGAATCTCTAATTATGTGGAGTCCTTTTACAATATGGTTACAAATCCTACTTGGGGACCAAGTAAGGTTTTCCCTATAATTAAAGGGTTTTTCTTCATTGTAAATAAAATTTGTAAAAGATCAATGAATCTTGAATATATTTCAAGATGAATAAGAAATCTTTCTCTTCTCCCTACTTTATTCGTCCTTTAATTTTATATAGTATCATAACACGTTATCAGCACGAGACTCTAATCAAGGTAGTGGCCATTATGATTGACCCAATCATAAAAAATATTAATCAGTAATGTGTTGTATATTCATTGATGTTACACACGATAAACTAGCATTAATTAATGTCTTTTACGTTACTAGAGGTATGTTTACAATTCTTTGTAAGTTTGTGACTTTATTTATATTATTACATCGAAATAGACATGAGATGGCCAACAGAGGTAAAGTAATTACATGGTTTTTCTATTACTTATTTTTTTTATTTATTATTATCATCATTACTTATTAGTAACATAATTGATTTTCGTTATTAAATTTGAGGAATCTAACTGATTCAAGATATAATTATGAGATATACGTATCTTATTCAGATTGTGAGAAGACTTGCAATGTGAAAGTTATTTGAAAGCTCAAGAGTGAACTTTATTGTACTCTAGCGTATTATGTCATTGGTTGAGGATAAGATGATGGATTCACATCCAACTGCACTAAGAAGGTAGGACGATGGATTCATGTCTAATTGCACAAAGAGGCTACGATAACGAATTAATAGTTTCGGTAACTATAGAGATAAAGATGTTGAGTTCAAGTCTCACAATTTATGGCCTAAAATTATTTTATATGGATAAGACATTGAATTTGAGTTTTGATACACCATATTCATGATATAAAAATTACTAAAGCAAAACTAATGAGTTTTTAATGAGAAATCATGAAATTTACTGAATTTGCTCCATTACTAAAGTAAATGTGGTAGTAGCGCATAATATGTCTGAAAGAAGACAAGTGATTGAATAATGCACATAAATATGGAATGAGGTGCATAAAGCTATCATAGTTTTATATGCTCACGCGTTTGTGTTCCATTCATGATGAATGAGAACTTTTGATAAATGCTAAAAATATAAATCCATTCATTAAAGGGAATGAGGTAAGCCACCATGCTAGGCATGGGAAAGATTGCGACCTTTAGTAAATAGTGTGGTATCACCAAGGATGTCTTTAAGAAGTCATGTATTATAGAAAAGTTTCATGTTTTATTTTTCAGGAATGTATTGGACAAGAATTAGTGCAATTGAGGCACATTTTATGTACATAAGATGTTTACTAATATCAATACTTTCTTAATTTGGCATGATTGTTTGGGACATCATTAGTCTATAATGTTTAGACTAATTATGGAAAAATAAAATGTAAATCCATATCGGAACCTAATTTTTTTTTAAATGGTGAGTTTTCTTGTAATGATTGTTAGCAGCTAATTGTGAGACCATCATATATGAAAGTTGAGATTGAATCCTCTGCATATAGGAACGTATACAAATATTTGTGGAAATATTCATCCAGCTAGTGGATTGTTTAGATACTTAATGGTCCTAATAGATTTTTCTCCTTGATGGTCTCATGTGTGTCGATTGTTATCTCGCAACTTGATGCTTGCCAAAAAAAAATGCTTGCATGAATAATATGATTACATGCATAATTTTGTGATAATCAGAGTAGTCTATTAGTGATGGGATCACGATTAACCTTTAGAAGAGTTAGAGTAATTGAGGAAAAAATATTTAAAATATACTCTCAGAGTATATAAGTTGAACTTTTCTCATATAATAGTAACAAATTGAGAATTCACTAAAGCAAAAAGGCACATGACACAATAAACTTGGAGTTTACAAGTACTAATAATTTATTAGTTGACATGAATAATTTGTTCATCAAAAATATGTGCATACTTAGTAATGAACATACATTGAAAAAGTAAAAGATTCTTCAACAATTCTTTATGTTGCTTGTTCTAGTGATAAAGTTGATTGGATCAACTAAAGTTGGGACTAAATCGCTCAATTCGGAGAAGTATAAAAGGTGAATATGGGCCCGTTATCCTATCATATGATATGATAAAAAGATTTCTCAATAAGATAATCACATGTGCATTTGTTGTCAACTTGCAGTTTGACATTCAAAATATTGTTTGTGCAAAAATAATTGAGTTAAGAGCACAATTTCAGAATATGTAATCAAGACAATTTATCTTGATAATATTGATAAAAACTCAAGATGATGTGACAATAAATGTCGTATTGAGTAAAATTATTGTTTATGAAAATAAAGCTTCATATGTTGATATGAAACACAATATTGCATAAAAAAGTAATACTACGCATGAGACTGATAAATTATGATCAAATTTTCATTCAATTGAATTATGGTTGGGGACCAAATATTTTTCGTCTGATTATTTTTATATGTGGTATAAAATCAATGATTATACATTGATGCACAAAGATAGATTCTCCAAAGATTAAGATATATGTTAGTTTGTCTAACATAAGGGGGAGATTAGAAGCAACACAAAAGTTCTAAAAACTCCTATTGAAGGTACCTTAATGATAGAGTCTACGACATGCATTAAGCCTGATAGACTAATCAATTCTAAATAAAATAATCTTTGAAAAAGGGAGAGGATCAAAGAATTAAAATGATCATACAATATGCTCTAGGAGAGCCTACGACATAACACTTTATGAAAATCTCATGAGAGGGGTATCTACCTTAAAATAATGAAGTGATGAGATCTCAATCAGTATTTTCATATTGTAATCGATACAAAACAGTATATCAGTGATGATATCTTTCATACAATAGCGCGCAATATTGTAATAGGTTATGAGGATATGAATTCTACATCTATCAAAGGATGCTTGTGTAGAAATAATTATCAAGTGAAAAGTGGAATGATTCATCTTGGTATGCGTAAAACTTTTTTGACTTGCAATCTATGCTCTAGAAAATGTCATACATCTAATATTGAATGTTGTTACTTGTCAAAATTGATATGAAAATATCCAATGGGCTCAAAATCTAAAGCATATATAATTTCTGGAAAAAACTTGTTTATCATCCTCATAAGGATTAAATAGATTCAAAATGCATAGAGCATATACAAGTATTATTATGCAAGTTGATGACTAGAATTGAAACTTTTAGCTATAGATTATTTGCTCAAAGAAGTTAAAGTAAGGAACTTGCAGAAATATTTGATCCTGAAGGGATGATTTATAAAAGCAGATAGAAGAAAACATATTTCCTCAAGGTTTTTCTACACTCATAATGTAACGACCTGTTTAGTCGTTTTGAGCAGTAGAGTATTTCTGGTAATAACTGTATTAGTCGACGGATCCCACAACGGACCGCCACGGTCACGAGGGACCGTCGAGGGAGTCTCGTTCCAAAACACTTAGAATTCTGAAATTTGGGTACTGATATCGACTTTCTGAACTTCGTGATGGAATGGCAGGACGGACCGTCATTGGCACGACGGACCGTCACAGATCTTTCCACAAAATTAACTCTCTGAACTTTGTGACGGACCTGCAGGATGGACCGTCACAGTCATGACGGACTGTCACAGGTTGCGTAACCCTGACTGAGTTGGATTTCTGTTAAAAGTTTTTAAGGGGCGTTTTGGACTATTCATGCTTATAATTATAAAATTAGTGGGTTAATTCTAATAATACAATTACTTGGGGGGTTAAAGGAGATAACCTTGAAATAAATAGGGGGTTATTTTATCATCTTTGATACTTAATTATATGATAATTAGGGTAAAACAAAAAAGGTTTTGAATAAGAAAAATAGAAAGAATAGAGAGAGAAAGGGAGAAACGATCGATCGATCGAGAGAGGAACGAAGAGGACAGCAGAGCATTGGGGAATTAGCTTGCTGATCACGATTCTTCGGTGGAGGTAGGTTATGGTTTATGCTATTTCATAGTATACTCTAAATAGCGAATGATATGTGTTGGGTAGTATTATAAAGTCTTCTATATGCTTAATTGTGTGCTTGCATGATGTGATTATGTAATTGTAATGGATTGGGAAGATGAGGCTGTGAATCTTAAATCTTAAATTTACTTTGTTAATGATGATGCCTTGGTATAAAAGAAGGCTCGATGAACTAAAGTAATGAGATTAGAGGATCGGGTGTCAAGTTCCGGCACCAGGATAGTAATAGAGGATCGGGTGTCACGTTCCGGCACTAGGAGAGTAATAGAGGATCGGGTGTGACGTTCCGACACCAGGATAGTATATGGATCAGAGTGTCACGTTCCGACACTAGGATAGTATATGGATCGGAGTGTCACGTTCCGACACCAGGATAGTATTTATGGATCGGAGTGTCACGTTCCAACACCAGGATAGTATATGGATTTGAGTGTCACGTTCCTACACCAGGATAGTATTGATGGATCGGAGTGTCAAGTTCCGACACCATTGATCGGAGTGTCACATTCCGACACAAGGATAGTAGATGGATTGGAGTGTCACGTTCCGACACCAGGATAGTAAGGAGAATGAATCTTGAAATATGTTAATATACTGAATCTAAAGAACCTGTTTCCCAAACGAGTATGGTGCGGATGCTTGAGTCCTCATAGATGTGCTTGGTGTTGTGACCAAGGGTTATGGTAATTGTTGTTGTCACCTGTTAAGAATATTAGTTGATTTTATGTTATTGTCTGAGTTGGCCGATGATACCTACTCAGTACTTGTGCTTGTACTGACCCCTACTTGTATTTTTTTTATTTGTTTACCGTGATGCATCCTATTCTTGTTTGGGTGCAGTGCTAATGCAAGAGAAGAATGTAATTGCTTATTCTTCGAGGCAATTAAAGGTGCACGAACGTAATTATCCGACCCATGATTTGGAGTTGGCTGCGGTAGTGTTTGCATTAAAGCAATGGAGACACTATCTATATGGGGTTAAGTGTGAAGTCTATACGGATCATCGTAGCCTACAGTATGTCTTTACTCAGAAAGATTTGAATTGGAGACAGATGAGATGTACGGAACTACTGAAGGACTACAATATCACTATCCTGTATCATCCGGGAAAAGCTAATGTTGTGGAAGATGCTTTAAGTAGAAAGGCAGGAAACATGGGAAGTCTAGCTCACCTACAAACTTCTAGACGCCCATTGTCTAGAGAGGTTCAGACTCTGTCTAATGACCTTATGAGGCTAGAAGTAAATTAGAAGGGAGGATTTTTGGCCTGTGTAGAGGCAAGATTTTCCTTTCTTGACAATATTAAAGGAAAGCAGTTTACCGATGAGAAATTGATCCGGATCCGAGATAAGGTGTTGCGAGGAGAGGCTAAAGAAGCAAAAATCGATGAGGAAGGTGTTTTGAGAATTCAGGGAAGGGTAAGTGTACCCTGCGTCGATGACTTGATTGACACTATTCTTACAGAGGCTCATTGTTCAAGGTATTTTATACATCATGGTGCAACCAAGATGTAGCGTGACCAAAACTAACATTTTTGGTGGAGTAGAATGAAGCGTGACATTGTTGAGTTTGTTGCTCAATGCCCGAATTGTCAGCAAGTAAAGTATGAACACTAGAGGCCTGGAGGGACAATTTAGAGAATGCCCATTCCTGAATGGAAGTGGGAGAGAATTGCAATGGACTTCGTGGTTGGTCTTCCCAAGACAATGGGTAAGTATGACACCATTTGGGTAACTGTTGATAGGCTAACTAAGTCTGCTCACTTCATTCCGGTCAAGGTGACTTACAATGCAGAGAAGTTAGCCAAACTTTACATCTCGGAAGTTATTCGATTGCATGGGGTTCCACTGTCCATCATATCAGATAGAGGTACGCGGTTTACTTCTAAGTTCTGGAAAACATTGCATGCTGAATTAGGTACTAGGCTGGATCTTAGTACCGCATTTCACCCTCAGACCAATGGTAAGTCTGAACGAACGATTCAAGTGTTGGAGGATATGCTTCGTGCATGTGTGATAGAATTTGGTGGTCATTGGGATAACTTCCTACCCTTAGCAGAATTCTCATACAATAATAGCTATCACTCAAGTATTGGTATGGCCCCATTTGAGGCACTGTATGGGAGGAGATGTAGGTCTCCCATTGTGTGGTTTTATGCATTTGAGGTTAGACCTTGGGGTACTGACCTTCTGAGGGAATCGTTACATAAAGTTAAATGCATTCAAGAAAAGCTTTTAGCGGCTCAAAGTAGGCAGAAAGAATATGCAGATCGAAAGGTTAGAGACTTGGAGTTTATGGAGGGTGAGCAAGTTTTGCTGAAAGTTTCACCCATGAATGGGGTGATGCGGTTTGGTAAGCGAGGTAAGCTTAGTCCGAGGTATATTGGTCCATTTGAAGTCCTGAAGCACGTGGGGGAGGTAGCTTATGAATTAGCCTTTCTCTCAGGACTGTCTGGAGTGCATCCGGTATTTCATGTGTCTATGTTGAAAAGATACCATGGGGATGGAAATTACATCATTCGTTGGGATTCAGTTCAGCTTGATGAGAATTTCTCTTACGAGGAAGAGCCTGTTGCTATTTTAGATAGAGAAGTCCGCAAGTTGAGGTCAAGGGAGATTGCATCCATTAAAGTTCAATGGAAGAATCGACTAGTTGAAGAATACACTTGGGAGAAGGAGGCTGATATGCAAGAAAGATACCCACACCTGTTTACAGATTCACGTACTCCTTTTCGCCCTTGTTTTCCTTCTTGTGATCGTTCGAGGACAAACGATGGGTAAATTTGTATCTATTGTAACAACCTGTTTAGTCGTTTTGAGTAGTAGAGTATTTCTGGTAATAACTGTCTTAGTCGACGGATTCCACGATGGACCGTCACGGTCACGACAGACCGTCGAGGGAGTCTCGTTCCAAAACACTTAGAATTTTGAAATTTGGGTACTCAGATCGACTCTTTGAACTTCGTGACGGAATGGCAGGACGGACCGTCGTTGGCAGGACGGACCGTCGTTGGCACGACGGACCGTCACAGATCTTTCAACAGAATTGACTCTCTGAACTTTGTAACGGACCTTCACAGTCATGACGGACCGTCACAGGTTGCGTAACCCTGACTGAGTCGGATTTCTGTTAAAAGTTTTTAAGGGGCGTTTTGGACTATTCATGCTTATAATTATAAAATTAGTGGGTTAATGCTAATAATTCAATTACTTGAGGGGTAATGGAGATAACCTTGAAATAAATAGGGGGTTATTTTATCATCTTTGATACTTAATTATATGATAATCAGGGTAAAAGAAAAAGGGTTTTGAATAAGAAAAATAGAAAGAACAGAGAGAGAAAGGGAGAAACGATCGATCGAGAGAGAGAGGAACTAAGAGGACAATAGAGCATTGGGGAATTAGCTTGTTGATCATGATTCTTCGGTGGAGGTAGGTTATGGTTTATGCTATTTCATAGTAAACTCTAAATAGCGAATGATATGTGTTGGGTAGTATTATAAAGTCTTCTATATGCTTAATTATGTGCTTGCATGATGTGATTATGTAATTGTAATGGATTGGGAAGATGAGGCTGTGAATCTTAAATCTTAAATTTACTTTGTTAATGATGATGCCTTGGTATAAAAGAAGGCTCGATGATCTAAATTAATGACATTAGAGGATCGGGTGTCACGTTCAGGCAACAGGATAGTAATAGAGGATCGGGTGTCACGTTCCGGCACCAGGATAGTAATAGAGGATCGGGTGTAACGTTCCGACACCAGGATAGTATATGGATTGAAGTGTCACGTTCCGACACCAGGATAGTATATGGATTGGAGTGTCATGTTCCGACACCAGGATAGTATTGATGGATCGGAGTGTCACGTTCCGACACCAGGATAGTATATGGATCGGAGTGTCACGTTCTGACACCAGGATAGTATTGATGGATCGGAGTGTCACGTTCCGACACCATTGATCGGAGTGTCACATTCCGACACAAGGATAGTAGATGGATTGGAGTGTCACGTTCCGACACCAGGATAGTAAGGAGAATCAATCTTGAAATATGTTAATATACTGAATCTAAAGAACCTGTTTCCCAAACAAGTATGGTGTGGAGGCTTGAGTCCTCATAGATGTGCTTGGTGTTGTGACCAAGGGTTATGGTAATTGTTGTTGTCACCTGTTAAGAATATTAGTTGATTTTATGTTATTGTCTGACATATACTGCTTTCTATTTTGAGTTGGCCGATGATACCTACTCAGTACTTGTGCCTTGTACTGACCCCTTCTTGTATTTTTTTTCTTTGTTAATTGTGGAGTGCAGCAAACGTGCCATCGTATTCAACTCAACCACAACTCTAGCCTGTCTTCATCACACCAAATTTCAGGGCGAGCTAATGCTTGTAGCTTTGACTGGATCTTCTTCTTCATGTCTTGATGCCTTGAAGTTCCGGCATGGACAAGCCGTTTATTTTTTCTAACTTCTTAGATACTCTTAGATTTAGTTATTTGAGGATAGATGTTCTTGTGATGATGACTTCCAGATTTTGGGAATAATAAATGTTGAGTCTTTAAAAGTTATTTGATCGATTTTTATTAATGAGTTTTAAGTCTTCCGCATTATATTCTGTTTATTATGAATGAAATGTTGGGGTTTATATTGGTTGGTTCGCTCACGTAGTAGGATAATTGTGGGTGCCACTCGCGGCTCGTTTTGGGTCGTGACACATAAGCTCCCAACAATGGTTATATCAACATGCAAGAGGTCTGTTCAAGAAATATTATTGTTGATTTATTCACCAAGTCTCTACCAACTACAACTTTCAAGAAGATGTTGTTCAGGCTTGGAATACGAAGTTTCTAATTGATGTTGTCATAAGGGGGAGTTAATACGTGATGTACTCTTTTTCCCTCACAAGGTTTTGTCCCAATGTCTTTTCCTTGTAAGGTTTATAATAAGGCATCCATAATGCGTATTATTAGATATGTGTACTCTTTTTCCTTCACTAGATTTTTTTCATTAAGTTTTATCTAGTAAAGTTTTAACGAAGCACATAATCTAACGACATTCAAGGGTGAGTGTTATAAACAATTTGTATTACGGTGAATGTCTTATTATATGGAGTCCTTGTATGATATGGTTACTAATCGTACTTAGGGACCAAGTAAGGTTTTCCATATAAATAAAGGGCTTTTCCTTCATTGTAAATTGTGAAATATTAATGAATCCTGAATATACTTCAAGATGACTAAGAAATCTTTCTCTTCCCCCTACTTTAATTGTCTTCTAATTTAATATAGTTTCATAACAATAATAATACTAATAGTAATTCTAAGAATAGTATAACAAATAACAGTGACAATAACAATAACAACAACAACAATAACAACAACAACAACAACAACAACAACAACAACAACAACAACAACAACAATAATAACAATAATAATAACAATAATAACAAAAACAACAACAACAAAAACAACAATAATAATAATAATAAATATCAATAATTAGAATACTAACTATAATAAAAATAATAATAATAATAATAACAATAATAATAATTATTATTAATATTATTATTATTGTTATATTAATAATAATAATAAGAAGAAGAAGAACAACAACAACAACACCAATAATAATAGTGATAATATTAATAATAATTATAATTCTAATAGTAGTAATAATAATAGTAATAACAATAACAATAACAATAAAAATAACAATAACAATAACAACAACAACAACAACAACAACAATAATAATAATAATAATAATAATATTAACAATAATAACAACAATAACAATAACAATAATAATAATAATGTCACGACTCAAAACGAGCCGCGAGTGGCACCCACACTTATCCTACTATGTGAGCGAACCAACAAATCTAAACCCCAACATTTCAATCATAATAAACAGAATATAATGCGGAAGACATAAAACTCATTAATGAAAATCGATTAAATAACTTCTAAAACTCAATACTTATAATTCCCAAAATCTGGAAGTCATCACCACAAGAACATCTATCCTCAAATAATTAAATCTAAGAGTATCTAGGAAGCTAAAATAAGTAAGCAGATGGTCCATGTCCGAACTTCAAGGACATCAAGACATGAATGAGATAGAATCTAGTGCGAGCTAGGAATAATATCTCACCCTCAAATCTGATTATGCTGAAGTCTGGCTAGAGTTGCGGACGAGTCGAAGTTGTTGGCACGTTTGCTGCACTCCACAAATAACAAAGAAGAAAAATACAAGTAGGGGTCAGTACAGGGCACAAGTATTGAGTAGGTATCTTCGGACAACTCAAAATAGAAAGCAATATATATCAAATAATAACATAAAATCGACTACCATACTTAACAGGTGACAACAACAAGTACCATAACCATTGGCCACAACCCAAGCACATCTATGAGGACTCAAGCATCCACACCATACTCATTTGGGAAATAGGTTCTTTAAATTTGAGTATAATAACATAATTCAAGATTCATTCTCTTTATCATCGTGGTTTTTGAACGTGACACTCTGATCCCCTACTAATACGTGTCGGTACGTGACACTCCGATCCCCTAATACTACATGTCGGTTCATGAAACCCGATCCCCTAATTCTACGTGTCGGTTCGTGACACCCGATCCCCTAATTCTACGTGTCGGTTCGTGACACCCGATCCCCTAATTCTACGTGTCGGTTCGTGACACCCGATCCCTTTATTCTATGTTTCGATTCGTGACACCCGATCCCCTAATTTCATTATTTTCCAGTTCATCAACCTTCCTTTATATCAAGGTATCATCATTAATAGAGTGGATTTAAGGTTTTTAAGATTCCACAGTATAATCATTATAATCCATCACCATTTACATAATCTCAACATGCAACAACATAATTAAGCATATAGAAGACTTTACAATACCACCCAATACATATCAATCGCTATTTTGAGTTTACTATGAAATAGCATAAACCATAACATACCTCCACCGAAGAATCGTGATCAAGCAAGCTACTTCTCAAAGTCTTTGCTTTCCTCTTCGTTCTCTCTTCTCTCGCTCATTCTCCCCTCTTCCCTCTGTTCTTTCTATTTTTCCTTCTTCAAACTCTTTTTCTTTTACCCTAATTATCATATAATTAAGTATTGAAGATAATAAAAGTAACCCACTATTTATTTTAAGGTTATCTCCTTTAACCCCCTAGTAAATAAGTTATTAAACTTACCCACTAACTTCATACAGTTTGTCATAAATAGTCCAAAACACCCCTTTAAAACTTTAGCAGATATCCGACCCAGTAAAGGTAACGCATCTCGTGACGGCCCATCGTGCTTGTGACGGTCCGTCCTGCAGGGTCGTCACAGAGTTTAGAGAGTCGAATTCATTAAAGAGCTCTGTGACGGTCCGTCGTGCGTACTACGGTCCGTGCTGCTCCTCCGTCACGAAGTTCACAGAGTTGATTTCCCGTACCCAAATTTCAGAGTTTAAGTGTTTTGGCACGAAGACCCTCGATGGTCCGTCGTGCCGATGACGGTCCGTTGTGTGATCCATCGACACAGTCAGTTTTTATCACACTAATTCTACTGCTCGAAACGACTAAACAGGTCGTTACGATAGATACCAATTTACCCATCGTTCATCCTCGAACGATCAGAAGAAGAAAAACAAGGGCGAGAAAGAGTACCTGAATCTATGAAAAGGTGTGGATATATTTCTTGCATATCAGCCTCCTTCTCCCAAGTGGACTCTTCAACTGGCCTATTCTTTCATTGAACCTTGATTGATGCAATCTCCCTTGATCTCAACTTGCGGACTTCTCTATGTAAAATGGCAACATGGTCCTCCTCATAAGACAAATTTTCATCAAGAAGAACCGAATCCCAATGAATAATGTAGTTTCCATCCCCATGGTATCTTTTCAGCATAGACACATGAAATACCGGGTGCACTCTTGACAGTCCTGGGGGCAAGGCTAATTCATATGCTACCTCCCCCACGCGCTTCAAAACTTCAAATGGACCAATATACCTCGGACTAAGCTTACCTCGCTTACCAAACCGCATCACCCTTTTCATGGGCGAAACCTTCAGCAAGACTCGTTCACCCTCCATGAACTCCAAGTCTCTAACCTTTCTATCTGCATATTCCTTCTGCCTACTTTGAGATTCTAGAAGCTTTTCCTGAATGCATTTCACTTTATCTAACGATTCCCTCAGAAGGTTAGTACCCTAGGGCCTCACCTCGAATGCATCAAACCAACCAATAGGAGACCTACATCTCCTCCCATACAATGCTTCGAATGGGGCCATATCAATACTTGAGTGATAACTATTATTATATGAGAACTCTGCTAAGGATAAGAAGTTATCCCAATGACCACCAAATTCTATCATACATGCACGAAGCATATCCTCCAACACCTGAATCGTTCGCTCAGACTGACCATCGGTCTGAGGGTGAAATGCACTACTAAGATCCAACCTAGTACCAAATTCAGCATGCAATGTTCTCCAAAACTTAAAAGGGAATTGTGTACCTCTATCTGATATGATGGAAAGTGGAACTCCATGCAATCAAACAATTTCTGAGATGTAGAGTTTGGCTAACTTCTCTGCATTGTAAGTCACCTTACTTAGTTAATCTGTCAACAATTACCCAAATAGAATCAAACTTACCCAATGCCTTAGGAAGATCAACCACGAAATCCATTGCAATTCTTTCCCACTTCCATTAAGGAATGGGCATTTCCTGAAGTGTTCCTCCGGGCCTCTGGTGTTCATACTTTGCCTGCTAACAATTCGAGCATTGGGCAAAAAAATCAGCAATATCACCCTTCATCCTACTCCACCAACAATGTTGCCTTAGGTCACGATACATCTTGGTTGCACCAGTATGTATAGAATATCCTGAACTATGAGCCTCTGTGAGAATAGTGTGGACCAAATCATCAACACGGGGCACACATACCCTTCCATTAATCCTCAAAACGCCTTCCTCATCAATTATTGCCTTTTTAGCCTCTCCTCGCAACACCATATCCCGAATTTGGCTCAGCTTCTCATAATCGAACTGCTTTCCCTTAATCTTGTCAAGAAAAGAAGATCTTGGCTCCACACAGGCCAAAAATCCTCCTTTCTCTAGTACGTCCAACCTCATAAAGTCATTAGCCAGAGTCTGAAACTCTCTAGCCAATGGGCGTCTAGAAACCTGTAAGTGGGCTAGACTTCCCATTCTCCCTGTTTTCCTACTTAAGGCATCTGCCACCTCATTAGCTTTTCCTGGGTGATACAATATAATAACATCATAGTCCTTCAGTAGTTCCATCCATCTCCTCTGTCTCAAATTCAAATCTTTCTGAGTAAAGACATACTGTAAACTACGATGATCTGCATAGACTTCACACTTAAGCCCATATAGATAATGTCTCCATTGCTTTAATGCAAACACGACTGCATCAAACTCCAAATCATGGGTCGGATAGTTACGTTCATGCACTTTTAATTGCCTTGAAGCATAAGCAATCACATTTCTCTCTTGCATTAGCACTGCACCCAACCCATAATAAGATGCATCACAATAAACAATGAAATTCTTGCTTTCCATTAGCAAGGTAAGAATTGGTACAGTAGTCAATAAGGTCTTGAGTTTCTGAAAGCTTTCTTCACACTCGTCCGACCATACAAATGGAACACTCTGCTTAGTCAAATTTGTCAATTGGGAAGCAACAGAGGAAAATCCCTTGACAAATCGACGGTAGTAGCTAGCTAAACCAACAAAGCTCCTTACCTCTGTAACATTAGTAGGTCTTACCCAACTCTTCACTACTTCGATCTTAGAAGGATCCACCATCACTCCATCCTTAGAAACTACGTGCCCCAAGAAGGACACTGAATCTAGCCAAAACTCACACTTGGAGAATTTGGCTTAAAGTCTTTTCTCCCTCAACACTTCAAACACAATTCTCAAATGCTCCTCATGTTCTTTCCTACTCTTTGAGTATACCAGTATATCATCAATGAACACAATGACAAAAAGATCCAGATATGGCTTGAAAATCTCGTTAATCAGACTCATGAAAGCAGCAGCGGCATTCATAAGCCCAAAAGACATTACCAAGAATTCATAATGCCCATACCTGGTTCGAAATGCAGTCTTTGGCACATCCGTTGCCCGTATTTTCAATTGATGATAACCAGATCTCAAATCGATTTTTGAGAAGGTACAAGCACCTTGTAATTGATCGAACAAATCATCGATGCGAGGAAGAGGATACTTGCTCTTAACAGTTACCTTATTCAGTTGCCTGTAGTCTATGCACATCCGAAAACTTCCATCCTTCTTCTTCACAAACAAAATAGGAGCACCCCAAGGGGATGCACTTGGTCTAATAAATCCTTTACCTAACAACTCTTGAAGTTGAGCCTTTAACTCCCTTAACTCAGTGGGAGCCATTCTATAAGGGGGTATAGAAATGGGACGAGTACCCGGATCCAGATCAATACAGAAATCAATATCTCTATCCGGTGGTATACCAGGAAGGTCTGCCGGAAACACAACTAGAAACGCACGGACTATCGAAACAGACTCAATTGAAGGTACTTGGGTAGTATCATCCCTGAGGTGTGCCAAGAAAGCTAAACACCCTTTACCAACCATTCTCTTAGCACGAAGAAAGGAGATGGTACGAACTGGAGTGGAAGTGTAGTCACCCTCCCACACTAACGGATCTGTCCCAGGCTTGGCCAACGTTACAGTTTTAGCATTACAATCTAAGATTGCAAAATTCGGAGAAAGCCAAGTCATACCCAGAATTACATCGAAATCAACCATTTCTAGGATAACCAAGTCTACATGAGTATTGCTCCCCACAAAAGTCACAAGACAAGACCTATACACCTTCTCAACTATCACAGACTCACCAACCGGAGTAGAAACACGAATAGGCATGTCAAGCAAATCACAATGTATATCAAGACCAGTAGCAAATGAGGAAGATACATATGAAAATGTGGATCCAGGATCAAATAATACAGAAGCCATGCAATCACAAACCAAAAGATTACCTGTGATAAAAGCATCAGATGTCTCTGCTTCGGACCTCCCGGGGAAAGCATAACAATGGGCCCTATCACATGTCTGTCTGTTGCCCCTACCATGTTGTGCTGCAGTCCCTCCGGCTTGACCACCACCCCGGTTGGTTTGGTGACCACCATTACCTTGACCACCACGTCCTCCAGAATGGCGGCCTCTCCCATGACCACCTCTACCTCTGACTATTGGGGGTCTGTAACTCTGTTTTGGACAAAACCTCTGAATATGTCCAGTCTCTCCGTATCCATAACACTCTCTGGGGTCAAGTATAGGTCTCTGTGAGAACGACGAAGTATGGGGATAACCTCCAAACTCAGAGAAATGTTGATCTGTCTGCGGTGGACCCCAAGCAACAGCCTGCAGTGAAGACTTAATAGGTCGGGCTTCAGAACCTCCTGAACTCTGCCCTCTGGAGTAAGAGCCACTAAAATCGCCTCCCTTACAAAACTTCTTAGGTGTTGATGTCATGGTGAAGTCGTCTGGATTCACTCCCTCCACTTCTATCACAAAATCTACCACCTCCTGAAAGGATTTTGCTGCAGCAGGTACCTGTAAGGCTGGAATCTGCAAATCTTACCTCAATCTGTTCACAAAACGGCGAATCCGCTCTTGTGGACTGAAGCAAAGTTGGGTGGCATACATGGGTAGTGCACGAAACTTAGCCTCATAAGCAGTAACCGACATCCTGCCTTGCTCTAGGCTCATGAACTCATCTCTCCTCCTATCCCTCAAAGTCCGGGGTATATACTTTTCCATAAATAAGCTAGAGAATGATGCCCAAGTCATAGGTGGTGACCGTGCTGGTTGACACTCAACATATGACCGCCACCACATTTTGGCGTTCCCCTGAAACTGATAGGTCACAAACTCAATGTCAAATCGTTCTTTTATGCCCATCTTATGTAGCAGCTCATGACAATCAACCAGGAAGTCATAGGGATCCTCAAGTTCAGCACCCTTGAAGACTGGAGGTTTCAATTTCAAGAACTAATTGAAAAGTTCGTGCAGATCACTCGTCATTATAGGCCCTGTAGTCAACCGAGGAAACGTGCCTATTTCCAATGAGGCATCCATGCGGGGAGCCACACCAGCTGCATGTTGTACTCCCGGAACCTGAGATGTTGGTGCAGAAAACACTGGAGGCGT